>JASTWQ010000228.1:0-322414 GCA_035220615.1 Leptothorax acervorum | reverse complement strand
TCGGCAGATTGCACATGTTATGAGGTGCCATTTGACAGAAGCCTGCAAAAACGATTAATACAGAATATAATAGCGTAGATTTGCCATGGCAAACCAAAGCTATTTTATTCTTTAATGATTCATTTTTTTTGCACCTTGTAACAATCCGCTATCACACACTCTCGGCTTAGATTCCACACAAACTAATTAAAAAAAAAAACTGACACAGCGAACGACGTTATTTTCCGGCGAGCGACTGTTGCAGACTGAGGCCGTAACTGCTGGCAAGAAACCCCTAGAACGCTCGCTCTGTAAACACGAGACACCATAACCCGAATGGCGCCGTGATTCTTTCTACGAAGAGTCAATATCGTAGTTTAGGACGGGCATTCTGTTCATCTTTCACGCTCGTAAACAATCGCGTCTCGCACTATGAAGCGAGCGCCGATGTTCAGGCGAACGTTGCGTATATCGCTCGAGTGGAAAATAAAGTCGTACGTCGTGACCTGAAGAAAGACTTTATTTTTCTTTTACATATATATATATTCATGCGAAGTGGATGAGAAAGGAGGTAAAAATAAAAACTTGTAAACGGACATATATGTATACATTTATTCATCTAGATCTACTTCATCAACAGATTTCTCTTGTGCAGCATACATAATTCATCCATAGCATACGCTATGAGTTCACAATCTACAATTGACGTTATATCGTGATGTTTATGGCTGTGCAAGAAACGCACGGCGCGTCGTATTTTCAGTAATATGATATGTTCGTAGAAGACTTCCCAACTCTCTGAGGCTCTTATTTACCTCTCTCGCATACTCATGTAGCTGGGAGCATACCAACTCGACGCATTTTTCGAGTTCGAACAAAAACATAATAGTCGCTGGTTTCATGTACAACGAAGTATTGCCCGACGACAATTTTATAAGTTTATCGTGATGTTGTGTACAACTTTGAATAGTAGGTTGTCTGATGGAAAAGCCGAAATTTTCACCGCATGCACGCATGGCCGACAGCACACCCCGATGAGTCGCTCGAAATCCGTGCGTTTATCGATGATCGTCTTCCACGCCAAGAAGACATCGCGATTTTATTTCCTTGGTTGTCGCCAAGGATCAATTCGACAAAGGAGGATTCATGTGGAGGCTTCAGACTGACGCTGACCCCAATTTCCAAATATTTGTAAGCAGTAGGTGTCAATGCGTACCGTCTGTTGAATAGACGCACCCGACGACGCTCCAACGAAGTGCTGTAGAATGAAGAACAAAATGAGTCTTAAAATAAGAAAATTGGAAAAATTATAAAATAGGAAAATTATAAAATAGGAGACTCTATAAATGAAACGAAACTTGTTCGCATTCGATGGAGTAGCAGCTTCGGGAATCGGCACGTAATAATTCATGCTTGCGCCACCACTGTTGCTTCCCGCAGCGGAGTACATTTTCACTCTCGGTTATGACAAGTCGACCGTTTGTACAAGACTGACCGTTCGCATAAAATTAACGGAGTGTATACGCGGCAACACCTACTCCTCTTTTTAAAATTATGACATGGTGGGGGATTAATGCTTCTAGAACGTATTCTGAGAAAAGGTTTATCAAGGTTTGAGCGAACGTGTTGGACATGTTTCACTGCATCATTCGATTATGACGTCGCTTAATGCGAAGCGAATGCATTGTTCAGGCGGATTAAATATGTAAACAATATCCACGATTAAATATCGGTGATAAAAAATGTTGTCTCGATGAGAATGATTTAACCGTCGCGGTGTTGCGGTCATGATCATCATTTTTTTTACGAAGACCTGTTTATCGGAGGGGTTTCGGTTAACGTTTCGGGACATGTTTCACGACGTTGCTCGGTTATAACGTCGCAGTGTCCTATGGTGTCCTCTTATTGTTTATCGAGGCATATTTCACGGCACCATTCGGTTGTAGCGTGCGTATTATTTTGCGAGCGCCGAGATCAGGCTGCTAGACGTTGTAGGCAAAATAGTGCGTAAGCAGAACGCAACGTCTAAGGGATATTACTTTTCTGCGACGCCATTCGGTTATAGCGTTGCGTATTATTTTGCGAGCGCCGAGGTCCGGCTGCTGGAATTTGTATACAAATAGCGCGTAAGCAGAACTCAACGTCTAAAGGATATTACCTTTCTGTAACTTATATGCTGAACAATAGATCTGATGACACTATGCAGTAGATGGAAGAAGAAGAAACGATACGTGATGCCCCAGTTGGAAGGAGAGAAAAAAGAATGATAGATGAAATATATAAGGATGAATGAAGCGCGTCAGAGCCACAGTATATGATTTTGAAGTTTGCGCGTCAGTATAGTTCGCTTGAAAAAAAGTAAAGTGGGTACTCGATGGTTTGTTTTATTGTGTGTGTGTGTGCAAAGTGTTTGGGTGTAGAAAATGATTTTTTTATGAGAATCGAAAAAAATGGAAATAGAGACAATAGACTTAGCCGAATCGTCCGATGAAGAGCAGGTGCAGCAAATAGAGATAGTACGAGACCTACGAGTAGAAGTAAATGAGTTGCCCGACGAAGAATTACTGGAAATTATAGACGAAGAGTTAATGGAATTCGAGGCAATAGTAGACGAATCATCTGACGAAGAACACGCGTTGTCGGATGACAGTGACTACATCAGTGACCTTTCAGGAGATGATCTTGTTGAAACCACTGAAAAAATAGTGTCGCACTCAGAAATTTGCTCGCTAAATGGACCACCAAGTTTTGCGCGATATTTGTTACTACACCACGGGTGGCAGTTTTGTTGCATGTGCATCGTGCATGGTAAGAATAGCGGACACAGATTACGGATATATGTATGTTGTGCGAAAACATGTGATTGAGCTGTACGACGCGATAGAAGGTCGGTCTTGCTCTAATTGCAGACTTCCAGTATATCAAATTTTCCACATGCAATATGTGCCCCATTTGTACACGTTGAAAAGACATTAACATGAATAAGTGCGTGCTTTTACTCGAGCAACATGTTGAGAAGACGTTACTTATTTAACCATGACGAGTACTATAGGAAGCGCTCTCAACGCAAAGGGGTTGAGTTTTACGATATATTTTATATTTTATGGCAGCTCGAGCTGGATCCGCAAAGAGAACCGGAAGTACGAGCATCACCGGTGCAGTGTAGCGACCATGAACTCGATATATGTGAAACTACTGAACGCATACGTAAACCGCAAGTCTATAGCTGCGCAATTACATATCCTCTTTGGTGGACTTATCGCGTGAGACGCGAAGTGTATACACGAATGCGGAATGAGTGTATAGAAGATGATCACGACTTTTACAGTGCAAAGGACATATATAAATGGACAATACAAATTTATAACAAGATCAAGTGTGGACACGCAGAGAGTTTATACATTGACATTATGCAGGTATTGGAAGGTGCATTAAATTGGTGGTGACGGACACCTCGCGATCTTTAACCTGTGCGTGTTTGAACAATCCTAACCATACAAAACGTTTTATAAAGGTTATGATGAGCGTCATAATTTTGATACCTTGCTGGAGACTTATAAAGATGTTACACGCTTCGATCCTCATCAGTTAACGTGTATGCGTTATCACATTCAAGAGTATGAACGATCGTGTGTACGGTGTGGTCGAGTCGCGTGCAAGTGCTCCGTAGAAGTGTGAGAGAGACGGCATAAAGTGCGCGCCTTTACGCGAGCAACATGGAAAGAATCCACTCTTACGAAGAAACTTTAATATCTGTCAAGTATGCTCATCCTTGTAGACAAGATATCGTCAATGCTTTGAAGGACAATAAAGATCCGCGAGGAGAAACGTGTGTGCAACGAATATCACCAGTGCAGTTTCTTCGCGATCGTGAACTCGGTATACGCGGAACCAGTGAACGCGTAGTCAGACAAGGAGTTGTTATCAACAACACTGAGCATCTATATGACTGGCCTTATCACCTGAGACGTAAAGCGTACAGATACTTGTGGAAACATAGATTGAACATAATAGAGGAAGAAGAGGAAGAAGAGGAAGAAGAAGACCTAAGAATGTTAAGAAGTTGTGGTCGTTCTATTTCATATTATTTAGGGGTCAGGTTTGAGATGCGCGAAGAAACGTACTATAACCGTTGCGCAATGGAAATTATTGAAAAGATCGAGGGGTATGACTTTGACACTCTGTACATTCAGATTCGTACAGGTATTGGGAAGTACGTCGAATTGGCGGTGATAAACAACTTGGAGGCTTCGGTATATAGATGCAATTGGAATTATCCAACGATTTATCTTGAAAACGCTGTTGATGATAACGCAATTGATGATTGTGACGATATCAATGCTATTGATGATGATGATGCTCTTTGGCGACGTACTTACAAAGATGCCCCCCACTTCAATCTTAATAATTTTATGAGTATGCACTATCACGTTCAAGGATGCCAACGGTTTTGTGTATCGTGTGAGAGAGTCACGTGCAAGTGCTCCGTAGAAATTTGTGACGTGATGTAAAAAAACATTACTATAAAACTCAAAAACATGGAAAACCTCAATAAAATTGCGCGCGAACTGTTGGAGCAGTCGCGCCAAGTCGCTACCTTGAGCGAGTATTTCACGTGGGCACAGCGATGCGAGGAAACCATCGAACAGCTCGAAGAGCATAGTCGCGCCAAGCGTCCGCGGCTCTGGCCTGGATATAGACATTTATTGGTGTCGAATGTCAGACTACTCGAGGGTGCGAGAATTCAATTAGACAGACGTTTTATACACAGCGGTGGTGATTTGGTGGTCGCGGGCACCAGTAGTGGCGGCGGTGGCAATAACGCGGAAAGACTCGTTGGCGAGAGATCGATGCCGCGTTCGAAAACCGTATACGGACTGGTGCGGTGATTAACACAGACTATATCGAACCGCGACAATTTATGTGGACGCTGCTAGTGTAGTGCTCGAGAAAGTGCAAGACGCTATAAACAGACACAACAGCGTGAAAGTGAACACCGTGTTCAACGGTGAGTTTGTGACGGGTGATAAACGTGACAATAAGAGTATGAACCGATAACTATGCTCTCTTTCATACATCCGATATGCGTGAGTGGTACGAGCGACACGTTATCGAACCCACACTGGCGAAACTGGAGGAGTTCCAGGAGCGAGATAGCGGGTGGGCGCTATCGCGTATCCTCGATCTTACAATTAATATCACAGGTACGATCCTATGCGCGCGGGGATGTCACCTGGAATTACCGCAGAAGATATTGAGGAAGAATGCGGTGATTAACGTCCGGTCCACGGACAATGCATGTTTCGTCGTGGTCGGTGGTCGCCGCGCTGTATCCAGTCGAGCAACATACGCAACGGGTATCCTTGTACCCGCATTATACAACCGTGGTTTAAATGTACAAGACATTGAGTTTCCTATGTCTCTGAAAGGAATTAGTACATTTGAACGACTCAATGACGTATCGATAAATGTCTACACCATCGAGGGACATAAACGCTAACCGTTCTACCGATACGGCTCACCGACCGGAAGAGAGAAAAGCACGTCAATCTGTTGTACGTGCAAGACTCGCGAGACTACAACGTGGGGCATTTCGCGTGGATAAAGAACCTGTCCCGCCTTGTGAGCTCACAAATAAATAGAGATGAACATAGGAAATACTTTGCGATCGGTGAGTAATACATTATAAAATCATATTATACGATATTTTATATTTTTTATATAAAAGATATATGTAAAAATTGCAAAATTTTTTGCAGATGTCTACACTATTTCTACACGAACGACAAGTTGCAATCGCACACGGTAGACTGCAGTGAGAATAAACGACTGCGCCATCCGACTACCGAGCGAAGACGACAAATGGCTGAGCTTCCGCAACTACAACAGAAAAGAGCGGCTCCCATTCGTCGTGTACGCCGATCTCGAATGCACCCTGGAAGAGATGGAAGCGGATGAGAGAATGTCCACGTACGCATATCAACGCCACGAGGTATTTAGCGTCGGGTACTACGTGCAGTGCTCGTACGACGACTCGTTATCTACGTATCGGTTTCGCCGCGATAAGGATTGCATCGCATGGTTCGCCAACGAACTCGAGGAATTAGCGCATCGCGTAAAGGGTATTTTATCCGCCAATGTCCCTATGGAAACGCTCTCGAAAGAACAGTGGCATGCGTTTCACAGCGCGACGCACTGCCACATTTGCGATAAACCGTTCACACTAAACGACGATGAGGAGCGAGTACGCGATCATTGCCATCTGACCGGCCGCTATAGAGGTCCCGCGCATTCAAACTGTAATCTCAATTATAAAGACTCATATGTCATTCCCGTAGTGTTTCACAATTATCCGGTTACGACGCACATTTTATCATAAACGAAATAGCTGCCGCGTTCGAAGGCTCGATCGACGTACTGCCGTTAACTAAAGAAAATATATCTCGTTCACGAAAACGTTAAAGACACCGCCGACAAATCAGATTCGCGAAACAATATAAAGTTACGGTTCATCGATTCGTTAAAATTTCTCACCACTAGTCTCGAAAAATTGGCATCCTTCCTCGATAAGGACAAATTAAAAATTGTACGTTTAAAATTTTCCGAATTATCAGTCCACGATTTAGAACTACTGACGCGAAAAGGTGTCTTTCCTTACGAATACGTGGATTGCGTGGACAAGCTGCAGGATACGCGTTTACCGTCGCGCAAATTATTTTATAGTTCCTTGGTCGGTGACACTGTATCCGAGAGTGATTACGCGCACGCCGTGAACGTTTGGCAGCGGTTCTCCGTTCGAACCTTGGGCGAATACAGCGATCTGTATTTAAAAACGGATGTCTTGTTATTGGCCGACGTTTTCGAAAATTTTCGTGACAGTTGCATCAAAAGTTACGGACTAGATCCCGCTTATTACTACACATTGCCAGGTTTCACATGGGACGCCATGTTGAAGCATACTCGCGTAAATTTCGAACTGCTCACCGATATAGATATGGTAATGTTTATCGAACGTGGTATTCGCGGCGGTCTGAGTCAATGTTCAGGCAGATACGCGCGAGCCAATAACAAATACATGCAGTCGTACGATCCATCGAAACCATCGTCGTACCTCATGTATTTCGACGTAAACAACTTGTACGGTTGGGCAATGTGCCAACCTCTACCGTACGCAGATTTTCGATGGGTCGAAGACGTTTCGAATTTTGATATTAGCGCGATCGATACGAATTCGCCCACAGGTTATATTCTCGAGGTCGATCTGGAGTACCCTCAGAATAAACACGACGCGCACACTGACCTACCGTTCTGTCCGACGCGCGATAAGCCGCCAGGCGCGCGGCAGGCCAAGCTCCTTGCGACTGTGTGCGATAAGAAGCGCTATGTCATACACTATCGTAACCTTCAGCAATGCACGCGCCACGGCCTTCGAGTTACAAAAATACATCGCGTATTGCAATTTGCTCAATCTCCATGGCTCCGCGATTACATCGAATTAAACACTCTGTTTAGAACGCGCGCGACAAATGATTTCGAAAAGAATTTATATAAATTGATGAATAATGCGGTATTCGGAAAAACGATGGAGAATGTGCGTAATCATGTAGACGTAAAATTATTGACTCATTGGGGGGGTAGATACGGCGCGGAGGCAATGATCGCTAAACCAAATTTCCATAGCAGGAGTATTTTTTCGGAAAATCTGGTTGCCATAGAAATGCGTAAACTCAAGGTGAAATTTAACAAACCTATCTACGTGGGTATGTGCATCCTCGACATATCTAAGATATGTTTGTATGAATTTCATCACGAGTACATGTCTCCTCTGTATAGCGACAAGTGTAAAATTATGTACACGGACACGGACAGTTTGATCTACCATATAGAGTGCGAGGATGTGTACGAGAACGTGAAACGTGATATCGCTAGGTTTGATACGAGCGATTACCCGGTCGACAACGCGTACGGTATACCGCTTGAGAACAAGAAGGTGCCGGGCTTGATGAAGGATGAAAATAACGGCGCGATCATGACTGAATTCGTTGGACTCAGGGCGAAAATGTACGCCTTGCGAGTTCGATGGTAAAAAAGATACTAAGAGAGCAAAAGGTGTCAAGAGTAACGTTGTCGCGAGAACGATAACGTTCGACGACTACACGCGGTGTTTGAGTGATGAAATTGAAGTGATGCGACAGCAGTCCTGTATAAGATCGAAATTGCACCAAGTGTGTACAGTGTCCGAGACGAAAATCGCTCTGAGTCCGTACGACGACAAACGATATATCTTATCGAATACGACCGATACGTTACCGTGGGGGCATTATCGAATACCCTTGTAACGTAATGTATGTATGTATGTATGTATGTATGCAATATAACGTATAACGTAACGTATAACGTAACGTATAACGTATAACGTAATGTATAACTTATAACATAACGTATAACGTAATGTATAACGTGTAACATAATGTAAGTATATATGTATGTAATGTATGAAATAAAACGTTTTATATTGAATATGATATTAATAAAGATATTGGATGTATGCAACATTTTATATTGGATGGGATATTAATAAAGATATTGATTTAATATTTCATATTTCTTATATGTATTTCAAATTTTATTTTCTACATATTTATTTCCTTAAATGTATTTTATATGTATTACATTTTTTTATGTATTTTTTTATACAGTAAAAATAAAATGTCATTATATATATTAAATCACGTTGTCCTTGTGTATCCATGAATTGTGCGATCCATCGAATCCCAACCATTTCACATAAACCTCGTCACCCCTCCTGCGAAGTACTTTCTCCACGAAATACACGTCTGGATAAGCCGCGCAATGCAGCTCATGCTCGTAGAATCCTCCGGTGACAGATTTTCCTCGATAGTCCTCGAGTAGATAGGTTACGGGATTAGTACGCTGTACTTTAACAATTTTGAAAACCTCGGTTGTCCAATTCGGCGTGTAACCTTTCTCGAAAACAGTCTTGTACTTGCTGACGCGTACCGGGTCGCCTACTTTGAACTTTGCCAGACCCGCGATCTTTATCTCGCTGTACACCGTGTTCAAGAGTCTTTCGGCGATCGCGGGAGTAACGTCAACGGGCCGCACGCCGATCGTTCGATGCTTGCGCGCGTTGTAATCCGACACGAGTCGCGGCAACGCGTCGACCCACTTGTAAGTCCCATTGAGCGTAAACATCTTCCACATGTCATTCTTTAACGTGCGATTGAATCGCTCGACGACCGATGCCTTCATCACCGAATATGTGGAATAATGATTAATGCCGTGTTTTTTCATGAGACGTTGCACGTCGGCGTTGTAAAATTCCTTCCCCATATCGGTTTGCAAGTTTTTCGGGCACCTCTTGCTGTCTCGAATTATCTTAGCGATAACGTCAGCTGTCTCGGTTCCGCCTTTACTCTTGAGTGGCACGGCCCACGCGTACTTGCTCAGCACATCGATGACGGTAAGTATGTAGTGGTAGCCTCTATTGAAACGCGAGTAAGGACGCATCTCGACGATGTCAGCCTGCCACAGGTCATCGTACCCACGCACGATGACGCGTCTTCGGGGAAAATTTCTTCTCGCCGGTGCGTGCAGTTCCTCGACAAGTCGTCGTTTTTCGATATTTTTACGTCCATCGGATTTCGACGATGTCATGTTTTTTAACGGTGTGTAATAATACACGCAAAGAAATTATATCTTAAACTTTTTTTAAACCAATCAATAACCGTTTATTTCCATTCCTTGTCGCTCAATAGCGGTTCTTTGTCATCGGCTTGTCGTTTGTTTCTGCTCATTAACCGTTCACAGCCGTTCCTGAACCGTTCGTAACCGCTTCTGAGCCGTTCGTTGTAACTGCTCGATGACCGTTCCTGAATCGCTCGTCGCCTTTCGTTGTCGTCGTCGTCATTGGGCAGCCTTTCGTAACCTTTCCCGGATCGTTTGCCGCTGTCCATCGTTATTAAGGTTTCGTCGATCGAAAGATATGTGCCTCGAGCGCCTCTCGGTTCGCGTCCAACACGGCTTGCGTATCTCGTTTGAGCGCGATCAGATTTGTTTCGATTTCCTCCAACTGATCTCTCAATATTTTAACGCTATCTCTCAGAAGTCTAAGATTCGTTTCAAATTCAGTCTCCAATCGCGTTTTACGATACTTCTCGAATTCCGCTTCGTCTCTCAAACTCTTAACGCTCTGTTCCACGTACAGTTTATTAACCGCGTCACCGTCAGCCTCCGGTTGCGCCACGCGACGAATCTTGCGCGAATTTGCGTCAAAGTCCGTAGCAGTGCGACACAGAGCGTTATCGCGCACGAAATTTCTCATTAATCCACTCCACTGATGGTACGATACGGCGTTCGACGCGTCTCTGCTCTGCTCGAATATACCAAATTTGTTGATCGGCATTTCGACGCTGATTGAGCGGCTCACCGCCGCGCGGCTTAATTTATAATATGACCGGCTTCGCGAAGTTCCTCGATGATCGACAGGATCTCGTTGTCATGGGCATTGTTGCCAGCGTGGTGCGAAGCGTCGAGCAATCGTAGACGATCCACCAGCTCGTTGGGATCGTCCCAGTGCACGTAATCGATCTTATTGTCGGTCAGCGTCATCGCGCGAGGCGCGATTAATCCTTTTCCGGATCGTTTCTTCATGGATGCGGGCGGTATCAACTTCTGGATTATATTCATGTACTTGTATCCACTGTTGGATTTTACTCGCCCGAGAGGATCGTGATTAGCTCTATGAGTGCTCGTCTCAAATAAAATATTCTTGTACTTTTGCATATCCTCCTCCGTGTAAATGTTTTTATCAGGCTTGTTTTTAAAGATCAAGTCGTAAATACCAGGTGTGCCAATGTAATGTACGTCGCCGATATATATGTTATCCATGCTGTCCACCTTGAAACGTTTATTCCCGAGCATCATTCCATCGTTGCCGAGATAAACGCCGTACACGGTATCTATATCGCTCCTTGGCTTGACACTCATAAGAGCACCGATGTACTGTTGGCCCAATGGACCCAAGGTATCGTGCAACGCTTCTCGATCCTCCGACGTTTCCAACTCCTTTCGAATAGACGTCGCGAGCTCTGAGTCGTCCGTGAGGTCAAAAACAGGCATGTTTTCGGGTAATTCGAACTTTATTGTAGGCTGCATTTTTCTCGCCGTTACGTATGGCGGAGATGATATCGGTGGAGATGAGGTTATCGGTGTAGAGGTTATCGGTGGTACATCCAGTAAAGCTTTCGATCGTTTCGATTGGCTAGATTTACGCGGTGCTGGCGGGTGATTCGACCATTTTCTCTTTCTCGGCGTCGCATTCTCAGAAAACGTTTCGATCTCAGCGTCGCTCTCCGGCTCCTCTTTCTTCACCGCGGTCGATTTGTCGGCGATCTTTTGCAACGGCTCGATGAGAGGCTTAAAGTGCGTGTCCAACTCAATGTCCTTCTCGATCCTACCGGTCTTCATAGCGCGAAGTTTCTTGCGAATCGACTCGCTCGTTTTCGCAATCTTCTTTGCAACCTTCTCACGCTCGCGGATATCCATGCTCTTGTCGATCGCAGCCATCGCGGAAATACGTGATGCTCTCTCCGACGTTTTACCTCGACGAGGTACCGACGACAACTGACCGCTTTTGCGGTATCGCGAACATGTTAAATCCTTTTCTGTATCGACCATTGTTGAGCGAGCTGTCCTTGTCTATCACTACGAATCCGTACTTGCGCTGCCAACATTCGCTGCACAGCGCGCTGAATTCATCGTACGACATGTCGGTGTTCACGTGATCGTTGTACACGTGTTTCAGATTGGTACCATCCTGTTTGAACAGGATCAGCAGGTTCGCGTTGTCGCGTATCAGATGTTTAGGTATTTTCGCGTACGTCTGACAGAGATAAAAACAGTCGACGTTCGAGTGCCTACCCATTGAAAAATACTCTCTCACGGTGTTTTGCTTGTCGCATGCCACGTCATCGAAAACGAATATCGAGTTTGAACACGCATCGCTCGGTGGAATGACGTCACTGTTGTTGGAGAACGTAAAGTAGCCGATTTCGTCGATCGACGTCAATAAATTCTCCAGATATCGATATTTCGGTTGCTGAAGCGACTTTGAGTAAACGTACACGTTCTCGAAACGTACACCGTGCGGGCTTTCCAACAAGCTTATCAGAACGTTGGTTTTACCGCAATTCGAGGGACCGCAAATGATGGCGCGTATAGTGGCCGGTAGCATCGTACCATGCCTGCGCTTCTCCGCGTTGCCCCCCATCGACCGTGATCTATCGTCGCAGTTCGTCACGCGAATCGCCTGCGGTTGTCGCACGAATCTCATTTTTCGCATTGCTGACCGGAGAGCTGGATTGAGCGCCTATTTATAGGTGCGCGAAATCGCGCATCGCTCAGTAGCGGAAAAATGTTCATTCTGTTATCAAGACCTTCCGATATTCGCGATTTTAGCGCCGAGCAGCTACAATTTGTACCAAAGGCTGTTCTGTTGCAATTGTGTGGCGATTACGTCCACCACGTGTGGGACAGGCTTCCGGAACATATAAAGGCGGATTCGGAGGTTCAGCAATATCGTCGGTGCTTAGAACATTATAATTTACCGCATCATCGAACGCACATCGACGGTCCGGCACCGTTGATAAAAAATTGCGGTGAATGCCAGCGACAAAAATAGGCAAAGGTCTCTTCAACCGCGCGATAAGCTCACTTCCGATCGAATTGCACATTCCCGGCTATCAGTTTTGCGGTCCGGGCACTCGGCTGAAGGAGCGATTAGCCAGAGGCGATCCGGGTGTAAATCCATTGGACGCGGCGTGTCGCGAGCACGACATAGCGTATTCGCGTAACAAAGATCTCACCGGGAGACACGCGGCGGACAAGGTACTCGCCGACAAGGCGCTAGGACGTGTCATCGCGAGAGATTCGGCTCTCGGAGAGAGAGGTGCCGCTACAGCCGTTTGGGCTGCTATGAAAGCAAAAACGAAGCTAGGAATGGGTTTGCGAACCGTGAAAAAGAAGAAGAGGAGAGCGTCGAAAAAACGGATACTTCCGGCGGCGAAACGAGGCGGTGTATTGCCGCTTCTACCGTTGCTGGGAGTTCTCGGTTCCCTGGCCGGCGGGGCGGCCGGGGTCGCAACGGCCGTGAACGCTCGCAAAACCGCGCGACGTCAGCTGGAAGAGATGCAACGTCACAATCGCGCCATGGAAGGCCGCGGACTTTATCTCGCTCCGTACAAACGCGGACGGGGAGTTGCGTCGAAGAAGAGGAGAGAAAATAAAAAAAAAAAAACGTCAAAGAGACGTTAAAAATGCCCACGGGTGTTACGACTAACGTACAATTAAATCGACTGGCGAAACACATGCGCGTACCGTTCTTCAGGGGTGTTTTCATGCGTGACTCGTTACCAATCGGCGGTATACGCCGAAACGAGAGCGGTATTGTAAATTTGGATGATACAGCGGGCTCCGGTACTCACTGGGTAGCGTACGCAAAGAGGGGAAACCGCGCGATATATTTTGACAGTTTCGGTAATCTTCGACCGCCGAAAGAGTTGGTGCGATATTTCGGACCGAGCGTGATGAAGATAGAGTACAATCGCACGCCCGTTCAAACATATGATCAGAACATCTGCGGACAAGCGTGCCTGCGATTTCTCCTGACAATAAACGACGATCGGCGTAAATTTAAGGACTGACGGTGCGCCGTGGAGACTCAGTGTTAGTCGAACGGTTTTCCCGACATGTCTATGACATTCACGCTGACCGGGAAGAGCAGCATCCTCGCGGTGCCCTACTTTCCCGCCGTAGATTTGAGCGACGGTGACTACGAGCTCGGTCTAACGGTTTTTGAGACTTATCACACGATACCTAACGTGAATTCTTCGAATAATAAATTTTACTTCGACGAGGATGACACGGAAATTACGATACCCGAGGGATCGTACGAGATAGGAGCGATACACGAGTTTTTGAAACGCGCTGTTTCATGGAAACGCCCGCGACGCGTAGCTCCTTCCATCAGCAATCGTACATCGGTCGCGGATATCGCGCGAGGGGAGACCGCTCGCGCGAATGGCGACGAGGGCGATGATGACAACGCGGAGTACGAGGATGACGAGGCTGTAAAATATCCGATAGTGCTCCGTGCTAATTAAAACACGATGAAAAGTGAGATCAATTGCGCTTTCAGAGTAAACTTTAGCAAACCAAACAATATTGGATCACTGCTGGGATTCTCGTCGAAGCGTATATTGCAGCCTGGAAAATGGCACCGATCGGACCTACCGATTAATATCATCAATATAAACATTATCCGCGTAGAGTGTAACGTGACCGCGGGTGCGTACAGCAACGGCAAACCCGTTCACACGATACACGAATTTTCTCCGAGCGTGCCGCCAGGATATAAGATATCGGAAACACCTGCGCAGATCATTTACCTGCCGATCATCGCACGGAGCATTACGGATCTAACGGTAAGCATCGTGGATCAGGACGGACGATTGCTCGATTTTCGAGGCGAAGAGATCACCGTCAGATTGCACGTACGACGGCGACAGCGATAACGCGCGTGAGTGTGCGCGACATATATGAGATGCTCGTGTTGAACGACTCAGAGCACACGAGAGATAACACTATTTACACTACGGTAGCGGTCAACGATATCGTTCGATCATTGTCATCACCAGCGTTAGGCTACGCTAAAAATACGAGAAAGAAACTCACAGCGTCGAACGTTAAATTCTTACAATCTTTGGGATTTGCGGTGCGAAATATCTGAGGAATCATGACCGATATCCTTAACATTGGAAGCGAGCCGGTCTTTGACGACCGCATCGTCAAGATCGAGACTCACACGTACAACGCGTACGCCAACACAACGTTCGAGTATAGCGATGAGATACGAATACCCATACAACAGCAGGATCTGTATACGTTGCCGTGCGAAAGTTTTCTCTACGTCGAAGGAATATTGACGGTGAACAGAGTAGACGGTGAACCCGATAACGTGGTATTGGCGAATAATGCCGTCGCATTCTTGTTCGATGAGATTCGATACGAACTCGACGGTGTGGAGATTGATCGTAACAGAAACGTAGGAATAACAACAACGCTCAAGAATTACGCGTCGCTGTCTTTGGGCGCGAGTACGATTCTGAAAAACGCTGGCTGGGATATGCTCAATAACGCTGACATCACTTCTACGCGAAGAAACTTTACTTTTCACGTACCGCTCAGTATGTTACTGGGATTTTGCGAGGATTACAAACGCGTGGTGATCAACGCGCGTCACGAATTGATCTTGATACGATCGCGCAATGATAACAATTCCCTAGTGGGAAATCCGACGTTGAATCTTGCTATCAACGTACTCAAGATACAATGGCGAATGCCTCACGTGTTGCTGAACGAGATCAACAAACTGTCGATGCTGCGCGCCTTGGAAAACGGACGATATCTGAATATGAGTTTCCGTTCGTGGGATCTGTACGAGTATCCCCTGTTGCAAAACACGACCAAGCACTCGTGGGCTATCAAGACCGCGACTCAGCTCGAAAAACCGCGATACGTCATCTTTGCTCTGCAGACGGGCCGGAAGAATGTTATGACCAGAGAAATAACAACGTTCGATCATTGCAAATTGACCAACGTGAAACTTTATTTAAACTCTGAATTCTATCCGTACGATGATATGAATTTGGATTTTAGTAAAAACAGATGGGCGATTCTGTACGATATGTATGCACGTTTTAGTAGAGCGTATTACGGACGCGAGCACGTCCAGCCGTGTCTCGATGTCCCGAATTTTCTACATTACGCTCCAATAGTGGTCATCGATTGCTCTCGACAAAACGAATCCGTCAAAAATGCCACCGTTGATGTCAGAATAGAATTCGATTGTATGGAGAATGTACCGCCGAATACCTCAGCGTACTGTCTCATCATACACGATCGCGTTATTCAGTACAACCCGTTGACCAACGTGGTGCGCAAAATTGTCTGAGCGTTCGCGGCAACGTCGAAGAAATTTTTTTTCGATACAATAAAAAAGAGGGGGAGCAGGGTATAAAATCAAAAGTGTCGCGAGACGTCTGCATATTTGCGTGTCATTCTTCTCGAGTAACGCATCGAAGAGAAATCTTATGTCCGTACCAACGTTCGTGGACCTGCAAGGTTTCCTCGTCGGAATGAAATTTGTCGTGAAGGAGGTGGCGGTGCTGCGAAAGGGGACCGTTCTGGCACATTACATCTTTGAACGCCCCATGCCGTGGAATCTCCTCATGAATTCCGACAAATCATGCGCTACCTGGTTGATCAAAAATCATCATGGATTACGATGGAACTACGGAAACGTGCCGTACAGCATGGTGAAACGTCTAATTACATCGGCCGTGCTTGGTATGGAAGAGGATGATGATAATGACGACGAAACGCCGCCGACTCTCGTGTACGTCAAGGGAATCCAGAAACGCGAATGGCTGGTGGATCTGCTCGAAGATTTTGCAAGAAAGAAAATGATCATCGAGACTCTGGATGCTGATTACGAAGACATCGACTCTTTGAACAATATGGATGCCGCTAATACTGTGCGATGCGGAAAACATACGAAGAATTGCGCGTTGCAAAACGTATTTAAAATATTTAACTGGTGGTCGAAACACGAGAAAGAAGTGGAATCTTTTTATACAACTTATAAAAATAAATAAATTATACATATATGTACGTTACGTTTTATTTTTATATCTCCTTTCCCATCCACTTCGCATGAATATATATATGTAAAAGAAAAATAAAGTCTTTCTTCAGGTCACGACGTACGACTTTATTTTCCACTCGAGCGATATACGCAACGTTCGCCTGAACATCGGCGCTCGCTTCTGTAGTGCGAGACGCGATTTATTTACGAGCGTGAAAGATGAACCAATATGCCCGTCCTAAACTACGATATTTGACTCTTCGTAGAAAGAATCACGGCGCCATTCGGTTATAGTGTCTCGTGTTTACAGAGCGAGCGGGTATCTTGCCGCAGTTACGCCTCAGTCTGCAACTGTCGCTCGCCGGTTGTATAGCGCAAGTCGTTCGCGGTGACAGTTTTTTGTCAGTTTTTTTGTCAGTTTTTGTGAGTGTGATAGTGTGTGTCCAAGGTGCGAAAATGATCTATTACGAATATAATAGCTTAGGCTTGCCAGTGAGACTCGGGCTCTTATCGACAGTGTATTAATGCCATAGAGATTCAGCTTTATAATGGCAGTTTCACTGTCGATAAGTGCCCGAGTCTCGACGACAAACCTAAGCTATCATTCTTAATAATCACTTTTCGCAGGTGCGAAAAAAAGAAAAACGTTATGGCTCCTCGTATGGGCACGGGGTCGGACCCCGAGATCGTCCCGTTTTTCGGGGTGCCGCCAGAGGCGGCCGAGCAATTTGAGCCACAACCACAAGTGGACTTATTGCCACCACGGGACATCAACATACATGTCCGAGCGCTAACGTACGTTCGGGATCTAGAAAATTACGAACGTACGTTAGTGCGACGCCCGAGACGCATTGCGGCCAACGACCCAGACAATGACGAACTCGTCATACGGCTGGTTGCGGCAGGCCTGCGGCCCCCGTTTCGAGTAGCTGGACGGGGTTGGGGCCATTTCGGCCATCGCGCCCTTCTTAGTGAAATTGCCCGCTTGCTCGTAATAGGGGTCCCGCAGGCAGTTGGTCGTGGTCGTGGCCGTGATCTTGGTGGTGGTGGTGGTGGTGATGGTGGTGGTGGTGGACACGGTCGAGGCCGCGGTGGTGGCGGTGGTGATGAACACGGTCAAGGCCGCGGACGCGCTGAGGGGATTCGACAAGGTCAAGGCCTTGGTCGCGCTGAGGGGATGAGACTACTGCTGCAAAGATTGCAGCTCGAGCGTCACCCCGTCGGGCGCGGACACGGGCATCCCCCCCCAAATTAAGGTAAGAACGAACGCGAACGGCGACGCTGGCGGGCGGGCGGGCGGGCGAGTTGAGAGAGCGGGCGGTGCGGGCGGGCGGCGGCGCGGGCGGGCGGCGGCGCGGGCGGCGCGAGCGGTCGGGCCCTACCCTTAACGCGGTACACCTCTCCCCGCGGCCCTAACGCGGCACCCCTCCCCCCGCGCGGACCCTACGCGGCCCTAACGCGGCACCCCTCCCCCACGCGGACCCTACGCGGCACCCCTCTCCCCCGCGGACCCTACGCGGCCTTAACGCGGCACCCCTCCCCCCACGCGGACCCTACGCGGCACCCCTCTCCCCCGCGGACCCTACGCGGCCCTAACGCGGCACCCCTCCCCCGCGTCACGTCAACACCCCTCACCCTCCTTTGTAATATAAGACGCCGCCTATAAAACAATCCCCTTAGCCCTCGGTTACCCCCCCGCCCCTCACCCCCCCTCATTGCCCCATAGCTCCGAACCGGGATAGTCTACCTACTACATTGCATGCAATTTTCATTTGAAATATATAAATTTTAACATCGGGCAGTTACACATAACGCTGATTACGCTGTATAAATGTGGATTAATGTTTTTTGAACTTTATTTAAACCAATTTACTTTATTTCATGATTTATTTTGTAAATATATCTAGTTTAGCAAATGGAAACTATGGGCGCTCAATAAATTTCTATCTAATGTCACAAATGTAAGATCGCTGGTAGAATTTTTATTTTTATGCCACGTTTACAATGACAAAGTGGCACTAAAGAAACGAAATACGCGCGACAACGCGGAAAATATGAATTATGTTAAAAATAGGTATCTTATGCGGTTGGCATATTATAATTATATATCCCGCTCATTTCTCGTTCTGTCCCTTGAAATACTCAAGTCACGCAAAAGCGTTAAAAGCTATCATTACAACAGCCTGGAAGCACATGTGTAGTCAAAACTGTAATTAAAGCGACGAAAGGGTATGACAGTAAGGGAACGCCATTTGTTGTATTCTATATTTTAACGTTATTTTTTAGCAGTTCTCAACACGTTTACTCTTAAATCTATGTAGGACAGTAATGAGAATAGCGATTATACGAGTAGGTATATATAAGCTGTGTGATATGAAAATAATAATAATATTAATAAAATGATATGAAAATAATAACATCTTATCTAGAAAAAAGATAGGAAAAAGATATATTTAGTTAGTCTATACCACTCACTAGATAATCATGATATTTTCAAACATTTGTCTCAGTATTAGAGCAATGATTTTAATGACCATGTGTATTCTGAAATTTGGGCAAGCAAATCTTCGCAGTATGTGCAGACTTGTGCGAGCTATTTTATAGTAAATTTTTAACGTGCCGCAAACCCTTCGTCCAGGACCCCTCTCTGTTAGTCCCGTAAGGTTTCGGGATTTCGGTCGATCGAATAAACGAATATATATATAAAGCCGTTCCCTGCTATATATATATGATCTTGCCCATGAAACTGACCCGTAAAAGGATTGACCTCTTTTTTTTATGCATATATAATATACTATCCTCTTATTTATATAGTATCCATGATTGTCGTTGATAGAAAATTCCTACTGATACTTTGTTACGCGAGTTCTTTTATCTGACAGTTCTCTTACGAACAGGGTCGCAGTCTATTTGTAAGCGGTGCTTCACAAGCCGTGAACCGCGCGGTAAACAGTTTATTCCGTCGGTGAGTAATATCGATTATTTACCCCTTGCACCCCATGATCAATCGTCCCTCGCATCGGAAGTCGGAAGTTGAAAGACGAAACCAGACGAGGGGGGGGGGGGGGGAAAGCGCCACTATACCACATAGATCGTCACGACGACGCATCGAGACGATCTCCGGTACAGGCGCAAAAAAAAATGAAGAAAACAAGCGGATCAGTAAGAGATGAGAGAATCGTCGGGAGCGGCAGGGGGTAGGTAGGGGTAGGGCGGAGGGACACTGTGCGAGTTTGGCGGCAGTCGTTTTCCGAGGGATGGTTGGGTGGAAGGTTCCCGCGGGGCCTGTGTTATCGCCTCGGCAGGATGACCAGCCCGCGGTATCAAATATTAAACCTACTTGCACCCGGCAGCCTATCCTCGACAAGATATCCAAACCTTCCCTCTGCCGCTCCGCGCACCGCGACCAACCGGCCTGCCCTAACCGACCTACCACGTATACCACATCGCCGCGCACCAACGGCTACCATCAAAACTTACGCCTAGCCACTATATCTCTATCTCTCCACTTGCCGCTGTGCTTACGTTGTTTGTTCGTATAACGCCGGATACTCGTGGCCAGGAGCACAATTCGCCGCCGCGCAGCCATTTCGTACTGAAGTAGCTCGGCAAAAATTGTTTTCTGACGGTATTAAGAAGGTGCAACGAAAGAGAGAGAGAGAGAGAGAGAGAGAGAGAGAGAGAGAGAGAGAGAGAGAAAGAGAGAGGGACGGGGTTATAGATACGATAGCCAAATATATCACGCGGTTGATCACGCATGAGTAGTACGCATACAAAATTGAAACGTCGTGCAATTAAGAGACATTAAACGTCTGCTAAAAATTAATTTATTATCGTAAGAGGAAGAATCCGAATGTGGATGTAGATGCGTATAGGTATCTGTGACAAAATTTGTTATATATCGATCAGGTACACAAAAAAAGAGAAAGGGAGAGGGAGAAATTAATTTATACAAATATAAGATATGATTTCTTTTTATTGTAACTTTATTTCTGCAAACTGCTAAATAACAGTGGTATTTTTAATACATAATACATGAAGTACATGTGGAAAGCACCATAAAAGAATAATTACAAAAAGTGAAACTTCTTAGCTGTGAGGAATAGGATAGTATCTTGTTTATAGTATCTGAATTAATGCCTATGTAATTCAGAAATCAAATTTTAATTATAAATTAAAACTGATGCAATTCACAAATAAAAATTGATTCATGTATTGAAACCTGTATAACTCACAAATCAAATTTTAATTATAAAAGTGAAATTTCAGGTTATGGGAAAAATTTGCCCATATATAATTATATATGGGCCAACTGTTGCTAACTATTACATTTATATACATATAATTATATATAGACAAATTTTTCTCATAACCTGAAACTTCACTTTTATAATTGAAGATCAAACGAACTTACCTGTAAGTGAAGTTCGATCGAAATTATATGAAGAACCTCGTTCGAAAAGATTACAACATGTAGTACCTCTTCGAGGTGCTAGGAGTCACAACGTTCAGATTTGAAAACCCGCTCAATCTGGGGTCGCCCCGCTTTCGTCATTTTCTTTTAGAGTAAGCGAAGCCAGAACGGAAAGAAAAGATTACCTGTTTTGCATAGGGTGGGAAAAATAAAGAAATATAATTATTTTCCTAACAATATTTAAACTGTTTGTTTAATTTTGGGTGGGTTGTAATCTTTTCGAACGAGGTTCTTCATATAATTTCGATCAAACTTCACTTACAGGTAAGTTCGTTTGATCTTCAATTATATTTCAGACCTCGTTCTCAAGATTACAACATGTAGTTATTTAGAGTTCAGGTAATCTTTCTCTCTTTCCGATCAACAACATATCCACTCTTTTGTTTCTATACGATTTCAAAATATATATATATTTATTGCGGCATAAACAAAACTACAACTAAAATTAATACTGAACATAATCTGACAATTAAAACTAATGGAGTACCATTAACGACTATTTAACCACAGCTCTTGCAAAAGAAAAATTTTTCGATATTGGACGATTATAAAATTTAGCGAACACTGTTGATCCTTCTGACCAACCTGCAGCTTTCCTGATAGCCTCAAGGTCAAGCCCACTTACAAAAGCTGCTGATGATGACGCATGTCTCGTCGAGTGAGATAAAAACACATTAATATCAATACCACATTTTTGTAGAACTCTCTTTATCCATCTGCTAATTGTTTGAGCTGTTACTTTTTTATGTGGCTTATTTATTGAAATAAATAAATGTTTAGTATTTTCTTTTAATTTAGCCGTTACTCTTACATACTGAATCACAGTGTTCGCAATACAAAGCTCTGGTTTCTCCTTAAAAAGTGGCAAATACAATATTGGTTTAGCTTTCCCAAGACTATCTGTTTTCGTACGTTCCATAATTCTTATTTCTAACCCTTCTTTGGTTTCTTTTATATTATTTATCTCAATTGCCGCTAAAGTTTGTGCTCTACTCGCAGTCCCTAACGCTAACAATATGATTGTTTTTTCTGTTAACTCTTGTAGATTAAGATTATTTAAAGGAAACCATGTCTTAACTTTATCTAATACTATATTTGTATCCCAGGTAGATGCATATCGAGCGTTTACCGGCCTTAAATTTGTTACACCTTTTAAAAACCGACCAATAATCGGGTCCTCTCCGATCTTATTAAGAGAAATTAATGAAACTGCACAACGGTGTGTGTTTAGGGATCCATAAGAAGCACCTTCTTTATATAGAGTTGTTAAAAATTCTAATAGATTATTAATCGTAACCGCAAAGGGATCTTGTTTCTTCTCTACGCAAAAATTCCACCACTTTCTTAACGATGAATTATACTGCTTAAGCGTATTTTCTGACAACGATGCGATTAAGACTTCTGTGCAATCTGTTGGTAGATTTTTCCTTAAATAAGCTTCCCTGAGACAATTGCTGATAGTAGTGTAAGGTTCTGTGCCATTGGATGTATCATCGACCTGCAAGGTGATAATAACAGTTGTCGAGATGGTTTAAAAACAAGAGGTTCTTTTTCTAGCAATTTCCTAAACATTGGGTACCATGCTTGAGCTTTCCAATCTGGTACTATAATAATTCCTCTCGCTTTATCCTAAATTATTTTATTTAATGTTCGTAAAATTATGGAAAATGGAGGGAAAGCATAAAAGAAAAATTCAGACCAAGAAATCGAAAAGGCATTAATTGCCCAGGCATCTGTTTCTGTAATCCAAGAGAACAGAATTTTTGACATTTAGTATTAAAGCCCGTAGCAAATAAGTCTATTTCCGGAACTCCAAATATACTTATACTCTCATTAAAAGCATATTCAGCTAGTTCCCATTCAGTATCTACATTTTTTAGGCGAGATAATCTATCTGCTATTGAACTCTGTTTTGACGGTATGTGTTCCGCGTGTAGCCAAATATTGTTTGTCTCTGCCCAGTGCCATATCTGTCTCGCTATTGTATTAAATCTTTGATATTTAATACCTCCCATTTTATTTATGTAGGCGATAGCTGTGGTATTGTCTACTCTCAACAGAATATGACAGTTTTTAATTTCTGTTTCAAAGGATAGTAATGCTAACCAGATTGCCTTGAGCTCTAATAAATTTATACACTTCTCAAAATTAAATAGGAAACACTTTTGATATGCTCAAAATTTGGGCTATTTTCAAACGCTGAAACTCGGCGAAAAATCATCGTAGACACAAAAAAGCATTTTAAAGCTTGAAACTTCTTCTTTCAAGTGCTTTTTGACGATTTCAATTATCTCTTTTTGTTACAAAACGGCATAATGATAAAGCTTGATCCGTCAAAATAGAAATTTTTAATGCAACTTTGCTAAGCTACATCTGGCGTGCAAAAAATCGTGGAGAATTTTTATTATTTGCATCATATAGTGGGTTCTTTCCCCTTTAATTTAAGAGGATGTGGAGCTTTGTGCGATTTTTTTTTGCTGAGTTATCGAGGTTTGTATAAAAAGTGGTCACTTTGACTTTGACCGCTTATAACTCGTGAAAAAATCAACGTCAAGCTTTAAAATGCTTTTTTAATTTTGTGTCTACGATGATTTTTCGCCGAGTTTCAGCGATTTGAAAATAGCCCAAATTTTGAGCATATCAAAAGTGTTCCCTATTTAATTTTGAGTAGTGTATGTTCTCGTTTTTCCTTTTCCGTCCAAAAACCATGAATTTCCTTGTTTTCTAACACCGCTCCCCAGCCTGAAGTTGATGCATCTGTAAAAATTACTTTATCTATCGATGTGTTTTTGAAATTGGAAAAGGCCTTAGGAAGGTTCTTCTCCCACCAGTCTAATTCGGTTTTTGCTCTAACCGAAATTGGCATTTTTCCTTCGTAATCCATTCCATTAAAAATTAAAGCTAATTCTTTTTCTCTTTCAAGGGTCTTAATATGCGCCCAACCATATTGTACTCCAGGGCATGCTGCTACTAGATTTTCTATTAACTGTGCAAAGTCTCTTATTTTAGCCTCTGATCTATTAATTATTTCTCTTATTAAATTGCGAATTTTTAATTTCTTCTCCTTGGGGAGCGATATTTTACATTCATGTGCGTCAATTTCAAACCCTAAAAATCTACACTGCTTTGACGGAGATAGTTTACATTTCCTTTCATTTAAAATAAAACCTAACGACTCTAGCAAAGTCCTTGTTAGTTTAACATTCCTTTGACATTTTTCATAATCTTTTCCTATTAATAATATATCATCTAAATAGTCCACTGACACTAAACCTAACATTCTCAATTGGCCCATAACAGGTTTCACGACCTTTGTAAACGCATAAGGGCTAGTACATAATCCGAAAGGGAGTACCGTAAATTCGTACGTATTACCCTGAAATTTAAACCGTAAGTATTTTCTACAAGATCTGTCGACTGGTATAAGGAAGTATGCGTCGTGTAAATCTATTGATGCCATAAAATTATCCTGCAAAATTAACTTCAAAGCTGTTCTTAAATCCTGCATTTTAAAGTGATCTGTTTTTATAAACTTATTTAAACCTTTTAAATTCAGAATAAAATGGTATTCCCCATTCGGTTTTGGAACTAAAAAGTAGGGTGATAAATATTGACCTGTTTCCTCTTTACATTGTACAATGGCTCCCTTGTTCAATAGATTATCTATTGCCTGAGTTAATAGCATTATTTCCTTATTGGATCTAAATGGCTCTTTAAACTCAAAAAATTGACGGACTGGTTTACAAAATGGTATTTTGTATCCTCTGATGCATTGTAAAACGAATCTATTATTTGTTAGCTTTTTCCAATTTTCAAAGTATTTACTCAAACGACCAGCTATGGGACTTACTAAGTTGTCTTTTTGTCGTTCACCGTCGTTGACTTGGTGCTCGAATTCTGAGGGCGATTCTGATATTGAGGTTTTTTCTTGAAAAACCGCCGTCTCAACTGATTCTGTTGTCAATATGATTGAGTACTGTTCCAAGTCCTCCCTGGATGGCCTTTCCAGTTTTTTGGAAAAAAATTATTCTGCTTCTTAGGCGGTTGATCTTTAAGTGTTTTAGCCATTTTTTCCATAACGCCTACTTGTTTGATTTTTTCACTCAATTCTTTCCCGAAAAGAAAACCTTCCGACTTAGTTTTTTCAAGAGCTGTTTTTAGCTTAGGTTTTAAGCCTGGTAAAATAAAAGCTCTCCTACAAACTGACTGTTTGTTAAAAAGATCGGCTAAGAATCTAATCGTATCGGACAGTCTTTCTACAATTAAGAGCTCATCTAAACCTTCCTCGTCAGCAGACAGTATTAAAGATAACGCCGAGCCTACACTCGCAATCGCCGAACCAATAATATTTTGACATTCTAAAAAATGTTTGTCTCTTTTGATCGCTGCTTCCTGCATTGCTGGTTCAACCTCTGGGTTCAATTTTGGAGCCTCAAGAATCTCCGGGCGAGAATACTTCTTAATGAGCTTCTCTTGATCCTCCTTCGGTAACCCATCGGTTATCCATCCTTCTAGTCGGTCTGATATATCTTTGTGTAATTTTTGTTTGACTGCCTTGGAGATCTTTGGATTATCTCCCAGATATTTCAAAATCTCTTCAGTTAAAACACTTTCGTCAGGTTGATTGTTCTCGACGTTTTCCAGGTCTGACATCTCTATCGACTCCTCAAGTCCGTAAAATAAATAAAGGGACATGTTTTTTGCTAACAAAGACGTGTCTTAAACTATCGTCTCAAGTGCAATCTCTATAGGATTTTTGAGATCAACTTAACCTCTCTTGCCTCTCGTGCAAGCTTATTATTCTTCCAGCCTGTCTTACCTCTAGTGTAAGCTCACTGGTATTTCAATTATCATACACTACTAGCCTTAAGTGCAAGATTATTTGGAAGATTATTTTTCCAGTCTGTCTTACCTCTAGTGCAAGCTCACTGGTTTTGAAGTTATCCTACCCAGTGAAAACAGCCCAGTCAAAGTGACGGCAATATGACATCAAAATTATTGTTTGTGGTCGTTGCGTCAAGGGAATAGTTCAATATGACAAAAAATTGACACCAAGTAGATTGACGTTGTGCGCGATAAAACATCATAGGGAATGGTGGAAATGAATTTTTAGATGATATAATTGAGTAATATGTCGGAAAAATTTGAGCAATCTATTTGTAGTCATTTTGATGTCAACGTGACATCAAAATGACTACATTATGATGAGACAATTTGATCTACTCAGTTATTTTCTCAAAAGGAATCTCCGGCGTTGTTTTGTAGTGTGTATTACGTTTTATATATTTTTTGAACGTTTGGAGCTTCCGTGATCGCGTTTATTGTGGTATCATTGAAGACCTCATGCAGTGTGCAACTGATGTTGAATTCGAATTTACGCGCGTGACGAGGTGTGATAAAGGCGAGGTTATTGGTTACCGAATACCGCGTCGCTTCTTGTCGCGCAGCAAGCGATATTTCCGTGTCCTGTGTGCAGGAACCATTGAGACGTAAAGTTTCATGTGTGCAATAAACTGATAGCTGGTCAGCAATATACATATATCAAATAGAAGATATGGATAGAAGACCAGTAAGTATGAATTGTCTGCAATATTTATTTTTTTTTTTTATATTTATTTGGTAGCACATTGTAATTGAGGTTGTTAGGTTAACCGGTATTCTCCACGTGGTAAGTGGATATAGTATAATATGTATTTGCATGCACTTGGCCGGAAAACATGACAAATAACATTGTAACATGACATTGATAACATATGTATCTGTGCCTGTTCAAAGTTCGCAAATCAAAGCAAGGAAGAACGCATGGTAATAACAATGGGAGAAATTATACATGATGTTATTAAAAACACAACAAAAATCGAAACATTGATCTAATAATCAGGAAATATCTATGTTTATTGCCCTCCAGAGTCTGATTTTGAATATTTATTTAACGCAATTGTATATCAGGGGTGTCAGATTTAAGCCAGGACGTACCCTGCGAGCACAAGTACATGCTTTCTCTCGTGTGCGTATCCCCCACCAGTCGACTCTCGAGTGACTCCCTTGACACTTATGTCGTATACAGGCATAAATATATTATAATGTTAACAATGTTGTGTTACAATGTTATTTGTTATGTTTCAATAGAAGAGGAAGAGAGACATACATATACTTTTGCGGGCAATTTTGTTATGGTATTCTTGAATTTATATAGATATGTAGTTAAAGTATAAGTGTTAAATTAATTTATTGGTAGAGATAAAGGTATTTTACCTATGGTACGGTTTAGATAGTTATGACTTTGATATTTTTTGTAGGTTCTCAGTACATATATTTCTCTTTTATCAGGTGATTATGAATGCAAACATTGTCACAGTGAAATTAAGATGAACAGCACAGTACTTCTAGAAGTAAGCAAAAAATTGAATTTAGTGCTGATTAACGAAGCAATCATTATCCGGTCTGTTAACCCAGATCATGCTAAGTCCATGATACCTTCTAATATTCCATCTATTCCACTGAAGACAAAAGAGGATTTTCAAAAGATGGAAACATTTTTGGTAGTTAATCAAATTAATTATGAAGCTATGTAAGTCTTACATGATGTTAATTAACATGTATAATACATATTGAAGACTTAGTAAGCAATTATGATAATCATCTTTTATCACTTTTTGTGCCCTAACAGCGAGATTTGCTTCATTCGAAATGTGCCACTGCTTTAGGCGCATTATCTGTTTTCTCAGAACGTAGTGTCACAGAGAACATCTTGTCTAAATTGATTTCAAATGGTCTTGCCAGATTGATAAGTTGGAGTGGGTCAGAAGGCGATAAGATAAAGTTCTCAGATACAAAATTATGTGAAGTTGTATTTGGTAAGTTGTGACCTCAGGTTTATTGAATTTATTATATAAATCCCTTAGTTTTCATTTCACTTGCATTAAGTTATTTCTTTAGTATCTATATGGTACACGAAATATACATTAGTGTATTTGTTCTGTTGATAATATCATTATATTGCATTCGTCTTTGCAGGTGCAGTTAAACTAAGATTTCCTGATAGTTTTCTTACTGAGGCTGAAGCCAAAATCAAGCGTTGGTTCCAAACTGCTAATGGAAGGAGAGTTAATGAAACTCATGATTCTGACGCCTAAAATATATTTGTAGTTTTTTATTGTATTTTGATTAGAGAGTTATTATTGAGTTATTATTGAGTTTTGTCTACTTTTAATCTCTGGCAGCGCTTTGCTGCCAGGGATTAAAAGTAGTTTAGTAATACTTTCTTATGATTTGTTATACGTGCAATATTTTATTTTTATCATGACATAAATATTTGTTTGATTTTTTTTTAATGCACAAATATAGTATATATTCCTAATGTAATATATGTATATATAGTATGGTACTAAACAATAAGCATACTACGTTTATAAAAAGTTTTTAGTTTATTATGTTAACTATATTCGTTAACTAAGTTGGTTTACGTTTAAAACCTGTGATTTTAAGTTAACATGTGATTTTAAGTTGTTGTTTAAGCGATTTAAGTGATTTAAGTACCTGTCACATAACTTCAAGACCAAAGTTTAAATCTGTAAATAAAAAACCTTATATACATATTTCTGTCTTCATTTTGTCTTTTATTTAATGTAATTTAGTTTTAATTTTATTATTAGCCCTTGCAGAAATTTAATTAATACTGTAAGTGATTATTTGGCTAGTGATTAATTACTTATTTTGAGTATTAAAAGCACTGTTAACAGTTATACTTTTAATACTCAAAATAAGTATTTAATCACTAGTCAAATAATCACTTACAATATTAAATTTCTACTAGAGGCTGTGTAGAGAAAATTATTTACTTTGACATCAAGCAGACATCAAAATGACAGTCATAATTACCATCAAGGTATGGGACGTTTTGCAGTCATGATGCCATCATTTTGCCATCATTTTGCCATCATTTTGATCACTCTATTTGACATCATTCTTTTCATCAATTTGATGACAATTTGACGTCACTTTGACTAGGTTGTTTTCACTGGGTACCTCATTGTTATACAAATAATTCTTTCCTATGTTCAGTCTTGTCTTACCTCGTGTGTAAGCTCACTGATCCACAATTTTCTACTTACCAAGTTCAACCTGTTGATTAATTTCCTTCTGTTCTACTTGCGGCGCGATCTATTTCTCGAGAGGTCTAACCTCCAATTCTTTCTGACGACTCTCCAATATCTTTTGATATTTTCGAATCTTTCTCTTCAATTCCGTAGAATCCTTATCACTTGACTTCCTATGTCTTTTTGGCATGTTTGTATGTCTCAAAATAAAGCTATAATTAAAACGTTTACTGGAACAAAGTAACTCCTCGCGCACAACGAAAAGCAATGACGAAAGCGGGGCGATCCCAGATTGAGCGGGTTTTCAAATCTGAATGTTGTGACTCCTAGCACCTCGAAGAGGTACTACATGTTGTAATCTTGAGAACGAGGTCTGAAATATAATTAAAATTTGATTTGTGAGTTATACAAGTCTCAATACACGAATCAATTTTTATTTGTAAATTGCATCAGCTTTAATTTATAATTAAAATTTGATTTCTGAATTACATAGGCATTAATTCAGATACTATAAACGAGATACTATCCTATTCCTCACAGCTAAGAAGTTTTACTTCTGCCGCGCGTGGAGGCCACACGTATATTTTTTTTCCACTGCGCGGAGATAAAGCGATCTAGGGCGTTTTTCCTTTTGGGAAAATCCCATCGCTGTCACCAGTTGTTACGTCCGGCGATTCTCGAAGGGGCGCTGTCACGCAAAAAATGGACCGGCGGACGTAATTACGAGGAAATGAACGGCAGATTACGCAGTCTATGATATTTATAGAGAAATTGAATTATGCAATGCGATTGATGAGATTTATATATACAATTATATATATTGATTTCTGTTCGTCACGGGCCGAGCGGAAACTCGTGACGTTGGAAACAGATAGGCACTATTATTTCACGCGGATAGTTATTTATTAACTTCTTAAAAATGGGAACGTTGAGCGAAAGACAAATTTTACAGGAATGCCCTTTTCTTTTGCGGGCGAAAAACAGGCGGGATGCTGTCAGAGGAAATTTCGAAGAAGAAATTTCGGAGTAAAATAGCGCGGGAAACTCTCCGAGAAACGCGAATCTAGGCTGCGCTTAGCGGGGAGGCGACTCCGAAAAGGAAGGGTAGTCCGCTCCTATGGAGGCGCGTAACGGAAGGGTGAGGGGGAGAGTGTACGGAAAAATCGCGAACACACACTTTTGGAATGGAGAAACACTAATAACACTTCACAATTGACTCACTAAACGGATTGGGGAGGGGGCGTCGGGATAATACACTGTCAACTCATTGATAATTGTCAATGTTTCAAGAGTTTATTTTCAGCACTTGATATAACGTCAATTTTTTCTAGTTTAAGGTTGTTCGCTCGAGGTACACCAAACTCGTCGCAGTCGAAGCTATCGATCGGAGCTCTGAACAATAATCGTATGCGTTGTGACGTGGCAGCTCCGCTGCACGTTGCAGCGTCCCCGCCGCCGCCACGGGGCGCGGAATTGTGCTCGGGGGCGAGCCGGAAGAGCAACGCAAAATCTCCAGGGGGCTTCGTAGTTAGTTAATTGCGTATTAATTATTTTTTTTATTATTTTTTGTAATCGCGGCACCTCGCCGGAACCCACCGGCGAGAGCATCGTCGGCGGCAACCTTGCGGGCATCATGGAAGAGGAGCAGTGCGAGGGGCGAAGGACGCTCCGGAATTCAGCAGTGCGGAGATGAAGGATGATCGCGGGCCACGCACGGGAGAGCGCGGAGGAAGACTTCGACCGCGTGATCCCGGCGTGCAAACGGGAGCAGTCCCGGCGCTCTGGATGCGGGAGGGCGGAACGACCCCGCCACGATAGCGTTACGCCGTGAAGCGGCGTAATCGTTACGACGGTTACGACTCCGATCTGGTAGTCACGGGGAAGGACGTCCCCGCGGCGGAGATGTCGTGAGGCGGACCGGGGCGTCCGACCCGCTTTCACCGATCACCCCATCGATTGATTATCGCGGAGTCGCGAGGCACCCCGCAACGGATCACGCGAGACCACGTTACGCGAAGTGTCGCGGCGTACTTGCGGGATCGATCCCGATTGGCCCGCGCTATCGCGCCACAGACGTACGCACCCCCGGGGTGGGGCGCGTCGTCGATCCGCAATCGAGCGACCGAAGGGACGATCTCTTTCGGTTTGCCCCCTCGCCGAGTCAAGTCGTGTTTACGCGAGATTGTCTGCCGCGGGAAAGTCCGAGTTTGGAGGCGAGGAAGCCATCCCGTGGAAGGTATCCGATCGAAGGAGCCAGATCGAGTGCCGGTGAGGTTGCCAGAGTATAGTTTTGTGTACAGCCACGGGAAAGCCGTCGGGCCGCGTTCGCGTTTCGTTGCCGACTCGCGTGGGTAATTAGTGAATTTGGTGTTAGCTCGCCGTGCACGGCGTAGCAGATTAGTGATTTCGCGAAAGCGATCGGCATCGAGCGCGGAGGGCCCCCTTGGCGATCGCGCGAGCTTTGTGTGTGCAGGATTAGGGCATCGCGGATTCGCGTCGCGTAACGACCCCCTTGGATATCGTGATCGCGGGCGTGTGCGGTGACTTTCGGCGGGGCCGAAGGGCGAGATATCGCGTTCGCGCGGGCGACATACGGGAGTGGCCGCGTATTAGATTCGTGTATGGTGTACGTCCTCGGGTTCGCGTTGAGTGTGGCGTAAATTCGTGTCTGCTCGCGTACCGGGTGAAGTCCGGCGTTTTGACGACCGACTTTGAGTGCGCGTTGAGTGTGGCGTAAACTCGTATCTGCTCGCGTTCCGTTAGAGTTCGACCCTTTTTGGCGTTTTCGATTGCGTAGTGCCGTCCCGAGTCGTACCCGCGTTCGCGCTCGCGCCTCCGCCGCCGCGCCCCAGCGTGCGAGTCACGTCGCGCCCGCATACCGCGTGTTTTTGCATGTTGTTCGCTGCGTATTATTTCAGTGCCGCGTTCCTGGGTCTTGTTAGCTGCGCCGCTCGGGATCTATCATTCCCGATATCCTCTGGAGATATTATTCGCGACACTACCCCATCGTATTACTTGCGATATCGTTTCGCGACATTATATTGCGTTATTCGTCGTGATATTATCTCGCGTTATTATTTGTTATTATTTTGCGTTATTAGTCGCTGTATTATTTCGCGTTATTGCTTGTGTTATTATTTTGCGTTACTTATTTGTGTTATTATTATGTGTTAGTAGTCGCGATATTATTTCGCGTTATAGTTTGTGATATTCTTTTACGTGATTAATCGCTATGGTTCAGCGTTATGAGTTACGATATTATTTTGCGTAATCGTCAGAGATATTAGTTTGCGTTACGATTTGCGATAAAATTCGTCGCTGTTATTCGTAATAGGATCTCGTGTTAGTAGCTATAATTATTTGACGTTATTGTTTGCGATCGTATTCCGCGATCTTCTTCGCGTTATTATTTGCAATATTCTTCCGCGTTACTATTTATATCGTTCCTCTAGTTTCTTGCGTTCCTCGCTGTCGCGTATTTGTTTTGCGTCATTGTTCGCGTTCGATATTCTTGAGCGTTAGAGTCGCGTCCGAATACCATCTCGCGTTCTTTGGATTATTTCCAATATTATTGTGTTATTATTTGCGACCCTATTTAGTATTATTATTGGCGATCTTAATGGCGATAATTATTAATTGCGATATTAACGATATTAGGGTAAGGTTGCCTATATTGTACCGGCTCCTAAATTGTACCATCTCTATATTTCATATATCCGAAGGCGCTAAGCCTTCGGATTATATAAAATATAGAGATGGTACAATTTAGGAGCCGGTATAATATAGGCAACCTTCCCCTATGTTTGCGTTGTTCGCTGCCGCGTATTAGTTTTGCGTTATTACTCGCGTTTGGTATTTTGTATTAGATTCGCGTCCGGATATTATTCCTGGGTATTGTTTGAGTCGGAATATTAATTTTGCGTTACTCTGGTCTATTCGTTGCGTTATTTCGACTGCCGTTTGCGTTATCCCGAATCTTTTCTCGCGTTATTGTTAAGTTACAAAATATTTTGCTGATTTGCGTGCTCTATTGCGCCCGTAATTGCGTCGCGCGTGCGAAGAGCTCACGCCGACACGGTGTCAAAAACCACTGACGACAGAACAGAACAAAGTAGACCGGAGTTGAATCTCCGAGTCTAATTGATAGATATATTGCGATCCCAGCGTGATTATCTGTTTCTTAGGCGAGTTGTAATCTCGCAAGATTACGTTGTCGCGCTCCGTTTGGCGCACGCAGACATTATACTTGATCGTCGACATTTGTGGTTTTATTGTTTATAATACTTACTGAATTAGGTTTTGATTGCGAGAGGTATCGCGAATGTTATTTGGATCTCACTGTTTAGTTTCTTTGTTCCGTAACGATCCAGAGATCATTATAGTTTAGTCAATTAATACTTTCATAAATTCCAGTATATTTTCCGTCTGATCTTACGCTACTCGTGTCGCGCATTATTCGCGTTTCGAGCTGGTTTCAATTCAGATTCGCGTTTATTATTACTCAGCTTTAGCATTCCTTGTTTCTTTCTTTAGTTTTTGTAAACGAACTTGATTACAGTTCGATAGACGGAGGCGATTGCCTCACTCAACTTTGTTCTTATTCCACGGATCACTTTAAATATTATTATTAAACTCACTGTTATTAAACAACTGTTTCTACCCTTTTCATTACCAAATACTAGCAATAAACGATCAGTTATTTTATTGTATTCTACACGTGGCGAATTATTTAGCCGTTATCCCGTCGTCCTCTTGCACTGCCCTGCCTTGCCCTGCCCCTCCTCCGCTAGGTCGAGCTGGTCGGCCTTCGCACGAATAATTAAGTTGGAGTTTTCGTGAATCAGTACTTGCGTTTTGACGAATTTTACGAATCGACGCATTTGAGTTGTCGTGACAAATACTTATAGAGAATTGTTGTATTTAGTGGACGCGATCTGCCGCGTCTGGCGCCCAATAGTCTATATCGCGAGTTAAGAGATTTCGTGCGAGGGACCAATTTGAGAGGCCTGACACCTGACTCTCTACCGTCCCCTTTTGATCCGGCTTGCGCCCGCGTGCAAAAAGCCGTGACAGCGTTTACAATCAAATCGAATAATCGGAAATAAAGGAGAGAAAAAAAAAGAAAAGAAAAAAAAAGAAGAATAAAGAAATTAATGATATTCGACGTGGGCATTCAGCTCGCGATCAGTGCTCTAGAGAACAAAATTTTACTCACTTCGAAACGTACGCTGCGCCGGAGCGCGAGAGCCAAGCCAGCCAAGTCGTTAGCTATATTCCTAGTGCACCCGCAAGAAATCCCGATGTTCGCCTTCTTTTGAATGCGCTCGATCGGTCTCGTCCCGCGAGAGCACTGGAGACCGAGCCCCCGCACCACGACGGCAACGGGACGCAAGCCCGACACGCGGAGCTATGCAACAGTTAAGTCCGGCGCCGAAATTAACTGCCTGCGGCTAAGTCCGACACCAAAATCAAATCACTGAGACTAAGTCCTAAAGCGCGTTTATTTGTACGGGATAAGAGCACTGCTTTCGCTTCTGCTGATTTCCGAAATCGAATACGCGCGGCCCTCGGCGCGGGCCCTTTATATACGATCTAAGCTCGATGGCCCCGCTCAAGAGGGGAATAACGATTGTAAATCATCGAGCTGTCACCTAATTTGAGAATTATTAAAGATATTAAGTTGAACTCTACTCACTAGTTTACAATATAAATTTATGTTTATATTTTAATATTCGCGATTTAATTAAACGTCTCCTTCTATCTCAATTAACAATCAGGTTTTTATAAACGCGGATTCACGCGCGGTACGACGATCGCGTTCTAGAACTTATCGATCGCATTCCTCAAGCTGTTGATCACATTCCTAAGCGCGCAAACATCTCGTTATCCGAATAGTGATCTCGCAAGGAATCCTTAGTGTTAGTTAAATTAAATTATATTCTCGGGTTATAATTCTAATACAATTGGTCATTCTAAATAATGCGTTTTACAGATCGCGCGGGTCGGCGGCCGTCAAGCTCGCGGTTGCGCAATTTCTCGGCGAGCGGCCGCGAGTTTGTCTCGGAATCGATTAGAACGCTTTATTGTTTAATTATGTTCAGACTAAATTATAAATTACATTAGCAGTTGTCATTTAGTTTATTAAGAAATGTTAGTATTTTTTTTAGTTTATAAATTTTAGTATGATTAATCGCTTCGGTGGTATGCTTCGCAAAAGCGAATTGCGCGGTATAGCGGGCGGTCGGTTAGCCGCGAAGCAGTTTAACGCCGAGTAATTACCGATTATTTTTAATCGGTACGTTTTACAAAGTTAGCGAGATTAAACATTTTTACAGTAGGCCTTTAATAATGTTGATTCACAATACATATAAATTTTCTTTATATAAAAGGGGAAAATCGTCGGCGACGCGATCGAGGCATTGAGATTGCCTATAGAAAGGAAAGCGCGTCGGGAAAATCGATAAATGAAGATTCCGGGGTCCAGGGCGGCGAAGCCCCCTGGCGGGTATGGGGGCGGAGCCCCCCAAAAGGGGGTCCAGGGGGCGAAGACCCCGGCCAGGGGGGTTCGGGGGGGCAAATTATAAATGCAGAGGCGCACATGCATGCATGGCGATGCAATCTGACAAGGACAGATGTATCTGTTAGACAAGGACAGGTATAGATCGGTAACACAGAAAACATAGTAAACGATCTAAATTATCGATTATTTTTAGTTCCGTGCTAAATCGTGGTGCTGTCACGTTGAGTAAAACAGAGTTCTACAGACGACTGCAGGATCCCCTTAAGGAAATAGTCATTTCCGCAAGTTAGCATTGGGGCTTTCGACTTCTTTTATTACCTACTACGTGCCTGCAAAAGTAGATAAAAATCGGACGTGGGTCGTGTACGGAATTCTTACCTTTTCTCTCTCTAGTGGCCTCGGCTAATACCTAATATGCGCGTCTCTTAAACAAAAGGAACAAGATGTGTGTGTACCTAGCATGAAATTAGGTATATGACTTATAATTTTTTTTACGTTTCTCGCATATTCTCAGATTGGATGCACTCTTGACAAAGGTCAACGTAATCGGTTTGTCCAAATATGATATTATCGATGCTGACTACACGATGTCCGAAGAAGTTTCCTTGAAACTTAATCCTTCGTGGCCACTGCTGATAGCCGCGTGTAATAATTATTCTATAAAAGGCAAATTCGACGACTTCGAAATTTTCGGCAAGTGTGATATAAAGTGAATTTTCTTAACGATTGCGAATTAAAACCAATATAATTTCGGCAATTTTAATTTTAAGATTTTTAAATTACAAGTTCTTTGTAAGATGTTTTCAACTTATTGTGTTTCTTCCTAATAATTTTATGTCTAAAATGAAACTTTCGATCTATTTTAATTTAATGTGAACATCCAGATCGTAAAATGTTTAAGCTAATGATATACTACGTGTTTAATTTTTATAATGTCCGCGCAAAAATTCAGTTTTGACATGGAAATTATTTTCTTGATGGACGGCTTTGAAACCGGACACTTGAAAGTGAAGAACGTGAAATTGAAGCTTTCTTTAAAATTATTAGACGCAAGTAAACAGATTAAAAAATCTCATTAAGATTTAGCCCGCGGGATTACGATGAACTTCACGTAACGGGACGCTTATAACGTCCCGTCGCGTCCCATCACGTTAAGTTTATCGTAATCCCGGCATTGTTTATTGCGTTTTTTTTTACGTATTTTTTAATAAGAAGAGAAGACTGTTATGCCGATATTACGGTGAACTTCACGTAACGGGACATCCCGTCTCGTCCCGTCGCGTTCCGTCACGGCAAGTTTATCGTAATCCCCTCATTTTTTTTCTTAGTTTTTTTTTCTTTCTTTTCCTTGCAATCTTCTCAACTAATTCTGTTATGTCGTTGCGTATAAAATTTTGATCTTATATTACAGATTTTCAAAAACTCTGAGAAAAAAAGATATATACTATTGAGAAAACTCAAATACCTGCCATATATATTCTTTTGAAAATTTATTGAGAAGTTATTTAAAATACATTAAATAATTATTTTAATTTATAAAGTAATAATTTATGTAATTATGAAATGTTAATTTCTCTCTCTCTACAAATTTCTTGTTTTCTGTTCTCAGAAATTTATTGCAATAAAAATTTGAAAATATTTAGCAGGAATTAAATCATATCTTTGTAAAAGAATTGTATCGCTTTATGTTACATGTAAATTTCGCTTATAAAAAAAAATAATAATTTTATTGAACGATCTTTATCAAGAGCGTTCAATAAAATCAAAATATTTGGAATTAAAATAAGTTTTATACATATGCATCCAGTTAGAAATCGTTACTCAAAACATTATTTTTAACTTTCAAACAATTTTTTCATTATTTCATTAATTTTCAACACAAAACTTAATTTTTATTTAATTAATAAGTTATTCTCTTTCTATCTTTTATTTTTAATATTTTACTCCGAATTATTGATTCTAATCCTTGTGTATCTCTTCTTCTCTTCCAATTACTAATTCTTTATATTATTTGCAGTTTTATGCGTCGAGCCTCTATGACGACGATGAATTGTCCACTTAAATGAGTGACGTGATTTCCGATATGGTACCTGAGTTACTCAGCGATGACGCTGTTAATGAGATGATTGTTAATGAGATTATTCCATTTGTCGTAAACCAGCTCGACGCTTTTCTACCCACCAAGACACAAAGAATTATTACAACTGGTTTTATATATCTAGCATTAAAGCTTCTCGTCACATTGGCATTGTTATCGTTTGGTTAATTATTTGTACGGTCACGATCCTAATCGATAAAATAATATAAAAAAAGTGAGCAAGTAGAAGTTTGCACATAGCTTTGTCATAGTTTTTAAGTATGCAAATTATAAATTTGCACATTGCTTAATTAACATTTTATTCCGCTCATAAAGCTTCCTCTATGAGGAAGCCAAATTTTTTCATTGGTATAATTATTGGTGGATATTTATTAATTTGGCTTCTTCATAGAGGAAGCTTTATGAGCGGAATAAAATGTTAATTAAGCAATGTGCAAATTTATAATTTGCATACTTAAAAACTATGACAAAGCAATGTGCAAACTTCTACTTGCTCACTTAAAAACTATAAGAAAGCAATGTGCAAGTTTTTACTTGCTCACTTAAAAACTATGACAAAGCAATGTGCAAGTCTCTACTTGCACACTTAAAAATTATGAGAAAGCAATGTTCAAGTTTCTACTTGTACACTTAGAAACTATGAGAAAGCAATGTTTAAGTTTCTACTTGCACACTTAGAAACTATGAGGAAGCAATGTGCAATTTTCTACTTGCACACTTAAAAACTATGAGAAAGCAATGTACAAGTTTCTACTTGCACACTTAATAACTATAAGGAAGCAATGTGCAAGTTTCTACTTGCACACTTAAAAACTATGAGGAAGCAATCTGCAAGTTTCTACTTGCACACTTAAATGGTATGAGGAAGCAATGGCGCCCCCCGGGCCGCGGCCCGGAACAGGGCGGGGAGCGCGGGGGGTTTGGGGCGGCCGTCGCGCGGGCGGCGGCGGCAGTAGTGAGGATGACAGCGGGCCACGGTTGCCGCCTAAACGGCGCTGTGGTCAGCGTGTCCTGTCCTCCTCTTCAGACGAGGAGGACAGATGACGGTAGGGAGGGGGCGGATGAAGGCCGGCGGAGGTCTGTCCCGGTTGCCGCGGGCCTTACCACTCGTTGGAGGCCCGCTCCCCCCGTTAACGGGTGAACACCGGGGCGACTGCGGGCCCGTACTAGCCTGCTCACCGTCTGGCGTTGTTTTTATCCGCCCTCTTTCGGGGGGGCCCGTCGCCGCGGGGAGATGTGAGCCTCTCCCCCCCCCCCCCCGCTTTGGCGACGGATCCATCCCGATATGGATATTTTCGGGTCCCCGCTTCCCTGGGAGCGGGGCCCGCCCGCCCCCCCTGCCCGATTCGACGCCGGGGGGAGCACCGCTGCCCACAAACGGGCAGCAGGAGTGGTGCCGTACCTCCGGGCGCCTCCCCCGACGGGGAAAGCGCCCGGAGGATGGGAGGTCGACGCCCCGGCGGGGACTCCGGGGCGTCGACCCATAGACTCCCATAACAACGAGAGGGACGGCGGGGTGGGTGGTGTCCACACACCGCCGCAAACAGATATATTGGCTCGCTGAGCCACAGAGCCCCAAAGGCTCAGCGCTGGGAGCCGAAAGGCTCGGCATCGGGGAGTGCACCGGACGCAAAAATCAATGTTCCCGGGCACTCCCCAGCGGTGCCAGGTAGGACACTCGCAGGGTTTTAGTGGGCAGGGCATGCATGCAGAATCGTAGGCGATGTGCATGCTATGCAATCCCACACTCCCCTCGGTCCCACCCCGGGGTCTGAGGGGGTCTTTCTCCCGAAAGGGAGGCTACTGGGCAATCCGGGGGCTCCGGCCCTCGGAATCCCAGTAGTGGAAGATTTCCCTGCGTAAAAAAAAAAAAAAAATGAAGAAGCAATAAATAATGAACAAAAGGCAATTGGAGCCAGGCGCCGTAAATAATGCGCAAAATATTTATTAATAAACGAAGTCACGAACGTTTCGACCCTTTCTTGGGGTCATCTTCAGCGTGAATATAAAAAAAACATGTCAAATATCAAATCTACATAATGACGTCAAACGCAATGACTCGATGTCCCTAACGTAGTCAACAATAATCGTGGTCAACAATAAATTCTTAGCTGCATGACCGTCGTCTCTCGAATGCTGGAAAAGCGAGTGTGTGCTCCGAAGCAAACCCAGGCATCCTCCGAATGGTCCTCTCCTCGGTTAATAGGCCAAGAGGAATACCTAGGGCCTATGGACTCCCGAAAATACATAAACCTAATTGCCCTTTTAGATTAATAGTATCGTCATTAAACAGCCCTTTATATGGGCTTGCTTCATTTCTACACCGTATAATGTTGAAGAGTTTCCCTAAGGCCGAGAGTTATGTTGCGAATAGTTTTGATTTGGTGGAGAAGCTTTCAGAGGTATACATTGACGATGAATTTAAACTTATCTCTCTTGATGTAATTTCCCTTTTTACCAACATACCTACAGATATGGTTTTGGAGAGTATTTCCATTAGATGGGATTATATCGCGGCCAAGTGCAACATTCCTAAATCTGAGTTTTTTACGGCCGTTCGATTGGTTTTAAATTTGACGTTTTTTGTTTTTAATGGAATAATATATCAGCAAACCTTTGGCTCTCCTATGGGCTCTCCTTTGTCTCCCATGGCTGCCGACATTGTAATGCAAGATCTTGAAAAGAAAGCCCTTTCTATACTCAAATACACTCCACCGTTTTTTGGGAGATATGTTGATGACATCGCGTTGGCGGCTCCTTCCGACTCCTTAGATTATACACTGGAGGTCTTCAATTCATTCCACCCTAGACTCCAGTTCACAATGGAGGTTGGTGAGAATGATACGTTGAATTTTTTCGAGATTATTATGTTGCTTGAGAACAATAAGATTATTTTTTACTGGTATCATAAACCAACCTTCTCAGGGAGGTATTTGTGTTACTTTTCTCAACACCCATTGTGTCAGAAGAGAGGAACAGTGATCGGTTTGATAGACAGAGTGTTTCGGCTGTCACACCCTCGGTTTCATGCTAAAAACTTAGAATTGGCTATAAGAATTCTGCTTAATAATGGTTATCCGTTGGAGTTCATTTTCAGAATCTTCCATGAACGTATAAAGTTTCTAATTAAGAATTTTGTTTCCAAGAAGGATAATTCTAATAACACGAACGATGCGGAATTGGCTCCTTTTTTTACGATACCGTATGTTCCTTCGGTTACTGACAAGTTTAAGAATGTAACAAGGAATCTTAATGTCAGATTGTCGTATTTCAGCCTTAAAAAAATGAGAACTTTTATTAAAGCACATAAAGACAGGCTGCCAAGAACGGCCCTTAACAATGTAGTTTACAAAATAAATTGCAATAGTTGTGATGCCTCCTATGTTGGGCAGACAATTGCAAACGAGAGTTAATGAACATCGCAATCACATATTAAAAAGGAAGCCTAATCGCTCTGTGTTGTTGGAACATAATTTGGATTCCGGGCATGATTTTGATTGGGACGGTGTGGAGATTCTGGACAATGAGCTCTATTTAAGCAAACGCCTAACATCCGAGATGCTCTACATTAAGAGACAGAAAAACGGTTTGAATTTGCGGACGGACACGGAAAATTTACCGGAGTCATATTCAGATGTAATAGCGAAACTTTCTAAACTTTAAATTTCGCTCCGGTACACGAGAGTACACTTCTTTGTTTATCTCATAGAGGTGGCTTCAATTGTATGTGTGCCTATCTCTTTATGACTTTGTTTGTCATCCTGACAACGTTTAAAAACTTAAATGTCATTCGCTCTTTGAACGTTGTCGAGATGCCACGTATTTTAACCGAAGAGTAATGTGTGACTTGTGTTTGCCTTTTTTTCTTCTTTTGTAAGTAACTAATTAATCTTCGATGCTATTTTACGTTATCGGATTATTGCATATGTGTTGCTCCGAATACTTGTTCAGGTATCTTTCGAATTTGGGAGTTCCGTTTTGATACATGAAGTGACATGGCGATTTTCCTTTCCTCTTGGCCTATTAACCGAGGAGAGGACCATTCGGAGGATGCCTGGGTTTGCTTCGGAGCACACACTCGCTTTTCCAGCATTCGAGAGACGACGGTCATGCAGCTAAGAATTTATTGTTGACCACGATTATTGTTGACTACGTTAGGGACATCGAGTCATTGCGTTTGACGTCATTATGTAGATTTGATATTTGACATGTTTTTTTTATATTCACGCTGAAGATGACCCCAAGAAAGGGTCGAAACGTTCGTGACTTCGTTTATTAATAAATATTTTGCGCATTATTTACGGCGCCTGGCTCCAATTGCCTTTTGTTCATTATTTATTATTTGAGTGAGCCTTTATCTTTGTATTGAGGAAGCAATGTGCAAGTTTCTACTTGCACACTTAAAAAGTATAAGGAAGCAATGTGCAAGTTTCTACTTGCGCACTTAAAACTGTGAGGAAGCAATGTGCAAGTTTCTACTTGCATACTTAAAAACTATGAGGAGTTCTTGGCAATTTTAACCGATGTTTTCTTTTAAGTAAGATTTTTGAAAATTTTAATTATGGTTTTATAAAAAACTAATACTTTTCTGAAAATTTGATTGCTTTAAACTCTTAATAAAATTAGAATTCTTTAAAACTCCCAAATCATAGTTTAAATCGATTAAACGAAAACATAACCTGTTTCGCACGATAGGTCATATAACGTAATAATTATTTATTCTTTTCTGGGTATCATCCCATTAGACTTCAGAACCCGGTGCATACATTTTAATAAATAAAGTATTAATAAAGAATGGATAGTATTCAATTTGACTAGAAATGTCCTTGGTTGCTCTTTTACAAACGAGATAGCGGGATGTATTCTTTTTAGAGAGAGTATTATTTGAGGAAGGTTGCTCTAACTTCTGCAAATTTTGAAATATTGGGCTATTTCTAATTTTATTATATTCTTCAGTCTTTTCTACCCTTATTTATTATATATATGATTCTTTAAGATTTGGTTAATTAATTCTTGAGATACAAACGTTTAACATGGAGCTCGTATTTTTAAATTTCTATATGTACGCACGTGTGGTATATGGTAGAGAAATAGAAACGTTAAAATGCTATTTATTTTCACAACTCGGTAAGAAAAAGTGAGCAATTATAATCACTGATAATAATTTTATTATCAAATTATAATTAGATTTTTTATTTCTATGGTGGAAATATTTTTCCTAAAAAAAGATATAAAGTAAATGTTTCTTCTATTCTGTAGCAACACTTTCCACAGCTAAATTCTCAGCTGCGATTGGCTGCATATCTTTAATCCCATGCTTTCATGAATTTTTAACTGTGAAATTTGGTAAATTAACGATTAATCGCTTCTGAATTTCTCGAACGCATTTCTTCAATAGAAAGAACTAAAGAATATAAAAAAAATAAAAATAGCCCGATATTTCAAAATTTGTGGAAATTAGAGTAACATTTAAAATTTCGAAGAATCCGTATTTACATAGAAGCCTTATAAAACTGGATCTAATCAACCAAATCTTAAGTATTGTATATGAAATAGGGGTAGAAAAGACTGAAGAATATAATAATATTAGAAATAGCCCAATATTTCAAAATTTGCAGAAGTTAGAGCAACCACGGTCATTTCTGAAAAATTCAAAATTTTATAAACAAAAGAAACACTTTACCGATCATCGCCAAATTCAATACCGACCTTCCTTGAATAATACTTTGTCGATAAAAAAAAACAACCCAATATCTCAATATTTGCGGAAGTTAGAGAAACCACGGACATCAAATCCGCGCGCGCGCAAACACACACACACACATACACACACACATGGACATTTTTTTAAAATGCAATTTTTCGACGTTCTAGAACATTCTAAACACATTGGCAGCGGCAACTAAAAAAATTGCCAATAATTAATACTAAATTGTCAAAAAACATCAATTTGTAAGAAGTCTCATTTATTGAGACTTGAGATATAGCCCTTAAAGATTAAGATTTTAAAATATTAACAATTTTTCTAATTTTATTATATTCTTCAGTCTTTACTACCTCTATTTCATATATAATTTGTTAAGATTTGGTTGATCAGTTCTGGAGTTATAGAAATTTCAGTAAATATGGCACACATACACACATACACGCACTCACATACACACATACGAACATTTTTTAAAATTGCAATTTTTTGACGTTTTAGAACATTCTGAACACATTAGCAGCGGCAACTAAAAAAAAACACCCTCTATGAGTGCACACTTTTTAATTATATTGTCAATTTTTTCTAATTCTATTATATTCTTTAGTCTTTTCTACCCCTATTTCATATATAATTCTTTAAGATTTGGTTGATTAGTTCTTGAGATACAGACGTTTGAAATTTTGGGGATTCCGTACATAGGAAGCAATGCGCAAGTTTCTAATTTACACACATTTTTTATTATATTGGCAATTTTTTCTAATTCTATTGTATTCTTAGGTCTTTTCTACCCTTATTTTATATATAATTGTTAAAAATTTGATTGATCAGTTCACGTGTTACACAAATTTGAAATTTCGGAGAATTTGTACATATATAGAAGCTTTATAAAGCTGGGTCTATTCAACCAAATCTTAATGAATTATATATGAAATAGGGGTAGAAAAGACTGAAGAATATAATAGAATTAGAAAAGTTACCAATAATTAATACTAAATTGTCAAAAAATTTTAATTTATGAAAAGTCTCAATTGTTGAGACTTGAAATGTAGCCCTTAAAGGTTAAAATTTTAAAATATTGGCAATTTTTTTAATTCTGTTATATTCTTCAGTCCTTTCTACCCCTATTTCATATATAATTGGTTAAGATTTGGTTGATCAGTTCTGAAGTTATAGAAATTTCAGTTAATTTGGCACAGACATACACACATACACACATACACACATACACACATACACTCATACACACATACAGACATTTTTAATCCGTAGTAACCTATGTTTTGCGCAAGGATGTAAAGAGTAACTGTGCAAGAGTTTGTTCAGATCGGTCGAATAGTTTAGGAGTGTATAAAGAACAAACAGACTTAAAAAACGCCCGGAAAAACAAAGGGATAAAATCGGTAATCGGTAAGTAAAATATCGAAGTTCTGTGCATACATCGCGAGCGAGCAATCTCGAAATTCCCGAAAAAACGCCCGGGAAAACCAAGGAATAATGTAGCTGATCGGTAAGTGAATAATTGAGGTTCCGTAGTAGCCTATGTTTTGCGCAAGGATGTAAAGAGTAACTGTGCAAAAGTTCGTCCAGATCGGTCGAATAGTTTAAGAGTGTATAAAGAACAGACATACATACAAACATTCTATTTTATATAGATAGATAGAAAATTCGTTAAGATTTAAATGTTGCTCTAATTTCCATTAATTTTGAGATATCGGTCTATTTATAATTTTATTAGATTTTTTTTATAAAAAAAATACTTTCTAAAAGAAATTAAATCCATCGTCACAATCCCCGAAAAATTAGAAAAATTTTGGCACCGGTTTCGAGAAAATCGGTATTAGGTAATTATATAGATAGAGAAAGCTTTCTTTTAAAAGAAATTAAACCCATAGTCGCAATCCCCGTAAAATTAGCAAAATTTTGGCACCGCTTTCAAGAAAATCTGTAAAACAAAAAATTGAACCCTATGGTAATCATCTCCAAGAAATTAGAAAAATTTTGACACCTGGTTCAAGAAAATCGGTCCATTAATGAATGAGTAGTTTGCGGACAGACAGACAGACAGAGATTAAAGGATTATTATATTCCGGAAAAATTGGAAAAATATCGTAACCGCTTTCCCCAAAAAAATCGGTAACAAAAAACTATATACTTTATGGCACTCCCCGGAAAATTCTACCCCCGTTTCATATACAATTCTTTGAGATTCGGTCAATTATTTCCGGAATAATTGGAAAAGTATCGTAACCCGCTTCCCCAAGAAGATCGGTAACGAAAAACTATATACTTTATGGCACTCCCCGGAAAATTCTACCCCCGTTTCATATACAATTCTTTGAGATTCGGTCAATTAATTCCTGAAAAATTGGAAGAATATCGTAATCACCTTCCAAAAAGATCGGTAACGAAAAACTATATACTTTATGGCACTCCCCGGGAAATTCTACCCCTATTTCATGTACACTTCTTTAAAATTTGGTCCATTAATGAATGAGTGGTTCGCGGTCAGACAGACATACAGACATACAGACTGACGTCAGGTACTTATATGTATAAGATAGAAAATTCGTTAAGATTTAAATGTTGCTCTAATTTCCATTAATTTTGAGATATCGGGCTATTTCTAATTTTATTAGATTTTTTCAGTCTTGTCTACCCCTATTTCATATATAATTCTTTAAAATTTGATTGACATTTCAAATTTCAGAGAATTTGTACATACATAGAAGCTTTATGAAGCTGAGTCTAATCAACCAAATCTTATAGAATTATATATGAAATAGGGGTAGAAAAGACTGAAGAATATAATATAATTAGAAAAAATTTCCAATAATTAATACTAAATTGTCAAAAAACATCAATTTGTGAAAAATCTCAATTATTGAGACTTGAGATGTAGCCCTTAAAGGTTAAAATTTTAAAATATTAGCAATTTTTCTAATTCTATTATATTCTTCAGTCTTTTCTACCCCTATTTCATATATAATTGGTTAAGATTTGGTTGATCAGTTCTGGAGTTATAGAAATTTCAGTAAATTTGGCACAGACATACATACATACATACATACATACATACGGACATTTTTTAAAATTGCGATTTTTCGACGTTTTAGAACATTCTGAACACATTGGCGTCAAAAACTAAAAAACAATTTTTTCTTTGGTCTTTTTTACCCCTATTTCATATATTTTTCTTTAATATTTGGTTGATTAGACCTAGCTTTATATGCGATCAAAGGTCCATATACGAAGTTTATGAAAACAAAGCTTCCTCTATGAGGAAGCAAAAAATGCAATTTTTCGACGTTTTAGAACATTCTGAACACATTGGCAACGGCAACTAAAAAGAAAATTTTTTTACGAAAACAAAGCTTCCTCTATGAGGAAGCAATAGATATTAGGTTACGTGAAAGAATAGGATAAAATGGATATGTTCTAGCTAGAACAAATGCCATTATTAATTCAAAATTAGCGAGGGTTATACTAAACAAATTAGTAATCCAAAACGTTTTTATCTATCTTCTGTACTTAATGTAGGCACATTAAAGAAATTTCTATTTATATACAGTCCCATTTTAATGTCCCACCTCAAATAACTTTCTTATTTTTGATTGTAGAAAGAAATGTTTCAGACAAAAGTTGTCTGAAACGCACGATCAGGCCGGTCAAGGCAAGATCAAAAGCACGATCCGGCCGTTCAAGGCAAGATCAAAAGCACGATCCCGCCGGTCAAAGCAAGATCAAAAGCACGATTCGGACGGTCAAGGCAAGATCAAAAGCACAATTTGGCCGATCAAGGCAAGATCAGACCGGCCGGATCGTGCTTTTGATCTTGCCTTGACCGGCCGGATCGTGCTTTTTTGCTCTTGCCTTGACCGGCCGGATCGTGCTTTTCATCTTGCCTTGACCGGCCGAATCGTGCTTTTCATCTTGCCTTGATTGTCCGGATCGTGCTTTTGATCTTGCTTTGACTGGCCGGATCGTGCTCTTGATCTTGCCTTGACCGGCCGGATCGTGCTTTTCATCTTGCCTTCATCGGCCGGATCGTGCTTTTCAACTTGCCTTGAACGGCCGGGTCGTGCTTTTCATCTTGCCTTGACCGTCCGGATCGTGCTTTTGATCTTGCTTTGACCGGCCGGATCGTGCTTTTCATCTTGCCTTGACCGGCCGGATTGAGGTTTTCATCTTGCCTTGACCGGCCGGATCGTGCCCCGATCTTGCCTTATAACTTAAAAAGTACTTAACAAAAAGGTACTTAATTGTTTTGGAAAGCTCTCGATGTAAGCTAGAAGAATATGTAATGAAAGGTAGGTGGTTCCACTTAGGAAATTGAAGGTGACCTTCACGTGTCCTTCAAGCAACTATTCAAGGTCAAACTAATGGCACCATATTATGTCTTCCACGAAACCATACAACTTTTGTCTGAAACATTTCTTTCTACAATCAAAAATAAGAAAGTTATTTGAGGTGGGACATTAAAATGGGACACCCTGTATATCTGCTATATAATTACATTAATCCCGATCTGTTCTAGCTTATTTATTTCAAAGAAATAAGTAAAGCAGAATACTGTATCTTCTTAGCATACATATATGCAATATACGTATACAGTACATCTTTACTTAATCTGTCCTCTACTACCTTTCCTACATTTACTGCATATCCTAATATTCAATATTTATTACAACAATATTCCGTATTTATAAATCCTAATATATAATTAATTATTTTTATGCCTAATATGTGCTTTATTGCGCGTAGGGTCATACGCTAAGGGTTGCGGTTGCAGGGCACTGTTGCAGTTGGAGTTACCGATTGACGGTTGCGGATGGATCAATCAGAGCAAAGCATTGCAGCAGTGTTCATATTAAGGGGATCCTAAAGCCGTTTGTACTACCGACGGAAATGTGATTTTTGCACAGCTGCCATTTTTTATTGGATTTTTAATTCTATAAATCCAATAAAAAATGGCAGCTGTGCGAAAATCGCATTTCGTATCGACATTATCGACATCGCTTTACAGAATCGCAAAATTCTTTTACAAAATGGAAGTACGCGCAAAAATCTCGCGCGCAGCGGTCGATTTTGTATTGAAAACAAAAAATTAAAAATCTTACTTATTTTTGAAACGTAGAGCTGTCACCTGATGACAATATTTACTTAATACAAAAATACTGCAATTTATATATACAAAATGAGATAGAGACGCGCTAGGGAGAACATGTAAGAATAATATCGTGCAAGTAGAACTAAGATTCGAAGACTAGAAAAAAAGATTTTCTCTAATTGCATTTTATGAATGCAATGTAAGTTATTGTAGGTACTATCTTTGTCTAGATCATTGTCTATAAAAGGACAGATATAGATCGGTAACATAGAAAATGATAGAAAATGATAATTTTGTCAGTAAAACATTCGACTGCAGAATCCCCTTAAGGGGATCCTAAAGCCGTCTGTATTACCGACAAAATTCTATGTCTGTCCTTGTATAGACAATGATAATAGACAAAGATAGACAAGGTCATAAGTTATATAATTTTTTGAGCAGCATATTTTCTTTGTTACGTGTCTGAGCCTAATTCTAACTACGGTATGTTATTTCTTTATGTTATCCGTTGTCCAGGTTGGTCTCAATTTGTAACAACAAATTTTAAAATGTTTATATAAAGCAAATGTGTTTTCATGACTTATTGACGTGAAAAAATCTGCATTTTTGAAATTATTTTTGTTTTCGGCATAAAATCATCCAGCGTGAACAACATTAGTGCATATACTTTAACTTCTGAAAAGGATTTTTTATTCTGTAAAGCCAATAAAAAAATATATATGTTGCTCAAGAGAAAATCGGTAATATAGAAATTACAGACGGATGCAAGATCCCCTTAAAGACTGTATTAGGCCCTGCGCATAATAGAGCACATATTATGGATAAGAATAAATATTAAATATTTATAGAAATCGAAATTAGAAATAATAATAACTAAACGTAACGCACAATAGAAAAAAAATATAAGATATAAATATTAGGAATTCTCCTACGTTTACTGCATATCCTAATATTTAATATTTATTACAGGAATATTCCTATATTTATAAATCCTAATATTTAATTTATTTCTATTCCAAATATAATAAAGGTTGCGGTTGCAGGGCACTGTTGCAGTTGAAGTTACCGGTTGACGGTTGCGGATGGATCGATCAGAGCAAAACATTGCAGCAGTGTTCGTATTACGGGGATCCTAAAGCCGTCTGTACCACCGACGGAGATGTGATTTTTGCACAGCTACCAGTTTTTCTTGGATTTATAGAATTAAAAATCCTTTTCCAGAATTAAAGTATAAACGCAAACGGATACGACTCTGGTCGTGTTTTCGTTAAAAAAGAAATGAAATTTATTATATAAAAATTTCTTTTTTTTTTTTATTTAAAGACAATGCTTTAAAATTTAAATTTTTGTTTTTGGTAAGGCACAATAATACTGCCTTATGTCTCAAGACTTCCAAACGTTGGCACTTCGTACACACGTTTAAAACTTGAGACACAAGACAGTGTCTTGTGCGTTACTAAAAACAAAGATTTAAAGCATAAAATATTGTTGAGACGAAATCGGGCATTAAAGCATAAATTAATGTCTTAAATTAAAAGTCAACCATTCTGCTCAGGTCCTGACTGTTATATGCTGATGCCATTTCGGTGAACCATTGAAATATAGTAACAGCCAAAGTAAGGAGTAATAAACTTGGATGATAACCCTGCATGATAAGCAGCTAGAAGAGAAACCTGAGAGCGTGTGCGCTCGATAAGGATCCTGGCACATAGAAAAATTTAAAGTCAAGTATTTTCGAAAACTCAAGATAGCTAATGGTCAATTTGCTTACTGCATAAGTCTTATTGCTTATTGTATAAGTTTTTTATATGCCATGATTCTAATGGTACATGGTCCGTAGTGTGGTTCATGTCTGAACTACTCACAGATCAATAGTACATCTTTTTCTTCATCTCTTCAACCCTGTAAATTTTCAGCTCCAAGATGGAGCCACAGTACCACAGTTGCACTCTCAATGGCTGTACTTTGTATTGTTCTAATTAAAAAAAATAAGGATGAACCAGCCAAGAATTTATCAGTCATGCTAAATTTAGATTTGACACAGTCTCGTTGCCTGTTGCATAGCGATCGAAAACGCACAAGAGCAAAACAGAAACCAGAAGAGCAGAAAGGCCGAAGAAGGCGTGTATGTGTGCGCTCGCGGACCGCGGTACTAGACTAGCTTTACTTTCTTTCCCGAGCGCTTTGCCACACTGCCACCTATTTCTATATATTTTATATGTATTTTATACAACATATTTTATACAACATTGTTATAGATCCGTAACTTTGATTTTAAATAAAAGAGAAATTGACACTTAGCGCGGTGTACGATACGACGCAGCAGAGTTGACACTTCGATCTGCAAAATAAATGTGAAATCCATATATTACAAGAATGCCAAAAAAATTAACATTTAAGCTATTTCAGAAAATAATTGCTACGTGCGTTGAATCTTCTACTTTGATTTTCAAGTAAATTTTTAATAGAATTTATGAGAGAGAGTGAGAAAAATAGAATCTCCTTTATAAATATAAATTTAATAGAATTTCTCAATTAGTAAGTTTTTTTTTAATTACGTAATATCGCAGTTGCCTTCTCCTTTCCTATATTTTTTTGCGGTAACTCTTGCGTGGAACTTCCTTGGCGCATAACACTCGCGAATACATGATCACGTGCAATCGCGCGCATCGATCATCGAGATACGACACTCTGCATTGGCATGGCCGACGATGATACGTGACGCGCAATTTATCAAAAGGAAGATCAACGCGAGAAAAAGAGATTGATGCACGGAGTTGAGTTTCGGCTGGATTTTGGTTTTGGCCGAAATATAGAAAGGGAGTTTCGATGACGTAGCCGAAACTGTATCTTTCACAGATTTTCCAAAGATTTGTTTAAAAAATATTTTTACTTTTTGTTTTAGAAAACTTGTTATTATTGAAATAATATGATCATGATACTACGGATAGTGTATATCTACACTAAAAGAAGAAGCATAAGTTCAAGTAATAATTACTTTATCAAATAAATTAATTATTCCAATAGTGCCGAGTAAATATTTACTAAAAATAGAAATACAAGTCGCTACATGCAATAAGATATTTGCTTTAAATATTGTAATTATAGACTTTTACCATATGAAAAGTATAACTTTAATCACTTAAAAGTAATTTATAATATTAAGAATATTTAAATTATTGATTTTAGAAATCATGTAAGTAGGTAAGTACTAAATAGAAATATCGAAATTTAATATAGTACGTTTCTTTAATGGAAAGCAATAATTACACAATAGTAAATACTTCTCTTAAGTTTAAATAAATTTACTTACATTCAGCAATTTATTTACAGAATAACATATTACTATAGTTTTAAATTAGTATTTTGTGTGGCAAGTGTGGAAAACCACTAATTATGTCGCGCATGAAGTTGCCGCATGAGCCGAAGGCTTATGGTACATTAACACGAGTACGATTGTGAATGCACCATAAGCTGAGGCAAATGCGGCAACCTCACGCGCGACATAATTCGTGGTTGTCCACACTTGCCACACAAAATACTAATTTAAAATTAGTATTTACTAATTTAATTTAAAAATTTGTCTTCCGCACATGCCACATACAATATTTTTTGTAATGCTTGTCGCAAAATTTCAATTTAAGATTAAAAAATTAATTGAAATTAAATTTAAATAAGATAGTTTGGCAATTCTTGACAATTTATTAAAATATGTCATTAAGACATTTTCCGAAAATAAAGTTGTATTTTTAGATGCTCTCCATTCCATAAATTTTTCATAAATATTCATAAATTTATCTCTCCTGAGCCATTTCTATAAGACAAAAATTGCTGGACAGTGTAATTTTTAACCGATTTTAATACATTTTCTTTTTAATTTACTCGTTATAAATTTCTCTACAATCGCATCGTGCCTTTTTAAAATTAAAGCTTTAATTCAAAATGGCAAACCCAACATGGTTGTTAGAAATATAGAAACTGCAAGAAATTAAATATTCTTGCACTAGACTAAGTATAGGTATACAAGTTTTAGGGATCTCTAATAACATAGGTATCTGTAGTAAAGATTGTAATTTAATTCTACTGAAAACGGCCGAAATGTTTTACGATTTGATATCTTCACAATATCAATGCATTCAGATAGCATTCTTGCTTACTTACGTATTTTAGTACGTCTGTAAATTTCAAAGTTAAGCATGAAAATATAGCTGCCAAAATAGCAAACCATAATTATAGTATGTAAAAGCAAAGATATAGATTAAATTTTGTAATTTGGTTTTAAATGATTTATCAATAACGTAATATTCAATCCTTTTATCATCAAAGTATTAGATGTAACAGATGTAATTTTGTTTATTTTTTGTAGTTTTGTACTTTTTTGAATTTTAATATTGTGTGTATTTTTGTGTAATCAAAGAATTCTTTGATCAAAAAGAACATTTGGAAAAAAACGTCGCAGCCGCTTTATTTTGGGCTTATTGGTAATTGGAAACGATGAATTTCTAACTTCAAATTGACGTTTACATGATAGATTTCTTCTCGCTCTTTAATTGCTTTTTAATCGCTATATCGAGATGAATATAAACGCGTAAATTGCTCAATTTTCGCGCGCCGTCGGGCGTCGTCGCTAGTAGTGTATACTTATGTGTAATTTGTATACTCATGTATTTAATTGACTACTGTATTGTTTTATTTATTTTATTATATTAGCGCGTAAAACCTTGACAGATTTCGCGTTTAACCTTTAATAATATTGCGCTGAAGATGACCAAAAAAAAAAAAGGGTCGAAACGCCCGCAAATTTTTCACCGCGCCTGGCTCTTATGCCTCTTTCTTTTTTATATTATTAATTTAAGATGGCCTTTATATACTTGAATTTATGTAATTTGATTTCCGCTGGTAGTTTAGGTAGCTATACCTATGTAATTAGATTTTTGTTTTGACCTTCGATTCGGACGGCCTCACCGCTCATAAATAATTTATACAAAACGAAAACTTTATCGCAAATTCGCTTCGTATCTCGCTCGGCATTTTAGGATTTACATCTAAATTGTCGAGTTTTTTTCCCATGGAAAATACTCGACTCGGCATTCAATATTTTGCGAATCACATTTTCTTGTTTTCCTTCGTTTTCGATAATGTAAAATGTAAGGCCTAACATTTTTTTCGCGTCTCCACCTAAAATTGTATCTCATTCTTTTTCGCACGGTCTGACACTACCTTAAATATCAATCCGCTCCGTCGGCTGTGTGATCTTTGAACGTAACATTTTCGGTTTAATCTATCCCAATATCTCTAACGCAGAACTGTTTAGACTCTCGTAACAATTATTTCGAGCTTTTACAATTAAGTCCAACGGAACAAACTTGGATTTTGTTAAATCGGACTAATCGGACTCGCGGCATATGGTTGTCTCTAATTCGTACTCGTGATTTAACTCGTTAAATTTACTTGTGATTTGTACTATAATTAATAATTAATAATTAATAATTAATAATTAATAATTAATAATTAATAAATAATAATTAATAATTAATAATTAATAATTAATAATTGTATAATTAATAATTAATAATTAATAATTAATAATTAATAATTAATAATTGTATAATTGTAATTATTAAATTAATGTTACTCACCTGTAAACTTATACGCCTCAGAAATTCGTTGTCGTTTTCCGCCACTCTACGACGTTGATAATTTACGCCTACGTGTGCCGTCGCTTCCCGCGGCTTCCGACACCGTGGTCATCCACTTCTTCCGCAGGCAATCTAACGTTTCGTCGTGGCGCCAAATCCTTCTCTGAAACTGTCCACGTTACTTCAATTTTGCAGGCCAATGTGGTAAAAAATATCCTGCATCTTATTAATTAGTTCGCCCACTAAGTTTCTAGGTTCTATAGGCTCCGACCTCGAATAAAATCACTGCACTCGTTGCTCACGCAGTTATCAAGTTTATGTTGCGCGAATTTATTTGAGCTGTTTCCGCCACTTAATTTCACACACAGAACGTATCTCTTGTCCCAGCGAATTTATTCAATAACTCACTCAAGTCTTCACCTGCCGTCGCGTCACGTCATTAAACTCGCGTTCGTGGTTGTCATCAGCGAAGCAGCATTTTGCGTATCTGAATCAACGTTTTTTTTTCCGCACAAGCTCCAGTTTCCATCTCAGATCGCGCTCTCGCCTCATTAACTTAAATTCTTTTCGAAGTATCACCACTTTGCTCTACACCACCGATAACTCCTCCTCACCGACCCGTCTCCTCGTTTACTCTAGCACCACGCCGTCGCAGTCCTCCGCTCGCGAGTAGTATGCCCCCGCATCAGAGATGTTAGATTTAAGCTACAAAGTTTTTCCTCTTTCATTTACGTACACAAAGACGCTGTTGTCTGTTATACAACGTGTTGCAGAGCCGTCCTTACCGCTTCGGAGTAGCCGATGTAGGTTACGAAAGAAGAAACATTTATTAGTTTGTTAATGACTCGGAAATTGCTTATAACCTCATCATCATCTTACAATTAGTTATAACATCTATGACAGATGTGTCGTAATCCATTTTGATGGATGGTTGTGGGAAGAAATTAGCACAGTAGTTTCCCTTTGCTTTCTGTATTTTTGTTCATAGGGGGTTACACATATACATATAGCAATTGTAATGCATATACATATATACAAATTGTAATGAACAATATTATCTCATGACATAATAAAAATGAATTAAAATTATGTTAGTTCTTGTTCGTACTTTTGCTCCAATTCTATCGCTTCAGATTCAAATTTCTTTATCATATTGTTCATTTTCTCTGATGTCTATGTACTAACTGATGTCTACAAAGGGGCGAGAGGTTTCCGGGGCGAAGCCCGAGTAACAAACTAGTTTGATATATGTGCACGCGGACCAACAGCGTCTCTTTCAAAGTTCCGAAAAACGGAGCCCAGTTTCTCCGCATGAGAATCCCCTCTTTATTTCTATACGATTGGTGCGGTTTGAGATATAACATACACACGTACAAACATTCATTCATGGAAATTTACACACACAGATGCGGACAGGTACACAATAGGGGGCTGCGCACAATGAAAAGAATAGGGAACAAGGAATAAATAGAGAACAGTTCAATATTAACATATGCACATTGCATAAAAAATATATATAATAAATCAATTCAAACGAAATAGCCATACGGTCCAAGCTTGGATCTTAGGCAGCTCAATATAACATATATTGATTATATACATATAATAAAATTTCATCACTATTGCTCAGCGCTATTTCTCCGTTTTTCTATTTTATGTTAATAAATTACATATTTTAATAAATTTTATATGTTAATATTGAACTATTTCCTATTCTCTGTTTCCTGCTCCCTATTCCTTTCATTGTGCGCAGCGCCTAAAGCAACTAGAGGTAAGTTACCTTAGTATGCTATATCGTAGTCGCTGTAAAATGTGAGAAATATGATTCAAACATAATTACAAATTAATATTATCGAAATTTAATAAAATTTGTTTAGTTTTTCATTAAACTGGCAGTAACGCTAATAAACTCTCCTATGCGGATTGATGCTTCAACATTGCAAAATGTGAAGGTAAAAAATATTTCCGCGAAAGAATTTTCATAAAATTTTGCGCAGAGCTTTGAAAATTCCAAGCATTCTCAGGTTTGTAAAGTTTGCATCCCGAAATGCAAATGTTACAAACGCTGTAAAATGTGAAAAATACGATTCAAACATAATAATAAATTAATATTGTCAGGATTTAATATAGTTTGTTTAATTTTTTATTACAAACTGGCAGTGACGCTAATCAGCTCTCCGACCCTTCCTGTCCACCCTTAAAAAAAATAATAACAAAACGTTAGCTTGATAATTAAATTTATTTTAAATATTTTTATATATTTTTTTTACAACACCCTAATATTGCTCGGCCGTATTATACTATTTAAATAATGACAGAATTAAAAAATTTGACAATAGCATTCCATGAACATTTTTCATTAATTTTTTAATTAAGCAAGATACGATTGTATCAAATTTTTCGTTTACACACCCTGCAGAAGAGAGTCTTAGGCCGGTATTTATAGTCGGATCTTATATTTAAGATCGTCTTAATTAAGTCTGGTCAAAGGCAGTCTTAAGACTCCATCTAGGCAATAAAAATGATACAGACTGCGCGTTCGCAAAATAAAAGAGAGTGAGACGCCACGTGAGATAGAGAGAGAAAGAGTACCCTGCCGCGCAACAAAAGTCGCTCGTCTGTCCGCACGGTCCGCGCACTAAACCGATCGATACGTTAAAATTTCGACGAGGTTCAACGAACTTTGATATAACATTAATTATTTGGCGAAAGAAACATAAACAGATTGTCTTAAAAGAAACTTGCTTCGAGTGACGGACCGGACGAGAGGAGAGACGGTCGCTTCGCAATTGCAAATATATAATGACTCGAATGCGTACGACAATAATAGTTAACAATGAGTCGCCTCTTGTCGGAAAAGAATCGGTTGTTTATTCATTATTTTCGTTTGTCGATTTGAGATTGATTCCCCGGACATTCTGCAGATTTTCAGCGCGTGGGATGAAGAACGGAGGGATATGGAGCATGTGATTGGGGAGGTCGATCTCTCTCTCTCCCTCTCTCTCTCTCTCTCTTTCCCTTTCTCTCTCTCCCCCATCGGTTGTCAGAGCAACGCGCAGTGGTGTCAAGGGTGAAGGGTGGAAATACAAAGGAACAAGAATATATACGTGTTATCAAGGCTGCGGTCCACTTGACGCTACAAATGTTTTGAAACGTTCTTCTTCTCTTTTTTTCTTCATTGAAAGAAAGGAGAAGAGAAATGCTTCAAAGCATTTTGAGCGTCAAATAGACCGCAACTCAAATGAGACCGGACTTGCCCGCGCCCCTGCTTTTATTATGCGCGGTCTCATTTGATAACACGTATATATTCTTGACGCAGCGCCGATCGGCGCCGAACTGATTTCTTTGTGCTTGTATCTTGAGCGACAACCCCATCTTAATGTTTCCGGCGGACGGACGTTTCGAATCTCGCGTAAACGGGCTTGTTATCAAATTGCGATATCATCTGCCAATGGAAACCGCGTATTTATCCTATAACACTTGGAAGAGAGAGAAAGAGTTAGAGAGGGGGGGGGGGGAGGGGAAACGAAGAAGAGAGCTGAGAGATGTTTTGAACGAACGGCTATGCAGAACTTTCATAGTTCAGAGATTTGGAAAAAGAGTTGTGGTACGAGGTAGTGACATGTAAAGTATATTTTTCCGCGGGGTCGCAAATTGCATTTCCGAGATATCGCCGCGCGATCAAACCGCGCTATTCTTGTAAATCCCGGCCGCAAATGTTCCGCGGTGACAAAATTATCCCAAGAATTTTTCGGTTAACTTTCCGACTAAGGACTACTTATACTAATCACAACGTTGTAAGCGGTCCAAGAAAGTTATAAAATGTAACTTATAATTAAAAGATAATACTAACGTTTTTCGGACGTTGTCTTAACGTTAAAATAACGACGTGCGTTGTTATCACTTTCCCAACGTCGAATTTGGAACGGTTTACGTTCTATTATCCGACATTAAGATATTTTTAAATAAATAAAAAACGGCCAATATTCGAGCAGTTAAAGGATGTTGAAATTACGTTAATATATTTTTAGATTTGCCTGACGTTATACTCTACACTGCTCTACACCACACTTTTCGGGCGACTTGAATACGTAATGATCCCAACGTAAAACAACGTTTTGTTATCAAACGTTGTAAAACGCTAATGTTGTGAAACGTCGCCTGTGATCATTTCTGACTGACGTTAAGAAATCGCGAGAAATGGTAAAAAATTCCGCCTAAAAGAGTAAAGATACGAGTGTAAATAGAATATTCGGTGAAGATTCACGTTTTATTTGTTTGCGGTCATAATTGTTTGATGTACAAAACTTTAAAATGATCCATTGTTAAAAATTTATGATAAAAACTTTTTACCAGAAAAACAAGTTACAATGTCAATCCGACCTATGCTATACCATAGATATAGATGGTATAGCATACACGACGCTTCGTAAATCTAGTGTAAAATTTTCAACTAATCGATACTTTATCGACATGTTAAGTCAGTTTGGCAACTTTAAAGTTTAATATAGTGTGGAACGCCAACTTTGCCATTATTATTTCTTATAGAAGATGGCAAATAATCCGCCACTTTCTAGTATATTTAGGTTTTATATATTTTAACGCGTTTTGTTAGTAATTTAAAGCATTTAAACAATATTTGTTGTTAAAGTTTTGACATGTCTATTTTAAAATCAATTTTGATAAAAAAAAATAAAAATCTATATTTCGAAAATTGGAGTTATTTAACAAAATATTTAGTAAATGTAAATTATTTTAGAAAGGGTCCTTCTAATTTCGACCTGTCATTTTCACATTTATTAATAAAGTGGGTTTCGTTACAATTTTTTAGTGGGTTCGTGTATTTATGGCAGAATTACAATGTAGTGTATCAAAGGCTGCGTAAACTATATTTTTGCAAGCCATCTTATTTGTGCCAAATTAATAAGTACGTATTATAATAAATTTATTACACCAATGCCGTCACATGGTTCGAATGGAAGCACAAAAATTACACCTAAAATATTAAGTTGTAAAAAAATAACCTTAGGTCCAGCAGTGTATATGTCGCAGCCACGTGCGGTAATGTAGCACTTCATGAAGTGTCTAGACTCATCGCGAAGAGTCCAACCACAATGGACACATGCTGTAATTTAATCTTCACTTCGCTTTACACCTTGTACTTTGTAAGTTGTAAAGCGAGGTCCACCCTGCCTACCGGCGGAGGAGGTGCGGGAGGAAGAGCCGAAGGCCTCCCCTTGCCCCCCCCCCCCCCCCCGCGTGTGTGTGTAACCATTTTGATTTGAAGATTGAATTACAGCATGTGTCCAATGTATAGACATTTCACGAAGTGCTACATTACCGCATGTGGCTGCGACATATACACCAAAACCAAAGTTTACAAAAATTATTTACACCAACGTTAAAACTGGTGCAAAAATATAACCTCAGTTTAACTATAAGTTGGATCCCATCGTCGATAAAACCTAAATTTAATTCCCCAAATTAGTGCAAAAAAAGGGTTTGAACGAAGTTGCAAAAACATTGGATACTAAATAACGTTAAGTGTGTTTATCTTAACGTCGGACGGACATCAAAATGCTGCTTGGGACTGCTTTCCGGAAATGCGGCGAAACACCGGCCGCTCGGAGAAAAGCGGTAGGAGCTGGGAAAAAAGGCGGTCAAATGATATCCAAGATTTATGGGATTTGAGAGGGAAGCGAGAACTTTGCGTTTGTAGCGTGCAAAATGTTAAAATAAATGAAAAGTCGTTCGAAAAGAATTGCTAATGGAAGGATCCGAGGCAAAAGAGAAACCTTGATGGGGTTGCAGGTGCGAGATAATCGATGCGTCGTTATTTCCACGTTCGCGTCGCGACGGATGCAGTGACGCAGCGTTGCCAAGTCGTCGCGCGTCGGTGCCAATCAATGCTTTATGATTGACCGATTGTCTGGCGCTCTACCACTAGACCACACTGCCACTCTGAATATAAACCTAACTCAAAATAAAAAATAGTAGATAATTCAAAATATATACTATATTAAAGTAATATACACAAATACATATAGGCTGCATTCGTTTTTGTGCTGAGAATTGCTCTTCTTTCAACATTTAATGAGTAATAAAAATAGAAATTATACGCGCTTTCAGCACGAAAGCGCTCAAAGCGTACGCAGTCATAAGCAAACACTTTTCTATTTAAACTTTTTATTTAAATGTGTTCCAAATATCGTTCTTCTTACGCAAAGTTTGTGGCGTGTTTGATCCTCTGGCAGGCACTTGGCAAAAATGTTCAAATTTACTGCCGCTATTGATAATTGTCGTCCCGCATTAATTTCTCGTTGTCGCCGCGTTTATAAAAAAGTGCCGCGCAAAGTGCCACGCGATCGTCACATCGAGACGATTACCGTGACCGTAACTAGTCGTGTTTTTCTGTGCTATACTTTAATATCCATTATACTATAACACATAATAGATCTGAAATATATAACTATAGAAGAAATATTAAAGAATATAGGGAGATGTCACACCTCAAATCTTATTTCTCAAGGATATTGTCGAATTGTACATGCATATGATTGTAATAAAACGTTACTTAATAATATCTGTGTTTTTGCTCGTAAAAAACCTTTACTTTATTTTATTATAAAGAAAATAACTGCTGGTAGATGCTCTTTTGTTTCCGACCATCTACGCGGTAACATCGCTGCCGTGTTTTGTATCCCGAGTGCCGAATAAAGAGTGTTTGTTGAACCGAGGTGTCCCTTTACTTCGCCTTCTGTTTCCTATCCTGACGTTACATCCGCTTTGCTATTGCCCGTTGGTTCCCTGAATTAACCTGTGGCCTAGCCGGCCCCTCCTTACATTTATCGAAAGAATAACATAAGACCTGCCAATCTAAAAATTTTTTTTGCAACATCGGGAGCGAAAACACAGATATTATTTGATAACGTTTTATTTATGTACAATTGGACAATGTACTTGAGAAATAAGATTCGAGATGTGACATCTCCCCCCATATCCTTTAATATTTCTTCTATAGTTATATATATTTTAGATCCATTAAGTGTTATAATGATGGATGTTAAGTATAGCACAGAGAAACACGACTAATTGCGATCACGGTAATTGTCTCGATACGACCGTGACGATCACGCGGCATTTTACACGGCACTCCCGATGTTGCAAGAATAGAATAAGATTTCCTTCAGATCGATATATTGTTATCAAGAATATTATGAGATTGACACATTTGAATCTATAATCAGAGAAAATTAAAGAGATACTTAGCATCAACATTATTTTATTCTAGATTTAAGAATTTTCTATTTAAGATTAAAAATTCTTTTTTTGACACTAAATATGATTAGCTCTACATCGATCTTATTTTATGATAGATTGAAGAATAATATCATTGTATCCAGAAATCTTTTCCGTGGATACACAAAGGTACACTCCGAACCTGAACTCTTTGATTCGGATAAATTTGTGTGAGTATATAGAGTGACTCAATACACGAATAACGGTATGTTTCATTGTGCCCTTTCGCTCTTTTCGCCCCTCTTATAACGCCGCCCGCGCCGTGCCCTGGTGGAAATGATTTTACAATTCTTTACGCGAAAATTATGCGAAAACCACAATTTTTTATAATATAATTACAACTTTACGCTATTTTTACGTAATTTTAACGTCAAAAGTACGCGATTTGGGCCTTCTACAATTTACTACGTTCTCATAAAAAATAATCGTAGAATGTTGTAGATAGTTGTAAATAGTTGTGATTTTTACAATAATCTACAACTTCTACAATTTACGACGTTCTCATAAAAATGTTAGTAAAAAGTTGTTAAAACTTGTAAAAATTTTACTTTTTACAACTTACTACAATTTACTGCAATTTACTACAATTTATCATAGATTTCTACAATTTGTAGAAATTTGTGATTTTTTGTATAAAATTGTAGTTTTTCGTAGAAATACGTAAATTGTTGTAAAATTATTTCCACCAGGGTGGCGTTAGCACGGCAAAGTGTTCATACACACAACATTTATTCACGGACATTTACACATACAGATGCCGACAGGTATACACATTGTAAACTCGTTTCTCTCCCTATCGACTCAACCCTATCACTCTCAACGCCCTTGCTATAAAAACGGAGGGATGAGTTTCGTTCTTTGATATGAGAGAACACACGAAATAGAGGGGAACGGGGAGAGAATATGAAGAGTTTGAAGAGCAAGAGATACCTACCGCGGACCGTTGCGCGGTTACGCGGCATCTCATCCCCGCGGGCCCCTCGCCATTATTCCGTTCACGCTTTGTCATTTTCAACGGGGTTCCGAGATTTAATAAAATTTGTTCAATTTTTTATTGCGAATTAGCTGACGGTATAAACGCTAATCAACTCTTTGACGCGGATCAATGCTTCAACGTCGCGGGTGGAAAATATTTCCGCGATAGAATTTTCATAAAATTCGGCGGAGAGCTTTGACAAATGCCAAGCATTTTCAGGTTTGTAAAGTTATTAGCATATAGCAAAATGCGAATTTTTATAAAATAAAGGTACATGTAATTTGTTTGTCCACGAGTTGTCCACATTTGCCCGCACAAAGTTTTCGTATGTCCATTCTTCAAAAAAAAAAAAAAATAAATAATAACAGAGGATTAAAAAATCTGACAACAACATTCCATAAAACGTCAGGAGAAAACTGAAAAATACGAGTATTTACAAATAATGGCATATCTCTTGAATGTGTGGGTAAAAATAAAAGTTGTTCAAGGGTTTTGTAGTTTAATAATGGTACTTGAAAGGAGAATACACGAAGAGATTCCGAGATTCCCGGCTTAAAAAAGTTGAATTATTGAAGCACCTAAAAATTGGTAATTTTTGTATACGAAGAGAAATGAGATTTAAAAACAAAATCAATGTTTTCTTTTTTTAATTACATTGAAGATGGTCAAAACCGTGACCGAAACGTATGTATTTTGTAACTTGAATGTTTAAGTAATAATTACATTATGTATTTCGCCTTGACAACGGCGTTTATTCTTATTTAGTTAATTGCTTAATTAATTAATTAATAGTAATATTATATTACGTTATTAAACTCGTAAAATTGTCAATAAAATTAAATAACGGCATATGCGAGTTAGTCATTGTAACCTAATATTATAATTAATATAATAATTAATAATAATTTAGAAATATTTGACGCATTTATAATTGACAAATGTTTGGCGAGCGAACGCATTATACAGGGTGTTCGGAAGTTCAACCGACAAACTTTCAGAGATTGTCGGGGCACCATAATAAGGATCATTTTTTGCTCGACCTATAAAGGTGGGTCCAGACATGTGTCGTATCACCGTATCGTATCATGATCGCCTCTTATTAGGGTATGCAGATCGGTATCTAGAGGACTTACCTTAATAAGAGGCAATCATGATACGACACATGTCTGGACCCACATTTAGGGTTGGAAACGTGTTGTTACATCGCTACGGCATACGGATTCTGAAAGATCAAAGATAAAGGGAAGCGCTTGCGAGGGGGAGAGAAATACAATGAGAGAGAGAGAGAGAGAGCGTTAGAAAAAGACAGAAAAAGAGAAGGGAAAAATAAAGGGGTAAAGATAATTAAATGTAGCCCTACAGCTATAGCGTAGAAACGAGACAATTAAAATCTTCAGAAGGGAATGATTTAATGAAAACGAGGGGGACACTTATTGATGTTGAAATGAAGACTGTTAAGTTATGCGTGAATAATTCGTTTAATAAAATTTTGTTTTTACGTGAAAGCGCTCAAAAAAGAAAGCAACGAAGTTGCAAAACTGGAGACAGGGAGGAAAGTAGTCTTATTAAAATTTATACGAAATTTGTAAGAAAATGAATAACACGGGAAGCAGATTGAAGATTCAAACATATTTCTCAAATGTGGATGTAATAGCGGCAAAAAATTTGACTTACATCTTATTTCAATGATTGAGATTTTTCTGTACTGTATTTTTTAAAATTTGGGACAGAATCTTTAGGAAAATAATTTTTATATCCGATGAGACATTTCAAAAAGACTGATCAAGAGTTTCTTATCTTCGTTTCTGTTTCAAGTAGGTATATGTGTATAATCAATATGTGTAATCCATGAAAATCAATAAAAATATGAAATAGTCCGTTGCTATATTTAAATAATTACTTAAGAATGACTTGGTCTATTTTCGATGTAATATGTAAATTAACCTTTTGACGAGAAATTTATTTTGTTTTTTGTCTTGAGTGTGCTTATCCACGTCTCCAATCGATGAACTAATCCCTAAAAACTGATATTTAGATAATTTAATCCTAAAAGTTTAACTTTTTAAAATCTTATATGTTAAACAATATGTAATAACATAATACAAAAAATAAAAATTTATAGAGAGAGTTAAACCTCAGTATATTTAATAATCCGCTAAGAAGAAAATGTGTGAGTACTGTGAGTACTTCATGCTTCGTATGTTTATTACAATCGAACAGTAAAAGTTTATTTTATGAAATATTTGAATCTCTGATGAATTAATATTGCGTTTCAAGTGTCCATGAAAATTACTTTACAAGAGAATGTGTGGATGGTAGCGCAGTGTTTAATATCAGAGCAGTGCCTCTCGGTATTTTTATTCGACGAAAAATCCATCGCCTCGATCCGACCGCTCGAACGATCGACGGCTACCGTTGAATTACACAGTGGTATTTCTACCAATGCGCAATGGTTAGCGGCGGGGTAATTGTATTATTTAATTGTTAGCTAAATAATGGTTATATCTTTAGAAACAAAATAAATACATATAAACGGTCGCAATAAACATAGCCCATGCGGAAAGCTTATTTTTGCCGTTTGTCATTTCGAGCAAATCCGTGTTTGATGACTCTGCGGAGTCTTATTACTCATGATAATTTCAACTATGCCTTAGTTTGACGTAAATTTGAAAGTTCTAAGAATTAGAAAAAGATAAAAAATAAGTTAAACCGAGATTAAAGTTAATCCATATTGGTAGAAATGGATATTAGACTTTTTCCGTCGCTCGTGGAAATCAAGGACTTATAAATGTATGTAAATAGTTTTATTTAGGACAGTATATAAATACAGACTTGTAATTAATCTCAAACTTAAATTCGACGTGCGGATTTCTTTTGCGCTCGTCTCTTTTCTTTTTTTCGCTCGCGCATGCAGAAAAAGCATTATACATGGTTATAAGTTTTCTATACCTACAATGTCAGTAAGAGAATGCATGTGGATGGTCGCGAAGCGTGTTATTCAAAATCACAGACGGTATTTTTGCGCCCATCCTTGGATATAATTAAATAAATCGATTTAACCTTTTGATGCTAATTGTAAGCATCTAAATTAATATAAAAAATTTATTGCAAAAAATATTACCTCAGTTAATTAGCATCAAAAGGTTAAATCAATTGATTTAATTAGAGGGAGAGATAGAGGATTTTAATGCTTCAACGAAAACTACCCGCGCATAGAAATTTCTTTGGGATCCTTTGTGATCTAATTAGAATCCCAAAGAAGAATTTTGTATCCCAATTAAATCCCAATTTTTATGCGGGTATGTTTTCAGTCCAACAAAAAATCGGCGCGCGATTTACAATATGTTGGAAATTCGTTTACTTGGAAATACACGCAAAAATTTACAATTTATTAAACAAATTTTAAATCTCTTGCTTTAGTAATAGCGTATAGCTCTCATTTGCCTTATATTGTGTCTTTAATTTTGAAATGTGTTTTTTTCACGAATAGCAGTCAGGTAGAAGACTAAAAATTAATAGATCAGAATTTAGTTTCTATGAAAAATGCATCAATGTATACGCGATGGAGATAGAACGTATCAGTCTTACAAGAAGAATTATATTCAAAGATTTACTAAACTTGGCTGCATGAGCGAAACTATATTTCTGTCTTTTTTTCTGTTTTCTGTCTTTCCGGAAAGCCGAACTGCAGGCTTCCAAAATATTGCAAATCGCGAGGATAAAAGCAGGACACTTTTATATAATAATATATGTGTATAATATAATATTAATTTTATGTAATTTACAGCAGAAAGAGTTCTCTTTCTCTCTGCGCCGGGTATTTTATACATATTTTAATTTTAAGAACGTTCGAATATAACGACCACGCTCATCATTAATATGTATTTAAAAGTTACGTTTAGTTTTTGCGTAAGATTATTGTCGGATTGCAAATAAAAGTAAGACAAAAATAACATACGGCGCGACATCGTTTATACGAGGTACTTATTCGCGTTTATGCTATATTTAATTATTTACATTTTTAGATATTACAATATAGAATACAAATAAATCTATTATGTTATCTCAATGGAATTTTAGTCCCTAAGAACAGTTTCTGATAGCATACTGCTTGTTTCTTGTTTAATTAATTTTCTTATTCATTTTTGTTATTTGGTGCTTTAAGTAAACAATAATAACGCTTGAGAAAAATTACATAATTTTCAAAATTTAAAAAAATACTGCTGGCATCAGAGTTATAAAGGGTTCCCTAAAGGGTTGCCCGCTCATTCATGACTGTGTGCGTGTGCACGTGTGTGAGAAGAACGATCGATTACGCTCCGTTGGGCGTATTCATGCGTGCGTGTGTATGTGTATGTACCTTCGACAAATACTGGACGGACCATGGAACCGGACGGTCCGACAGACGTGTAGAAAGAGACAAGATAATGTGTGGATGTGTAACGGCTAATTAAGCCACGGAACCATGATGAGGATCCGCCGCCGGCGCGGGGCTTAATTTTACATAGCAATACATTAAAGATGTAACCAACAATTATAAGAATACAGTACTGTTTTCTTTCTTCTTAAACAAAATTCAATGAAAACCAATTAAAACAGAGTAGAAGAAGAGATCCGTGCTTACACATCTGCTCTCTTTCTAGGTCTCTCAATATACAAAAGATCAAAGAAATCTTTCCGTATGCTCCGTCCAGTACTATATGTTGATGATGTATACATTTGTTAATTAGCTAAGACTCTGCAATTCATTAATTTTATACGTTACTTTATGACTCCAAACTCATTTATGACTGCGTGCGTGTGCATGTGTGTTTGTGTGCGCGCATATGGAGTGGGTACCCATGGGGAGTGAGTGAATGCATTTAATAACGATCCTTTCCTCTAATCTCTCATAATCGGTATTTCGTATATTGACACAACGTTCCAACCCTTTTTGAAGGATTAGAGATTTGCTACTTATAAGAAACTTGAAAAGCTGATGAATTGGGAACGATAGACGAATCCGGGCTTAATGACGTCGAGGAAAGCGCTATTTGATTGCAATAAACTAATTCAGCTTCACGGGGTTTTTGTGAAAACAGCAAATCCATCTGCGATATGACGTTGTATTTAAATAATTAAAAATTTCAGCTTGGTTACGCCGATGGCTTTTCATATTATTGTCCTTGAGCTTTAGGGTGGACGTGACACGTGAACGGTTGGGAACGCTCACGTGCTACCGTCTCACGGGAATTAAGTACCTCTAAGCACGAAATAAATTGAGATGTGAACAAGTTTGCTCCCTCTTTTCGATCACGCGCGTCCGCTCCGAGACAGATTAAGTAAGCAACCAAATAGGGGAGATAGAATTTCAAGGGTATCGGGTGAATCGTTTTGATGGCCGCGAAGGGTGTTCCATCGATCGCAAGGGGATGCTCTCCTTGTACCGCGCGTCTTTCGAGAGTAGCCATATGCTCCTGCAGGCCACGTTTCGCCCTGTAAGCGGGGGATGGGGTGAGGTGGGATGAACCTCGTTTTGCGTGAAAAGGTGGAAATTTCTATGAAGTACAACTTTGTCGGGTTTGAGAGACTTTGCCAAATTTTCGAGGGACTGGCATCGCCGGGAGCCCCCGACATTATAAAAATGGCCCTGCGGCGCGGCGTGAAAAAACTCTGGTCCTTCCCCTACCATTTGCCGCCAGGGAGACCCTCAGTAATCGCTCAGAGCAACGTGAAAATAATATCAAGATTTGACATCTGTTCTTTCAGAATCCGCAAAAGAAATTAAATTCTACCGGATGGTTTCAAAGTTGTACATTTAAAAAAAAAGTGCACACTCGCGTTTTTCCTCCTCAGCAAAAAATTTTTATACAATTGAACGGCTTTTTTGGGGAAAGATACGAACCGCACAGAGATTTCGTTTTTACAGATGTATTCTTAACAGTTTCATCTTTAATTTAAAAGAAAAATATCCAAGTAGACATAGTTTTGCTGAAACTACGACATTCGAAAGTTAGCCGGGTCTCACAGACTCAGTGTGTTTGACTAATTGTAAGTAGCAAAAAATATGTGTTTCTAAAAATAAACATTCTTCGTAATTGTGTGATAAATATTTATAGACACTGTACATTTATACATGCCTGTACATTTCTACATATATAAAGTCTCATAATCAGTAAAGATTCACAAGTTTATTGCAAAATTAATTATTGTAGAATTAGAGAAAAGTTATATCTGCAAATATTTGTATTTTATAAAAAAAATACGAATTTTCCTTAAGAAGATCTAGACCCTTGCCACTCGAGATATCATCTCATTGTTATAAAATCTCCGATGATAAGGAAACACGAGGATGCAGAATATTATTATGCAAAAGTATTATTTGATGTATCGGATAAAGTACCTATCGCAAACAACTTTTAATTGGAGGATTATTTTTAAATTATTTGTTGAAATTCGTATTGACAAAAATTGGGGTGGTTATTTTCTTATACAATCCGTATAATCTTGGCTTTATCAAGAAAAGAAATCCATAAAAGCTTTTTTGATAGCTCGACAAGCAAAGGTTTTGATCTTTGTGTAATTTTTAAAAATAGAAAGCGTGTAAAGCGTGCTGTTCGGGGAATTTTGCCCCCCCCCCCCCCCCCCCAACGAAAAAAAAAGTTAATTGTTTTCGTTTTTATTCTCTGACAGCACCGACGCACGTTTCGTTAGCATAATATTGTCTTTTATAACGGTCGACGGTTAACAACCCCTGCAATCCCCTTCCGGGGATGGGCACGGCTGAGAGGATAAGGGGAGGCTCCTCGCAACCCTATCTTTCTTTACCTCTTTCTGTCTCCCTCTTTTCAACCTTGTTCCGCCTCGCTGTTTTGCTCGTAATATTTTGAGCGTAAAAAATCGTCCCTTCCTATTACAGGTACCGTAATTATCTCAACTTATACCTGTGCCATTAATTGCGCATTTGCAATAAATCGGTAATCAAACCTGCAATTACACAGGCTCTATTCTGTAGTATACAATTACCGACGATTATATCGGTTTGATACAGTAAGGATGTCATTTGCCATAATTGATATTGACGAACCTCTATTCAGTACATTAAATACCTTAACAGAGAACCTGAACTCATATAATATCCGTAAATTTTGCACAAATGTGCTGAATTAATTACATTTAGATAGAAGAAGCGAGTAGGCAGGAGCGCTAACGATTGAAATAATCCAATGCTATCACTTGTTTTTAATTGTATAATTATTGAAATTGTTTTTTGTAAAAAGTGCGTTTGACTCACGCCAACGTTTAACGTCCTTCCATATCCCGCTCCTTGTCGCCTTTCCCGAAAATCCATAATTAAATATCCCGGGAATTCTTGGATAATCAAAAGCTAGTGTATGGCTTCCATATCGGGCGCGTCGCGCGTCGCGTGTCGCGTATCAAGTTTTGCGTTTCGCATAAATAAGATGAAACTGTCGATATACCTGATTTAATAATTCTTTGATTAAGAGAAACAGAACCAACATAATATGTAATACAAAGCAATTTAAAAAAAACGTTGATTACGGTCTAAATTATTTACAGATTTAAATACAACGCTTATTAGTATAAACGTTAAATCAATTATTGGTTCAAGTACGAGGATGGAATTTAACTGTTCTAACGCAACAAATAACTCGGCGCCGCGGCCAGCGGCTCTCTCGTTCCACGTTCTCTCACCCCATTGCTCCTCATTCACTCTATTCTTCTCCACCCCATCGCTCTGCCCTTTTCCACCTTTTATTTTCATATCGAAGCAGTATATTGTAATAACAAGCGTACGTGATGAGATTATTTTCACAAGTTTAATCCGAATATTTTCCGTTATTACAATTTTTGGCAAACCTGCATAATGTAAATTATTTTTCCATTTTATACTTATACTGAATATTTATTATTGTTTGTTTAATAAATATTTGATGCATCATAATAAAAATATAATTTAAAAACGTTATTATTGTTTACTAACACCAAAGGTGCGCTAGCAGGGCGCACTATAATTAGCGCTATTGCATCTTTCTATCCTTGTTGTACATCTAATGAGCGATAAAGATAGAATAATGCAATAGCGCTAATAGAGTTCTGCAAATGCACCCAAAATGATAAAAAAATAAAAGAGAAAATAAATGAAACATCAAAGCTAAGCAATATGAGCACAATGTCGCGCCGTGGACAAGTCAATTTTGATTTTGGGGGAGTAACATTAAACCCGGGCCCCTGATATGTACCTATAGAAAAGGATATCCTGTTTTTATTATTGCATATATTGTTACGTTCGTCGCGCGTCCGCTGCGCTCTCACTCACACTCGCGCACACTCGCTCACTCGTACGCGCCGCGCACTCCCGAGCCGGGAATAAAGACAACCCTTTGTGTAACGAAGAACTTTATTAATTAGTCGCAACGGCGAAAGAACACGTCAGAACCGTTCGTAGATTCCGGCAACAAAATTACACGGTTGCTAAGGGCCGCGATCTTCAGTTACGCGCTTCATGACGATCGCGCTTTGACGACACCACGGGAGATACACGGGCCAATATAACAATATCACGTGATGTATTTAGCATATTTACTGCAAAATGTCCATGCATGCAATACGATCTGCGAAAATGCGATACTGTTGTGCCGCGCGTGCCGACTCCAGCCATCAGGGATCCAGGATCCGGTTTATGAAGGGAGACGGACAAAAATTACCGCTGTGTTGTATCAACATTTAATTCCAATAAATAATTGACAAGAACTCGTACAATTATTATTTGCAACGGATATTGATTGAGAGACTGTCTTCGTGCTCGTCCTCTCTTCTGCTTTTATTTTGGCAGGTTCAATGCTCTCATCCATCGAATCCTCTTCTTTTTTGTTTTTTTCCGTGAGGTTATTTTCTTATCTGTGCTTAATTTAATTCTACAAATATTGCATTGCTCTCTAATCTTACAATTAGTATAAATTTTTTATATATCAATTATGAGACACGATAGTATCGATCGATCGTGCCAAATCGCCCGCGGCACGTGCAGCTTCAGCGGCGGGCAGCAAGACCGATGCTGCGTTTGTTTCGACGCTTTCAGCATCGCTCTATCTTTGTTTGATATTTGATGTACAACGAAGACAGAATAATGCTTGGAGCGTTAAAAGCGTCAAAAGTTACGCAGCCTGAAAGTATCTATGTATACATCAAGCATCGGAGACACAAGGGTTACTTTTAAAAAACGGCTAAGCGGATAAAATATTCAATAAGCTCAATCGATTGCTTGGAGTCCTATTATACAATAAAAGTCTTTATTTTTTCTTTCATCATTTATTAAAAGAGATTTTTAAATATTCATGTTAAAATCGGGTAATTTTGATTAAGAAACGTTGTCGTCATCGTCGTCGTCGTCGTCATTCCGTCAGCTTATAAATTTACATTTTAATACTCATGGATCGCAGGGTCGCGTTGAGTATGCATATCTTTTTAAATACAATTTCTATTTCTTCTTATCCATACTGTCACGCCCAGACTCACCGTTCGGTCTGCCCCGAGGTGAAATCGCCTCTCCCCCACGTCCCCTTACATCCTTTCATTCTCACCCTACAACAGGCAGACCGAACGGTTAGTCGCTTCGCTTTCCTTTTCATCGCATGCCTTCTTTTTCAATTTGACTATCAAAACATGAGGGAACGTAACACACCCCCCTTATCTCCTGGGGTGAAATCCGCCTCCCCTCTCGTCCAAGCTCGGTCGAGTCGGGTACAGCAATTAAGTAAGGCATGCAGCATTCAGCAGGGTTCAGAATAGCAGGATTGCAAGCAAGGTAGCCGGAGGCAAGCAGGAGGAGGTCGATAATAATAATAAAAATTGTAATACTAAAGCCTATGAGGTATTTAAAACAACCTTATTTGTAAACATATATATTATTGTAGTTTCCCTCTAACTCTTTATTTACTTCTTCTAGACTTATTGTCAGAAAATTATTTTATCGAGACACTTGACAATGAAAACATTTTCAATAATTTCTTTAGGGATGTTGCCACCAATATTTTTATTTGGCTTTTTTTTGGGTGGCATGTGTTAGCACTATACTTGTTACTAAAAAGAAACCTAGCTTTTATAGTATGACTTGAAAATAATTATTATTAATTATTTATAATTAAGCCTGGCGACTAATTCTCCCGAGCAATCGAACTGGCAATTTATTTGCATGGACCTGAGTGACCAATTATCAATATCCGATAAAAATTAAGACTTATACTATGACTATACTGTGAAAAACTGGTTTTTTTTCTTACCTGCGTACTTCTAAACCCCTCAGGTACGGCCAGCCAGGTTTTCGGATTATCGAAGGAATGTTGTCCACGCAGGTATAAACGGAAAGTCGTATTTTGCAAAATTTCTTGGCCAAAAGTGTCGTCAGCTCTCCGGCTATAAGCCGGCTGAGCAGCGTACGCAGATCGTTTGTCGGTACAGGGGCTACTTTAATTGTTTGAGAAGTGGCCATTCCGTTAAAACCTGTCAGGGTAAAAACCGGTGCATTCATTGCGGACAACTGCATCATTCGGTGCTGCATCGCGAGAATAATACGTCCGTAAATACTAGGTCTAGCCACAATTGCCACAACGGTGCCGAAGAAGTGCGGCCACGCGTTAGGGCTCAGACACAATAGAATAGAATTCATGGTGGCATCTTTTTTCAATAGACGTGCATTGAAAAAGGACGCGACTATGAATTCTTATTCCTCGTTTCTTATTCTTAGCATTGTGTCTGAGCCCTTATTGTCTCTTTGTACCGAAGCAACTTCCCTCGCATCTGTTCCGACGCATCTGCTCGACATCAAAGCATGAATCGTATGTCTCGATGGCAAACCGTCTGCTCAATGCGAGAACAGATCTGGCAAGATCTGGCGTTCTTGGTCCACTGATTATTTTCATTCGTTACAACAGCGATATAAGTGGTCTAAATCTTGCCCGGAGCTTAAGATTAACGATTTAGTGTTGCTAAAGAATAATCTTCTTCCTCCATCAAAATGGGAACTCGCCCGTCTTGTTGAAGTTTATCCGGGCGTTGACGGGCACGTGCGAATATAGTTACGGTTTCGTATCGCCGCGCGCCGCGGCCGCGACTACGTTAAAGCGATCAAACAATCAGATCTGTCGCTTTTGCCTATGGAAACGGACAAAAAGGCGAATATTACTGCATATGTCGAATGCGATTATAATTTCTTTTCTTTGTAATTATTAGAGTCAGGTCCTTTGTTCTGCGATTGTATAAAATTCAAACTTTAACCTGTTGTATTTAATTAAGGTTAAATCTGCACTTATGTAAATATAAAATTTAACACGTTCGTTTCTCATGTAAAATAAATTTACTCAGCGTGTCATACATATACCGAACGATTTGTTTCGTACCGCTCGGGTACGAGGCGGGCGGTATGTTAAAGATTAAATAGAATAATCTAGATCCAACGGAAATTTCAAGCGAGGAAAGTCCGGTTCGTTTCGAGAGTGTTTATTTCTTGTCCGGAATAAAGGAAATCCTTAAAACATCATAACAACTTAGTGTTTTAAACGCTTTGTCTCACAGGTAAGGTAATCAATTAATCATCGCTCGCTTTATTACTTTGCTTGTGAGTAAACGCGGTACCGACTTCTTCGCTTCCCTGTTGGCTTTCGATCCGAAAATACTTTAGAAATTAGTACGGATAGGTAGACGCTACCCCTCCTGCGAACCTTACGACCCTCGCTCGACGCCGATGCTCGCGCAAGGAAATTCTCGTTCTGACAATCTACAAAGAGCAGTGTAGAAATAAAGTTATCTAAGAGAAAGATCACCTGTGTCAGTCTTTTAAAACCGGCCTCTGCACTTGTCCTGAAAACGTCGAAAGCACGAACCGGTTATCCAAATAAATAATCTCGGTGTTGGCGCGTAGAATCGGAGGCGCGTTAACAGCTGCATTGCTTTTCGTAAATGTTAGTATGAAATCGTGCGTTCTGAAAACTATCAAGCACAAGTTGTTTCGTGTTAATTATGTAAATTTTATCAAAATAAAATACCTTAGAAAATAAATAATTCTTATAAAAAAGTATATGTAAACCAGCGCGTTGTCGGTGGCGGTCGATGCGACGCGATGCTCCGAACTCGTTTAATATTTTGTCCACCCTTATATTTTGAACCGGAAATAATTTTTCCTCGGGGCGCGTTGTTTTCACAAGAGCCTAAAACGGCTGATGAAAAATTTAGCTGAGAAATAATTGGCCCGGCGTTCTCTTTCTGCAATGCTAATATTTGTTTTGTAACTGCAATTAGTACACGAGTTCATACTTTTTAAAAGCTATCAAACGAAGTGGTTTCATAATATTTTATCGAGATAAAACATATAAGTTATAAAATACCAAATAAATTCTTATAAATAAGTATGTAAGCGATAATACGAATTTAAAAGAGCGTAGTCGGTGGTGAGCGATGCGACCGATCGTTTTATAATTGTTATTGGCTCTTGTTTTGTCGGAAACACTCTGTCGCCTCTCGGGCGGGAAGGGGTAACACAACACTTTATTCAAATAATCAAAATGTGAAAAACGGATACAAACAGAATTTGGAAATGAAACTGAAATGCAGGAGTCGCGGATTATATTCACTTTCAATAACGTACCTTTCGTTTTGAACTGACCGATCGACTGACAATTTCTTTGTCGAACGACCGACGATAATTTACAGACTCTTGATAATTCGCAAATGACATGAAGCCGTAGGTTCCGGGGGTTTTTATACGCACACGGAACAAAGAATATGCCAGGAATGACGAGTCCTGAAACATTTAAAGGAAACGATAGTTTAATTTATATTTTGCAGAATAAAATGACAAAGCTGCAGGTGGATTGTTAGAGATCATCTTTTATTTATATATCGGTAGCCAAAAAGACTGCCGACAAAAAGCTGCGAATGAATCGGGACGGTAAGAATGTGTAGAGGAGGACGGGTAAATAAGAACCATGGAGTAATATGATCTATTTTAGAATAAAATGATTATATGGCACGTAACAAATTCAAATCTGCGTGTGAGCGACTGCGCTTATCGAATATCGCTCCCCGCGCCAGTCAAATATTTCATCAGTCTCACTTCGTTTGCTTGAGAAAACGCATGTCGTGTTTTCGCCCGCTTTGTTACAATTTTATTGACTTTTGCTTAAGCAAGTAAGTAGTTTATATTCTATTAATTAAATTCACTTTTTCTTTATTATTATTGTCATAAATTACCTTTATTGACAAAACATTTAAAATTAAAAAAATCTTGTCAATAGTTTTTCTTATTTGCCGACCAAAAGTTAAGGACCAATGGGAGTAATTAGAACTGGCTCCAATTACTTCGGGCACGCATAAGGTTTTTTTTTTCATAATGCCACGAAAGAGACTCAGAACTACTGATTGTGAGAAGGGAAAGTGGACTCTGGAACAATTAAAAGCAGTCTTGAAATTGATCAATGAGATCCATTTCCATTCATCGTGCTGCAGTACAAACACGAATTACGAATTCCATATATCACTCTCCAAAAATAGTATAAAGCCAAATCTTACGATGTTAACACTAAACCCAAGCCACCGAGACTAGGTATAATGCCTTTGTTCTCATAAAAGGAAGAAAAAGTCAATATCCCATAAGGTGGTTCTCATTGCCTAGGGTAGTAAGTATTTTACTTTTAAAAAATGTTTTTTTAAATGTTTTTGCTACAGTTTTTAAAAATATTTTTGTTATGCCACATTAAAGCTTAAGATGTTTTTTTAATTTAATTGACAAATTAATATTCGGTGATTATAATATATTTATTGAATTCTTTCCTTAACTGTTGCCAATTCCCCCGTCCTTCCATAACCTAAGAAAGAGAATTGATAAGCTGTCGCGGTCCTCCGCGAAGCATCTCGACGTGTTACTTTTCACGCTATGACTAATAATACTCTCGGTAATTGAATGAATTGCATCTAAGTATTGCGCCGTTTCGTAGCACGCAAGCCAGTTATTTCGATAGGCCCTAGATGTCGGAAATAAATTTATTTGAAAATATTAACAAAGATTGTGTCTTATCATAAGCAACTTATCACAAACTACATCATGCGTCATAAAGCCAAAAATGTTATTGCAGAAAATATATCAGATAAAACATGTAACAAAGCGAAAAAATTAACAATGAATAACTTACATGTTTTATGCGTCACACATCTCATAATAGAACGAGAACACGAGCTCAATCTCCATGCGTGATTGCAGGGCACCATGGCTGCAGTGCGACAAAATTTCTGGCCACTTTCGGCTCGCTCAGTTACGCGAAAGATCATTCGACAATGTATCGCCTGTTTCAGATGCAAACCAAGTACATTCGAGGCAAAGATAGGTTACCCCCGCCTCGAATGATACAATCTCGACCATTTTCTAACCGCGGAATTGATTACGCCGTCATTCTTATCGTGCGCGAAGGCAAGCGACGAAATTCTCGTAATAGTAAAGCATATGTCTGTGTATTTGTGTGCCTTGCTACAAAGGCATTACATTTAGAAGTAGTCAGCGATTTAACGACCGAAGTATTTCTAGCCGCCCTTAAGCGTTTTATTTCGCGTCGAGGAAACCCGGTTCTCATACATTCCGACAATGGCACGAATTTTATGGGTGCCTCACGCCAGTTGTCGGAATTTTACAAATTCCACAAAGCAGCCAAAAATCAAAGCAAAATAAAATAGTTTTGCTGCAAATTAAAGATATTGTGGCACTTTATTCCGCCCGGAGCTCCGCACTTTGGCGGGCTATGGGTATGGAAATCCGCGGTAAAATTCGCGAAATATCATCTGAAGCGTACGTTGTGGGTGACTCGCATCTCACTTTCGAGGAATTGCAAACGACATTATGCGAGATAGAAGCCATACTAAATTCGCGTCCGTTAACTCCGCTAAGTTCTGATCCGAATGATTTATCATACGTGTATGTACCTATATTACGCCAGGAAATTTTTTCATTGGCGACGCATTGAACAGTTTTCCTTGCCGAGATTTGACCGACATTGACCAAGCACTTTTGGAGTCGTTGGAGCCGCAAATATTTGAATCAGTTTAGGGGCGTAGCCTCGCCCTTTTTACCGGGGGGGGGGGGGGGGGGGGCAATTGTTATGAGAAGAGGCCTGGCATCGACGGCCAAGCAAAAAAAACATCCGTTACTGTGCGCTAGCGTTCTTGGTATTAATAAACAAATTAAAGAAGCATAAAATATATTTTTTGTATTGTTATATCTATATTATTATTGCACATATTATTATTCTTTCGTAATATTCCAATGCCAGGTCTACCTGCATGTATGAGATGTACGAGTTTGTAGTAATTAACCACAAACCTAGCAAATTCTTTATTTAATCTGGGTTAAATGTAAAAAGTTGAGTTCTTTTGTACCGTAATTTAAAAAGAATATATATATATATACATATATAACACTGCCGTGTATAACACTGCCGTCGAAAAGTTTCCGGACAAGACCTATAACTAAATTCAAACCTGCTTGCTTGTCTTTTTCTCGCATTAGAAAAAGATTGAAAATATTTTTCAAACAGACATTTAAATTTTATTTATACCTTATATAAATTAACATACAGGTATTATAAACTTAAGTATTATAAACTTGTTTCTTGTTGGCAATAATGTATAGATTTTAATGGTTTTTATTTCGATTGATTAAGTTTATTTTGAGCTGAGATATGTGCGTTAAAAGTTAAAAGTTAAAAACTAACATTATATTTTTGCATCAACCTAATAGTACAACAACAACACGCTGTACCAAGTTTAAAAATTAGTTACTATAAAAATGTTCAATACGACTTTTTCTAAACATTGCATCTTACAATTAGAAACTAGTAATAATAGACATAAGACGCTTTACCATTATACAATTTAAACTTCTATTATATTGAAAAATGTTTTAACTCTATTTTGACAAAAACTGGAGATACGATTCTTTACCTATAAGGTAGAGGTATATGTATATAATAAGAAATATATATAATATCTAATATACTTACTAATCAAAATGAGTAATTATTTTTCTTATTGCAAGAATAATTTTGTACTCCACGTTTATTATATTAGGTATCCTTATATTGCAAATTTTAATTTTAATTATATTTTATTTATTACATGTTATTAATTTCGTATTCCAATTTCGCGAGTGCATTTAGATTCAAATGTGTGATTGGCTGTTTCATCATACCATTACGCATAACGTTCTATCTATTACCTATTAACTATATTTTATTAAATCGCTATTGATCTGTCACAGCGTTACACTGCGTGGAATATCATTCTTCATCTCGTTCTCGCATTTACATCTCGGGGAGGATGACGGAACTGGCATCAGTTAAGAAAAAAATATAATAAATATATTTTATTGCGCCCGTGCATCTCCCGTGGCGTAAGAGGCGCTACTCGGAAAATTGATTTTATGGCAACGTTTTGGTTTATGCGATATTGACTAATGTAATCACCGAGGAGGGTCTAATTCAGGACAAACCTGGAAAACCTGGAAAAGTCATGGGAATTTAAATTGGTCATGGAAATCTGGAAAAGTCAGGGAAATGTATAAAAGAGCCTGGAATATTTTAACTTTGCTCACAATCCCCATAAATGCTCTTATTCTAAAGAGTACTTCTCACGTTTATAGTCAAATGCGTTCAAAACTCGCACATTTTACAATTTATTTTTTACATGTTTCTACGAGAAAGTATACTTTTGAGGCACTCTTGCATCCATTTCTTGTTTCGTCTTTTCCTACTTCTTTTCTGACAATGTTAATCAACAAAATAATTAAAATTTATATTTTATTCCGTGTTTTTTTATTTAATCGTCCTTTTCCATCATAACTACATTCTTTTTTCCAATACTCAATTATTTTTTGTTAACCTGAATTTGCATTTATGATTATATTACGTTATAGGATTAAACTTTCAATAAGCAAATTTAAAGTACGACCGTATATAAGATAATAATCAATAATTAAAGGAAACGCCAAATTCGGTCGGGACTGGATATTGGTTGTCCAATAAATTCGTGAATTTTTTTAAGTACAAATCATCACTCTAGTAAACCACGCGCCGTTACTTACGGACTTAAACGTAGCCACAACTAAAGCTAGAAAGAGTACCTATTCTCACACAATTAAATTGAAATTAATTTAATTGTCCACTAACACTCGTTAGTATATTCGAAAAAGGACGGGATATGTATAGAAGGATATAGGGTAATAAAGAAAATGTTGCGAAAAAATATCACCCCAGTCAGGATTCGAACCTGGACCTCCCTGCTTTCCGGGCGGGCGTCTCACCTATTCGACCACTGAGGCATGTGGTGATATTTGTCTCAACAAACTATTTAACAGAGGAAGAACGTCTTTTTCCGGCGACGTATATAACAATAAGTAAATTTAAAGTACGACCGTATATAAGATAATAATCAATAATTAAAGGAAACGCCAAATAACGTAAGTAACGGCGCGTGGTTTACTAGAGTGATGATTTGTACTTAAAAAAATTCACGAATTTATTGGACAACCAATATCCAGTCCCGACCGAATTTGGCGTTTCCTTTAATTATTGATTATTAAACTTTCAAGTTTGTGTTGCTTCTAATAATACACTCGTCAATAAAATTATTGCAACCCTAAATTGTTAAAATTTTGCATAATTTCAAATAAGCAAAAATTTCCGCAAAAAATTGTATTTTAAAATGTCTGTTTTGTTGTAAAGGGTAAAGTCTCTACTTTAAGAAAGTATCATTATTTTATCTTTTCCCTTCAAAAGTAAATAAGGACGTGTTTCTTTCTCTCAAAAATTGCATAGTTTGATGCATTCTACGGGGTAGAATAAATTTTTTTGCAAATGTCATGATAACCATCGTAAAATATAATCTTTTATCTGCAAATTAAAAAAAAATTCAGATTTGTACGATTTTTTTGCGGAGTTACAACGTATCAAAAGAGGGTGGGTAAAATAGGCCAATTTTTGCCTAAAAAGTGTAACGTGTTATACATGTAATTTTATGTTTCACTGAATACGTAACTTCACGAAAAAAAATTGTATAAACTTCAATTTTTTTTATTTTGCAGGTAAAAGTCCATATTTTATGATAATTATTTATGACATTTGCAAAAATATTTATTCCTCCCCGCCAAGTGCGTCAAACTATGCAATTTTTTGAAGAAAATACAGGCCATTACTTTTGAAGAGATGGCAGGAGAAGGGGAGATAAACTCAAAATCTAACAATACTTTCTTAAAGTAGAGACTTTACTCTTTACGCTTATTTAAAGTTATGCGAAATTTTTATATAAATTGAGTGTTGCGATAATTTTGTTGACGGGTGTATAAGCTACATTGAAAATTTTCTATTGTCGTCTGGAAAACCTGGAAAAGTCATGGAATTTTAAAATTTATTTTCCGTGGCAACCCTACATGAGATGATAGGTTTTCCTAATCGCGCCTCTTGACAATCGATATCGGACCCTACTGTTTCAGTTTCGCGTGTCCGCTGCGCCTACACACATACACACACACACACACACACAAACAAACACACACACACACACACACACATACACACACACATACACACACACACACACACATACGCGGGCGCGTGCGTGCACTCCAAACAAACGCTTCGTGTACTCCTGAATTCTCGAACAGGGCCGTTTCAAGGGCTTATTGCACCCGGGCGCAAAGTGTCCCGCCGCCGCGGCTCTTTTCCATACCGATCGCATTTATGTTGATAACCCAAATAAACCACACGAACCTTCATTAAGACTCCTGGTATCTTTCAAAACCATCTGTCAAACAATATATGTCTGCATCTGCGTCCAGGTAAATTAACGCTTCAGCGATTCCGATTACAAAACACAAAATTCTGGACTATTTTATTAAAAGCATGACAAATTAGCAATTACAATATCAGTTATATAAGCTTGCCTATAATCAATACTGGACAGGAGCAAAGTTGTTCAAATCGTTTAAAAAAAGTTTAACCGGAATATAAAAGCTCGAATGATGTCCAGACGAGGAAGGATTGGGCGAGAGCGGTCCAACAACGGTGAGAATACAGAGATGCCGTCGGAAATACCGACAAAATGTTAAAAATGCTATGAGACGCTCAAAGAGATTCCGTGGCTTGCGATAAAACTCGCTTTATTTACCGCGGTTTATGTTCCGTCGCTCGCGGAATAAAAATATTGTAATTATACTTATTGTTAGTAAATGTAAATAATTTCTTTATTGTGGATATTGTGACGACTTATCGATTGTGTTGTAAAATTCAGCGCTCCGACTTTCATTCGTTTATCTCTTTTTCTAACTCCGCTCGCGCATAGAAACGCTCAAGCGACACTTGTCGAGTACTGAGAACAGTACATTAGAAAGAACTCTGTCCGCTTGTCAGGATCGCGAAAAAGAAACTTTAAATTACTTATTTTGTAACAAATTATATTATTTATTTTGTAACAAACTCGTAAAAGGCAATGTAAAATATTATGAATTACGAGACAGACCTGTACATCAGAAAGAGAAAGACAAAGGGCTATTTCAGAGTTAAATGTAATTAGAACGCGTCTGGACGCGACGTCATCATAGGGACTAGGGATGAAGGGGTTGAATGGCCCACTGATTTCCTCGCATGCATGAGAAAGTATGGAAATATATATTCTCAAATGCATTGAATTTTTTCGGTCAAGCGGAAAAAAGGATCAGTGCCTGCCGTGCCTGCATAATAAACTTATCCGAAGGATTTGCAACTATACGTCGATCCTGTTAAGGAAATTGAGAAGGGTATTTGGCAAGGGTAGTGATTGACGTATTCACTAAGTTTATTAGGCTTTACCCTTGTCAATCGTGTTTTAACTGTGGACGAAGTCATTTAAGCGCAACGATTTCGACCATGAAAACAGGATTGAGAAAGCCCTTTCATCGTGATACATTTGACCATAGGCCGGATGTTCGGAGAAATAATATAGAGACGAGGAGAACGAATATGTGTGTAGCGTATAAGTAATAAAAAGCATTTCTTCGATTACGCGCGGAAAGTATTGCGTGAACGTTTGATTAGCCGAGCGTGAGATTACCGCTCGATAGCAAATATTTTCGACCTTTTCATCTCTACGAGGCCGAGATCGTCCAGACGCGTTTTAATTATGCATATTTGATTCCATAGGGCGAATTTAAAAACTGAAATAGCTTTTTGTTTTTCTCTTTCTGATGTATAGGGTCCGCCCTGTAATTCGTAAAATTTTACATTGCCTTTCGAGTTTGTTACAAAATAAATAATTACAGCGGCAGCAATTTCAGTTTAATACGTGCGGATCAATACTACCGATTAAATGCCCCGTTATTGCGCGAGCCGCGAAAATTCACTTTTTTCCAGCAGGAATGGTGTCTCGCCATAAGTATTATTACAAGTGAGACAGTTAAGTACTTCGAACGTCTTTTTCTATTTTACGTTGTCGAAAACTTTTTCTAAATTTATAAATCCTATATATGCGCTCTTTCCTTTTTCTATTGTCTATTCTATTGCTATTCGTAAAGCTAGAATGTCCTCGCGCATTTCCCTATTTCATCTAAACTCGAATTGATCTTTCGCTATTACTACTCCCGAGCATTTCTCCATCCTTCTTTGCACGATTCTAGTTAAAACATTTGACGCGTGTGAAGTAGTACAGTCACTAATAGGATTTGATTTCGGAAAAAATAGTATCAAGCTGAATTTTGGTACAGACCTTCGTTTTTGCACAAGATTGAAAGGGAAAAAAGTTACACATTGTACAGTGGCCGCTAAGAAAAATAATTAAACAAATAGTTCAAATTCCGCTTTTTTGCAAATATCTCGTTAAATATCAATTTTACAGAAAAAAAAAAATACAGTAAAAGTAGAAAATTAAAGAGTGAACAATTTTGCACAAGAAATGTTCTATAAGTTTTTTTCGTACAAGCAATACTTTTCACGTAATTAATTTTGCAAGATGTATGTACCTACGCTGCGCAGCTCGCTGCGCAGTGAATTTACGGAGCGCGCCGACAGACGTGAATTGAAGCGTCGCACGCGCGCACGCAAAATGTCACAACTTTTGAAAAAATCATCGTACGAAAATGAACAAAGAATCGTTGAAAATCTGAAACCTTCAGCTTTTTAATGCAATTTGGTTTGTTATTGTGCGACAATTTTTGAAAGTTCTACGATGGTTCAAACAAATTGTTACAATGTTTTCCTTTTTTCATAAAATCAGCCACAAGTAGATTCCAAATTGTTAAAAGAAACGCTTGCGGGATATTACAGTAAGTATATACTTCATACTTTGACCCTTCCGGAGGAAAAGAATTACAAAAATTTTTTTCTTTAAAATTAAGCTATTGATATTTTCAGCAATTTTCAAAATTTTTAATAAAACATTAAAATTGAAACCTTCATATCTTGGCGAAAAATTGCGCTAAAAATGTTTTTAAAAAAGCAATTGAAAGCTTGGAATGTCTACTTATAGATCCCATATCGCAATATTCCATCATTTTTCGAATTTTTATTTATTTACGTAAATATGTAAATTATCGCAAAGAACCTGTTTAAACTTGACTGTTTCTGATTACCATTGACATAATAAATGAGAAATATGAACAAACAAATATATATTTACTTATAATAGTTTTGTATAAAGATTAGAAATAGAGGGAAGGGGAGAGGGCGCTTGGGGCCAAGGGTACAGGAAAATAATTAATCATAACAAAAAACAGTTGCATTTTATAAAAATGAAATTTTATATTTTAAGAGAAACTAATAAAGGGCAATAATAGTGCAACAGGGTTGTTAATGCGTATAAATTGTACGATATATAATACGCTTCAATTCACTTGATGTCTGTCGGCGCGCTTCGTAAATTTACCTCGCAGAAATGTCCCTTTCTCCTTCCCTCCCTCCTACCCACCCTCTCTCCTTCCCTCTTTGCCACTTTTCCCTATCCCCTCCTGAAAGAGGGCGGGCCCGGAGAGCGGGCGAGGGCGGGCCCGCCCCTCCAAAAATTCTCCCTCTAACAGAGAGTTATGGAGGGGAGAAACCCCTCCATAGGTACTGTCATCCCTCCATCTCCCTTCCATCTCTCCCTTCCTAGGAACTCGACAAGCTTACTTCTCCTACTTCCTATCCATCTCACTTTTTCTCTCACTCTATCTCTCTCCCGATCTCCAAGCTCTCCAGGCTCTCCCCATACAATTGGACTGGATCTTTGTGTATAATATCTTTTCGTTAATTCACATTCATTTTTGCACTTACACGGAAAAAAAATAAAGTTACTTCAATTAAACGCGACGTGTCGCGGGCTGCCACAAACATAAACAGTTAATTCAATTGGATATTATTTGAAGGAAAACATCAGATAGTTGTTTTAATAATCCAAATAATATTCAATTGAATTAACTCTTTATGCTTGTGGCAGCCCGTGACGTAGACGTTCAATTGAAGCAACTGCATTTTTTTCTGTGCAGCAAACTACGAAATGCAGTTTCAAGCTAAAGCTGAAATAATACAATTACATAATTAAATTTATAATCAATTTAATAATAATGCGAATATATTTAGTGTTTTAACATTTTAGAAATCAGTCTTCGCGTGATTCGATACAAGAACTCCAATATTTCAAACGCTCTTTAATGGAAATTAGATCAATATACTATACACTATACAGCTTCGAGTGGCATTCACGTTTCAAAAAAACCGAACGTCGGAAACTGAAATTTACAGTCAACTGTTGTTTTCGAATGTTATGTTTTATTAGAATTGTAAAAAATATTGCTGTACAAATTTCTTGCATAAGATCTCTTAAATGAGGAACGTGTAAGACGCGCTTGTACTTAATTTATCATATCGATAAGTGTCGTATATAAAGATAATATTGTTATGAGTAATGTAGAAAATAACGTTAGTTTTTACTGTATTGAAAAGAATAATTATCGATAATTATATATAGAATAGCGTTCTTGGAATTGCATATGTTTGATTGTCATATTCTCTCTCCCTTCCATACTTTTCCTCTTACTCATTAGCTGTAGTATTAAAGAACGCATTATTCGAGAATTGGTAAGACTTACGAGAATCCTTCTTTGACAAAAGTAGGAATAACAGTGAACAGAATATTTAGAGTGTTTCCATGGCATTCACATATTGTTAGTATCTATGTAGTCGAAACCATGAAAGGGACAAGATTTAAACGATAACGTTTCTTAAGTGTTTTCAGGTTTGGACTTTGCATCGTAAAACATCTCCGCTCGTAAGGCACGTAGCAAAAAGATAATTTTTGGCTGATTTGCATCACGTTTGCAGTCACGTTTACGTTCAATGCAGAACATATAACCTATTAACCTGCATACACAAGTGCTTTATCTTGCCCGAGCATGACGTTTGTCATCTTACCCCGCAGTTATCGTGTTTATTTATTTATTTAATTAAAATACTACACAATGAGAAAGTTGAAAAATATGAATACGTTATTGTATACGTTTTTAGCTACACGATACTCTGATTTTATAAAGAAAATAAAAGTATTTACTATAATTGTGTCATTCCTTATAAAAAAAACACCAAAAAATTACGTATGAGTGCATCCAAAACACATTTCTTATTATACTATCCACATTTGTGGATAGATTATAATCAAACTACACACATATATGTACTATTATCTAAACAAGCCTTTAATGAGTTTAGCATCGGATCGTTATCTGTTATAGGCTTAAAGAAATTAGCAATTCGTTATTTTATCCACTTCGTTATATTACCCCCGCCCCTTTCCCCTATTCTAAAAAATCTTAAAAAATCACAAAACATCTGTTTACATTGTAGTTGATGATTTTACAGTCATTTTGATAAACATCGTTCATATTTAGATAATATTTTATTTATTTAATAAACTTTGTATAAACTAAGAACAAAGGAAAAATATAGCTTGCTTTTTGTAATTTTTTTTCTATGCAGAAGAAAAAAGAATTCTTTTAAGGTTTTTCACTTCAAAGGTAAAAAAAGTGCTGCAGATTGATATCTTTAAAAAAGTTGAATTATTTAGAAAAGTCAAAAGGGTAGGTATTTTTTAGTAGAAAAAGTCTTTAAAAAAATTAAAGGTAAAATTATATAAATTTAAATATATAACATTTTAAAATAATTTATTAAAAATTTATATAATATACCTTGGTGGCAGTGTGGTCTAGTTGTAAAGCGCTAGACTCATAACCAGGTGGAACCGGGCTCGAGTCCACCTGATCACAGAAAATTTTATATTTTCAAACTGCATCCGCCGTACGAGAAATAAAGAGGGGATTCTCGTGCGGAGAAACTGGACTCCGTCTTTCGGAAGAGACGTTAAGCTGTTGGTCCACAAATAGCAACTGACAACTGCTATGTGTACCCCTTCCCCATTCCCCGCAGAAAGGAGAGGAGCCCCTACTGCGTAAATAATACCTCAAGAAAACTTCCCATGAATCGTCATGAGGAAGTCACAATGTTCGGCAACGAACAAAACGATTATGGATAATATATCTAATATGTAGAATAGATATAGGTATATGTAAGAAAAAATTCGTCCGCCGAGCTTTGTCCACCGTCCAAAATTCCATTCTTTGAAAATAACTAGAGAAGCAACTATTCGTCAAAATCTTTTAAGAGTTAATTGTTTTGACCAAAAACAATGTCGTTCTTTACAGAAAAAGACTATGTCGAGTATAAACGTAGGCCTGAGACGTCCACGCGAAATTTGACTTTCTCGGCGTTTGGTACCTATATTGATTTTTCGTAACGGTTCTCTGTCTTCTTTTCTGCCTATAAGCCCTTGCCTTGAATCCATTCTTCCACATATTTCTATAGAGAGGCAAGCTTGCCAGTTTTGCAGTTACGAGCGGACATTATTTTAGATCTTGAAATATTGAACTCATTAATATTAATCAAAGCATATTCTGAAGAATATGTTTCTAATCTTGGCTGGGGTGATATTTTTGCAATAAATTTTTTACAATAATTAAAGTTATTAGCATCAAAAAGTTAAATCAATTTTAAATATGTAATTTTACTGTTCCAATAAAAACTGTGTTTCAAGACCGACAAATAAGGCGCGCAGTTTGCTGAATTAGAAAAAAAGTATACAAAATTTACACCAAAATATTACCTATTATTAGGCTACCAGGTAACAATAAGATCCAGCCCGACCGAAGATAACACTTCTTTTTACTTAATTTAAAAAATTTTTTACATTAACATTTTGGTCATATCTTGCACTATTTCCTCTTTCTTAATTTCACGATAATTGATGCCCTGCCATTAGCAAGCAAAAAAATTTATTAACGAAAAGGGAGAAACGTATTGGAAAATATATAGGTAATGTATGAAATGCATGTTTATTTGCACATGTAAAAGATTTAAAGAAAAGTAACGATCGTGGATAATGCAACCAAATAAAATTTCACGAGAAAAGAAGTGCGCAAAAGGTTGTGTTTTCAAAAAAGATTATCAAGAAAATGAACTTGAGGTACTTCAAAATATCATTAGAGACTGAAAAAAATACAAACTTACATATATTTAAAGATATTGACATGTGTATATAATTTTAATGTATAATTTATAGATATTTAGAATAATAAGTGAATCATTAATCAGTATTTATAGGTATTGGGTTACACATAAGTTTAAAAAATATTCTTGAATAGTAAAAGAAATTATTTATGATTTTATCCAACATTTTATCGATTAAACGCAATCAATCTTCTTTTTCAATGTGGCATGTCAGATCATCCTGACGTTGGCCATCACTTCAGAGAGAGTTTTTTTCTAGCTATATGATTTTCTTATATAAGGGGCTGTTCTGGGACTAAAATAAGTGGTTTCTTTTGTTTTTCTTAAATTGCACTCTACAGCGATAGTCTAGGGAATAATAACCAGAGTGGTTTCTCTGGTAAACTTTTGATGAAATAGCAACATATGAAATAAGGGTCCGAGAATTACATTGGAATCGCGTTACCCCCTAATAAATATTTAATAAGAATATGGAGGTGATTCATAGTTCCGTGTGAGTGAAATCGAATTTTGCGGCAAATCCCCTTTAATCTCGACCCTAATCCCATGTATGTATTAGTTTTAAAATAGATTGATTGGAGAATAAAAAGTAAGGTAAATAATAATCCGTTTCGGTATTCGCAATTCGTATTTCAATCTTTTTATTTATTAAAAATATTAAAAAATAGTGGATAAAACTGTAAGCCGCAAATGCATCTTTTAAGGCCAGTGTAAATAACATGACGATGCTATCGACCGCAAAATTCCTAATACACAATCTGCTGTCTTTTTCTCTTTCGAGTCATAGCTACAGCACTGTTATAGCTACGTTATTTCAGACTTGAAATTGACGATTTGGCAATGCAACGTGCAACGTTATTTATTATCAATTTTTTATAAAATAAGTTTTTTTATATATTTAAAACATTTAATAATTTATTTCCCGAATATCAATAACCGGGAAACCGCTTCGGCAAGGAAAGATGGATCATATAGTTAAATGTCGTAAGTTGTGTCAAATGTCGGGAGCTGTCGATGGTTCTTAAGCTAGTAAAAGTTTGTATACGCGCAAGTATAATTTCCGAGAGTAAGCAGGGGTCGAACCTTTGAAGGGCCCGCCAATAGTTGCTACAAGAGAATGCCAGAGGGAGAGAGACAGAGAGAGCTGTAGACTGGAGAGAGAAAACAATTACGGAAAGCACTCACCGGAGTAAGGAAAGCATTAATCAAGGATTAAGGAGCATCGACAGCCTCCGACATCCGATTGTGTTGATTGTTGTGATTGACGTGACACAACTTACGATGCGACACCCGTTGTAGACTTACAACCCAATCACTTTAACAGCAGTTAATGTCAGATCACCCTGATGTTGGCCATCAATTTAGAGAGGGTTTAATTAAATTTTGCCTTTTATTTTAACTTTTACTTTGCTCTTTTATATTAATTATCTTATTTATTTTATTAGAAAATAAATATATGAAGAACATCGCTGACAATGAGTATAATTTCTTTTCTTCAGCCATGAAGAATGCTGCCGGGAAGAAGCAGGGCGACGACAAATTACCAAAGATCGTCGACTACCTAACGACCAAAAACGTAAAAGGCGGCGATGCTGTGACACTCAGCTGTCGAATAATTCGGCGCGAAAAGGTTTGACGTGATATGTTAAATTTGCACAACAATACGAAGATTAAATCCAGCAAGGACTTCCGAGATGTTCCCCGAAATCTCTAGCACTTAATTAATAGTGCAAAGCTTTCAACGACGCAGGAGAGAGATTACTCGTGTCGTGCACGTTAAGCATACGGTAAGCGTACTCGGTAAGAAAATTGACAATTATCAAACGTTTAGCGAAAGAATCTACATTCGACACCATCATTGAAAGAATTTTAATTTTCAACCCTTCTACATTTTTTCTAGCTCCAAACGAAGAGCCGAAAAGCTCAGCGTTCGCGACATTCCCGTAGTTTGCAAGAGAAAGTAAAAGGAATCGATTACTTTCACGTGCAGGACTGCTACCGCGTTTTTGAAAAATAAGCAAGTATACAGGGTGTTAAATTTTAAACATAACAGGCCGAATATCTCGATAACTAAATGAAATATTGAGGTCTGGTTTTTTTAGGTTGTATGGTATTGTTACGTCCGAACACTGAGATTTTATAATTTTTAGGAATTGAGGGAAATGTGACAAAGATCGGGGAACAGTTGGACGAGCCAGACACTCTGTCTCGCAGGTACGCGTTTTGGTGCGTATCGACGAGTCGAATGCACTAGTCTAATGCTCCGGTTATGGGTCGACGTCCGTATGGACGTTATGACACCGACCGTAAGCCGTGCGCTCGTCGGTCCTGTTTCGGGTCAAAAAATTTAATCCTACCCAGGAAAGGACCATGTGCGATCTCGGAGGGCAAAGAATGAAGAGCGAGGTCTTTAAATGATTGAAAGATTGAGTTCAAATGACATTTAGTTTATTACTCGCTAAATACATTAAAATAGGTGTATTTTTTAGGTGTGAGTGTATTGTTATGTGTGCATTGATCGCGGGTGTTACAACCGTTCGGAGGATGATCGGGCCGGATTTCGAAGAGAAATTAGCTAATTTGAACTTTATATCCTGCCCGCTATTTATACAATTTTTAAATTCTTTATTACATTAAAAAAAGGAACTAAGTGTGAGTGAGTGAATGTGTGTGTGGGTGTGGGTGTTAGCTCAATTTAATTAATAATAATTATAATATTTTATCAATTATTACAAAATTAGATTATTCTATGTTGTGATTATTAATCGTTATTAATAACTATGAAATTTAAACTATTTTATTAGTCAATAATATTATCTTTAAAAATATTTATTATTATATACAAAAAAGAGCTACATGATTCTTATAATAACAGATATATATAAGTATTATTTATTAATTTACTTAGTCTATGGTAATCTCGATTACATCCTGGATGATGTTACTGCGGCAGCGAAACATCTCTATTGTTAACTTTATTTAGGGGGGGAGATACCAAACACCGCCTTCTTCTCTCCACGAAAAAAAACGCAAGAAAGAAATTTTGCTTGGGTTTTTAAAGATTCAGATGGATGACAAAGGATTAAAAAGACTAACAATAAGCCATAAATAAAAAAAATCCTATGACAAGCACTAGATGTCAAAGTCTTGTTTGAATCTGATACATCGTCGTATATCTAACAATAAATAATAGCATTAAATATTAATTATAATATTAAGACGAGACATGTTCGAAAAGTAAAGATACAAAGGCCGTAAAAATTTTTTTAAATATTTATGTACAAAACTGTTACTAATAATTACTTACATACATATAACTTTATTTTTCCACATAATTGCCGCTATTACGGAGCGCGCCAACAGACGTGAATTGAAGCGTAGGTACATCTTGCAAAATCAATTACGTGAAAAGTATTGCTCGTACGAAGAGAAACTTATAGAACATTTCTTGTGCAAAATTGTTTACTCTAATTTTCTACTCCTATTGTATTTTTTTTTTTTGTAAAATCTATATTTAACAAGATATTTGCAAAAATACGGAATTTGAGCCCTTTTTGTTTAATTATTTTTCTTAGCGGCCACTGTACAATGTGTAACTTTTTTCCCCTTCAATCTTGTGCAAAAACGAAGGTCTGTACCAAAATTCAGCTTAATAATATTTTTGCCGAGGTGAAATCCTATTAGTGACTGTACTACTTCCCACGCGTCAAATGTTTTAACTAGAATCGTGCAAAGAAGGATGGAGAAAAGCTTCCGAAGTAGTATTAGCGAAAGATCAATTCAAGTTTACATGAAATAGGGAAATGCGCGAGGACATTCTAGTTTACGGATAGCAATACAGAAGACAATATAGAAAAAGAAAAGAGCGCATATATAGGATTTGTAAATTTAGAAAAAGTTTTCGACAACGTAAAATGTAAAAATACGTTCGGAGTACTTAATTGTCTCACTTGTAATAATACTTATGGCGAGACACCATTTCTGCAGGACAAAAGTGAATTCTCGCGGCTTGCGCAATAACGGGGCATTTAATCGGTAGTATTGATCCGCATGTATTAAACTGAAATATATAATTAAAACGCGTCTAAACAATCTCGGCCTCGTAGGGATAAAGAGGGTCGAAAATATTTCCTATCGAGCAATAATCTCACGCTCGGCTGATCAAACGTTCACGCAATACTTTCCGCGCGTAACCGAAGGAACGATAGCTTTTACCACGCTACACGCATATAATCGTTCCCCTCGTCTGTTCTCCGAACATCCGACCTATGGCCAAATGCACCACGATGAAAGAGTTTCTCTCAATCCCGTTTTCCTGTTCGCGAACACGTCGCGCTTAAATGACCCTGTTCACAGTTAAAACACGATTTACAAGGGTAGAGCCTAATAAATTTAGTAAATGCGTCAATCACTATACCCTTGCAAAATACCCTTCTCAATTTCCTTAACAGGATCGACGTGTAGTTGCAAACCGTACCTATTTAAATCCTTCGGTAAGTTTATTAGGCAAGCACGGCATCAGGACACTCACCCTTTTTGCCGTTCGACCGAACAAACTCAATGCACAGCCGTTCTAATATATTTTCGACATCCCTACGAGGCCGAGGTCGGGTCCAGACGCGTTCTAATTACATTTGATTCCATACAGCGAAGAATTAAATAGCCTATTGTTTATTCACGTCGGCTGAGAAAGACGTTCAAATTATTGTTATCCGATTATTGCGATAAATATTACCACATGCCCCGGTAGTCGAATTGGTAAAGACACCCGAACGGAATGCGGGAGATTCCAGGTTCAAACCCTGGCTGGGGTAATATTTTTCGCAATAAGTTTTTACAGTGATTTTAATATTAAATCGATATCGATTTAATTAGGGAAGGGAGAGGGAATTTCTAATGTTCCAACAATAACTGTGTTTTAAGTCCGACAAATAATCGGCGCGCAGTTTAATATGTTGGAAAATACGCGTATTAAATACATATTGAAAATAATTATATTGAGCTGCCTAAGATCCAAGCTTGGACCGTATGGCTATTTCCTTTGTATTGATTTAAATAGCCTTTTGTCTTTCTCTCTCTGATGTACAGGTCCGTCTCATAATTCATAATATTTTACATTGCCATGCTTTTTTAACAAGGTAGTCCAGAATTTTGTCCGTTGTAATCGGAATCGCTGGAGCGTTAATTTACCTGGACGCAGATGTAGACATATATTGTTTGTTCCATCGACTCTCTCTCTCTCTCTCTCTCTCAAGCATTTGTGTATAATACTTCAAACGCTATTAATTTAATCCGATTGTATATGTGAATTTTGTAAGAGGATTATATTATATTTAATTATTTTTGGCAAAGTATATATCTGTCAAATCGATGTAGAAATCTGATGTAACGTTTGAGTTGTTTAAACTATTGCGACCGCAAATGTTAATACAATTATACTTTGAGCCCATCTATCGGCATATTTAAAGGACTTTATGATATTTGCTAAATGTTGAAATTTAATCAAAAATTTATTTACTAAATTAGATAATCGATTTAAAATTTAATAAAAACGTATTAACTTAATTTTTTATGTCAATGTTTTTAAGTATTTCATTCACGGTTAGATATTTTATACACGTGGCAAACAAGGCGACAGTAATTGATTCGAAAAGCAAGAGAGAGAGAGAGAGAGAGATCCCAAAGGAATTGTGCATTATATATCACGTGTACCAGCTTATGTCGTTAGTCCTGACACTCCTGATCCTCTCCCCATAACGTTGGGGTCCTGACGCCACCCCTTATAAAACTTTCCTACGTTCGAAAAAAAAATGAAGCTGCGCCAGCGAACTGTCAGCGTTACTTGTCATTTTTCGAGTATTTCCTAAGAAATTAAGAACATCAGAGGGAGAATTTTTTAGCCGTGCGAGTCCACCGGCATAATTCCCGGGGGCCGATCCTGAAGTATGGGTCGAGCCATTTTTCTCTTTCTACGGAAAAGAAAACTGTAGATCGAGTTTGCTAGACTACTATGTCAGATCAATAAATTTGCGAACGATCTCAGCATTATGATGATCTAAATTATTTTTCCGCTTTGACGGGATTACTTTTTAACGGCTGGTTCGCAGTAAAAGGTGGAATAGCGCACAGCTGCCTCCCCTGGCCTGCCCCTTGCCGATATTTCACTGAGGGAGGGAGGGGCGAGAGAGCGACGGGATTATTGAACGATTATTGCAGCGAGATTTTCATATCTTAATGAAGTGGCAGACTGCATAGGGTTCAATTGAATGCGCGCATAGTTAATTACAGCGGCTCCCCTCGAATAAGGGCACGTGCACGCGCCCTAACGAAAGCGAATCGTTTTCTTCATTAAACGATCGGCTCGTATAGCACGGAAATATTTTGCTCGCAAGCGTATCTTACTTGAAAAATTAAATTCAGGGTATAGCAGGATAAGAGGGAAGCTAGCGGACCCTAAACAAAATTAATTTTCTTCTGTAAACTGTCTGCAAGTGTACTTAAAAAAATAAATTCATCTTATAATTGTAATATATGCCACCTAATAAGACCTGTCTGTGCGGTCGCGTAGCGCCTAAACGACGCGTCAGAGACGCGTCAGAGATGAGTTGCTTGACAAGAAATGATCCTTTTTGCGAGACATATTGTTCCTCAGAGTTTGGTGCAGAGGTCCCGAAACACCCTTATTTATTAATTTTACTTTATTATTACCGAAAAATAAAAAAAAATAAATCCCAATTTTTTTAAATATGGCGCCGTGTTTAAAAATCTGAAAAAAATTGGGAAGATTGTCTTTTATGTAACATACATTATAAATTTTTTCCAAGGTTTTATCTTTTAAGGAGCATGCAAAAAAAATTCTTGAATATTTTAAACGATTCTGCAAGTCGAATTTTAGCGTGGAAAATTCTAAAGAAAAACGTGTTTGATAGTCGCTTAAATGATTTACGATATGAGACAATCCTCATCTCGATATCTATAATAGCGGCGGAGAAAAAAAATAAAATATGAGAAATATGTATTTTATGATATACCGGCAATGGGGCGAGATAGAGATATGGAATTCTCCACAGATAATGTTTTCAATGATACCTTCAAGTTGCCCCTAATCCAAATTAAATTTGTTTGGGGGCCGCTATAGCTTCCCCCTTATCCTGTTATACCCTTTTTCAATAAAACTATACCTATACGTCAATCACGTTAAAGAAAATTAAGAATTAGTATTTATCTGTAGTGATTGACACAATTAATAAATTTATTAGGCACGTTTTGTAAGTAATGCTTTCTATCTCAATCGTCCGACTTGCGCTAGAGATGCAAAATTGGTCTCTCTTTTATCTTGCTACTGCTTCGCGCTGTCATGCGCGGTCACACGATCGATACGCAATACGCGTTTCATATGTGTGCGTAATTACGCACACATAGTTTACATATATATGAGCAGATGTAACGTGGTACTGTGGCTCTTATACGAGCCGGAAATCCATTGGGTCAAAAAAAGAAAAAGAACGTAAGCAGATCGAGGGGCACCATGGCATTCTGTCGGCGGGAACACAGCATAAATTATAGAAGATAGCAATTTTTTATTTTTGTGCATTGCGATGGTGATAAGCCACTAATTTTTAGTTTTTTTAAAATGTTTTCCTTAATAGCCTGTATCATCAAGAAACTGATAAGGGAGAGGGATAGGGCGAGAAGAGTCTGGAGGAGAAACAGATTAGGAAGAGGGAATTAGCCGAAATGTTTCTTTATATCAAGAAATTTGACGACACCATCAATCAACAAAGAGATATAGAAAACCTTGACGCTCGACTTTATCGAACGGATTATTAAAGAGACGTAATTCCCGCCTTTCTTCTCTGTCAAAGAAAGCTATTGGGATACATAAAGCGTTTTAAAGCGCGCGCGCGGTGACTCTAAAATTAGCTTTGTCCAACTAGATATTTTATTTGGATAAATACAATATAATTGGCCATGAGAGTCAAACGCGGTACTTGGTGCGTATTTTTAATCATAACTGATTAAATTTCGAGATACAAGATCCGATATTTCGTAAGTTTTCGCAACATATTAACTGCGCGCCGATTATTTGTCGGACTTTAAACACAGCTATCATTGGAACATTAAAAATTCCCTGTCCCTTTCCTAATTAAATCGATATCGATTTAATATTAAAATCACTGTAAAAGAACTTAACCCGAACACTTAACTCAAAAAAATATGCCCCTTGTATGAATATAACATATAGATAGTAATTTTTCGATATTTTCAAATTTTAACCGACTTTTACGTATAAATCGGAAAATTACTTAATAGATCAGGATTCATAAGAGATAAATTATGTAAAAGTGGCCAAGGATCTATTGGTTTAGTTCCTGCCGGACGTAATAATTTTTTGATAGAGTATGATTTTGCTACTCTTCTTCTCCCTCTCCTCTCTCTCTCTCTCTCTCTCTCTTTTCTCTCTCTTCCTACTTAAAGAAGGGATTGGAGGAGAGATACACACGACGGAGTGTGCTCTTGACTGTTTCTTTACTATTTCTTTGACAACTATTTTTTATTAAATATATACAATTTGATAATCGATAACGGTCTATATTGATTTTACAATGCCCGAGTAATTACTCTAACAAGTTTGACTATGTCGTATTACGAATTAATACCGCACGCTTGTTAAGAGGCCCATTCACGATCAATCATGTTGCTCAAAAAGTAGTTGCGCAACCTAATGTTGTACAAAGTAAAATTCCACACACGCTAACATTTTATTGCGCAAAATTTAGTTGCGTACAGTTCTTGGTAGTGCTTGCTTCGTGGTGGTGTTTATCGCTTTATTTATAATAATAATATAACAATACTAAAATAAATATTACTACTAAAACCTGCGCCGCGCCGCTATATAATATTGGCAATAGAATATAATCCTGAAAAGGGCCAAGAAAAGATAACGCAATTAATGGCTTTTCCTTTAAAGTTATCTGCGCTCCCGGGCAGACGAATCACATCTAGATGATGTATAAATATCTAGATGTGATTCTGCTCTCAACGCAACTAACTTCAAGGGGGAAGGCATTTATAATTGCTTCTGTATGTATGTACGTACACTTTGTCAGTCAGATTACAACTAGTAAATTTGTGCAAGACCACCACTCATGAAACAGATGAGTCGCACAACAGGCGTGTTGCGCCAAAATATCAGGAAGGTTTTGCTTACACAACAATTGCGCAAATCGTCAATCAATCTCAATCACGATATTCACGATCAATGATGTTGCACAACAGGCAATATTGTGCAATTTGATTGATTGTGAATGGGCCCCTTAATTATTAATTACAACTTCAAACTTCAGTCTGCCCACGCGCCTGATCTTCACTTCGGCGATATAGAGGCCAGTCATATTAAACTAATTTAGAAGGTTAACCTTCAAATTAGTCTTCCCAGGTTGTAACCACCATTATGAATCGCTTTGATTTGAGAAGCTATAAGTGAAATTTATTTTGCTTTGCAAAATTAACAGGAAACAAAGAGTTATTAACAATATTATAAACAAAAAGCGTGAATTTTTTTGTTCTTTATTGAATATATCAAAAATTAAACAAGATAGGGTAACAAACTATACGTACCTTTTTTTTTTGTAGAGCGTAAAATTATCTACAATAATGATCTGAACAACGGTACATTTATCGTTTTTAGTCGTTTAGCTTGCACGCGCCGTCAAACTCCGAAACTCAGATTCCGAAAACCCTCGACTTCGTCGTTTTTTTAATGTTGCGCCGGTGATTTTTTTTCGTTATTTAAAATAAAATTAATAATCCAAAAAAAATCACACATTATCTGAGAACTACAACGAATATCAAGATAAGATGTGCGCTAATGAGATTTAAAGAAATAGAATAATATATTAGGTACGTCACACTATGTAGTCAAAATTATGTATATCATTAATTTAATAGTGTACTAATTGCACATTAACACAGAAGCTTCTTATAGACTGGCAATATTATAATGGAAAGCCAGGCCGATCTAACGCTAATAAGAACGCGACAGGTGGATGCGCAGTCTCGCACCTGGACCAGTCGATCATATTATATAGTTAATAAAAAGCGCAACATTCACAGCATTCAAATAAGAAACTCACGCAAAATAGAAATATTTAACTAAAATAACACTATTTGTCTCTACTTGTCTCTCTTTTTTTCTTCATCTACCTACATGTGAAGCAACTTTAGGATTTTCTCTATTCTATAAATAAAGATATTATAAAAATATTACTTCCAGCACGTACATGGTTGATTCAGAAACTGCATCGAAGAAGAAAAATTCAAACCGTATTAAAACATAGCAAGTATTCATTAAATTGTTTCTTGATTTTGTGTTGAGTAATATAATATGTATATCTGTATCTTGGAAGTAAAGAATCGTATCCACTATTATAAATTTAAAGAAAACAAAGTTTAAACAATTAATTGTATATATTAAGACCATCAAGATATACAATCAATAGAAGAAAGAAACTACCATTTACGGTCTAAACTTGGATCTTTGGTAGCTTAATAATAATTCTATATTACTTCTAATACGTAATTTATACGTGTATAATTTTCCAACTTATTAAACTGCACGCCGATTATTTGTCGGACTTAAAACACAGTTATTGTTGGAACATTAAAAATTCCCCTCCTCTCCCTAATTAAATCGATATCGATTTAATTTTAAAATCACTATAAAAAATATATTGCGAAAAGTATTACCCCAGCCATTTTAATGGTTCTTATTTTGATTGATTAAGTTTATTCTGAGCTGAGATATGTGCATTTAAAGTTAAAAGTTAAAAACCGATATTATTTTTGCACCAACCTAATAGTACAACAACAACAACACGCTGTACCTGGTTTAAAAATTAGTCACTATAAAAATTTTTAATACGACTTTTTCTAAACATTGCATCTTGCTAGTAATAATAGAACTAGTAATAATAGACATAAGACGCTTTACCATTATACAATGTAAACTCCTGTTATATTAAAAAATGTATATTAACTCTATTTTAGCAAAAACTGGAGATTATACGTTTCTTTATCTCTAAGGTAGAGGTATATGATGTATATAGAAATATTTATTCCGCCATTTTTACGGGGTACAGACGGACTCCCGCTCCGTTTACAAAATAAAAACACCTACATCTGCTTCCCTTTCCTTCCATCTCTTTCCTCTGACACTCCCTTCCTCCTCACCCTCAACTTCTCCGCTCTCTTACAATTGTCCTACGCTTAATTATCGCCCATGTCCTCCGCACTCACCTTATCTCGCTCGCCACGCCACGCATTTTTTCTCTCTCTCTACCGCCAAATACTCTAACTCTCTCTCCTCCTCCTCGCACCGATTTCCCTACCAGTATCTCGCCACGCTCCGCACGCACACGTCGATTCTCGCATATATGATGTATATATAATAAAATATATTTTATATATAAATAAATTTAAATTGAAACAATGGATTTGTCGAACACATAAACGATGGATTTGTCTGAAATTATTGTGTGTGGAATGTTTTTATCAATTCTGGGGCTAGCATACACTGCATATGAAGACGCACCGTTGATGAAAAGAATAAGGAGAAAACGCCGTTAGAGTGTACGTCCAATTAATCAAAAAAGGAAGGACACAGGACATTTTCATAATTTATTTAAAGACATGGCGACAGTAGATAATGAACAATTTATTAAATATACAAGAATGTCGCAGATCAATTTCTACAAATTGTTAGGACTTATACAACACAAATTGTTAAAGTGGAGCAGACGTGAGCCTATACGTCCGGAACATAGGCTAGTTATTATGCCAAATTTTCATTAATGGCCATTCTTTCTGATCCGATGCTCCTGATCCTGATCGTATTAATTTGCATCGTTCTTTTGAAAATCGATTCCGCAAGGCAATCCAGCGATCTTTACATTCAGAACCTAATAACATTTATAATTATTTAATACTGTATTCCATCAAGTATATCTGTATTTAAGTAATTTTATATGAGACATATATTCAGCGTACTTCAACTAATTAAAAATGACAAAAAAAGTATGTTGAAAAGGCTCAATTAATTAAAATTTAAAAAGATAAGGAGCTAGAGAGCCTACGACAGTTATTAATTCGTATAATGTATATTATTAAAAAAAAAACAATAACAAACGTGGGCTCTCTAGCTTATCTTTTTAAATTTTAATTGAAAGTGTTATAAATATGATTGAAAACCAGTCATTTATCAAAATTCAAACTTTCTATATCTTCTCCAACAAAATAACATAACTTTTTGCTTGCGTATACAAAACAAACAGAAATTTAGGAAAAACTTTGATGTTAGTATTTCTATGATAATTAATATTTATCAAATATATTTTAATATACTCACTTGATGCATTCAATTCGTTACCAATAAATTGCCAAGAGTTTTCTACGACATTTTTGTTCTTATAATCTTTTTTTTTTTTGTCGTATAAATGCCGAAATTGTTCGATCCAGAAAATTAAATCCACGTCATTTATTTGTACATTCATCACTATATCACGTATGTCGAAAGGTTATGTGTGATTCCTTTCTTTTGACTCCCTTGATGGATTTCACTTATTTTCCGTTGCTTTCACTAGCCGTAGGCCGGTAAAAATAAAGTTGAGTCAACTTTTCGGTTACGGCCAAAAATAACAGATTATTGCCAACCATTATAAACGGTAGTACGGGTTTCCTATCTTCCAACTTCTACGGCACCAGCCTAAGTTAACGGTTACGGCTATTATAAACCAACCCTAAAGCGGCCCATAACATGTACAAGTTTGATTCGCGAGCCGGACTCAAACGTTTTTCACCATACACACACTCCCGAATAGTCCCGAAATTTGGCTCGTCGGACGCCGAGCCCGTCTCGTAACATCTTACCCACGAACGAGTAGAAACCGAGCCGAGCCGGACACGTAACGTGTATGGGCCGCTTTATGGTTATGTTATGTTTACATGTGTCACATCACATGTGATCGAACTAATGCCGGCGCCGCATCGCATAACGGCAAGGATACGAAAGTTACAAAATCGGCAACTCCAGCGCTGCGCCGCGCGCCGTGGCGAACACAGCAACCGTAATATGTCGACGTTTTTTAATTGTAAATTTTCAGATTTGAGTTTTGCATCGCAATATCTCCGCTCGTAGAACACGTAGCGGAAAAACAAAAACACTTTTCTTATATAAATTTGGTCCAAGCTTTACGATAAGCCTAGTTAGAACTTGATCCGTTCACTGGTTATCGAGATCTAAAAATCTCGGGTACTCGCAATTTGTCGCGTCGCGTATATAGAGCCACGGCTGTCTCGCTCCGCGCGTACTTGGCGCGAGACACTACCTTCTCTTGATATATACGACAATCAATAATTTACTTCGCGGTTAGTTTATACATCTGTGCAAGTTAATGTAAAAAGAAAAAAAATAAGTATTGTTAGCGTTAAACCTCGCAGGCCAAACTTATTTTTTGCATACGTGTTAGCACCATCTATAGGGTGTCCTCCCATAAGGAAAGACCCCAGCCAATTTTTTGCTCATAAGTTTCGAAAAAATCAACGTATTATAATTTTTTTTAATTAATCGTAAATTTTCTGAGAATTAAGATGGTAATCTCAGAATTTGTAAAAAAAAAAAAAAAAGAAATTATAATGACCGACAGTTTTATCGAACGCGAACTAGCTAGTCGGATTCCAGGAGATCTATATATATAAAGACAGATGTCCTGACTCACTCACTCACTCACTCACTCACTCACTCATCAACGCCCAGCCCAAACCCCTGAACCTAGAAATATGAAATTCGAGGGGTGCACTCCTCTCATGTAAGCACCCACTAAGAAGGGATTTTTAAAAATTCGGCCCTTAAGGGTGTGAAAAGGGTTAAAATGTATTTTCACGGATTCGTCAATATCACTTAGGCCCGATGAGATATCGACTTGGTTCTTGCTTACGAAGGTCACCCATACAAATGCTCAAAAACATATTTCAGGATTTTGCCCTAATCAACCTCTAAAGGGATAAATCTGGATTTAGGTGTGAATCAGTTTAATCGTAATCGTAGTATTTTGTGGTCACATTGGTGATTATTAATTTTGTGATTATTTATTTTAAAATTACGTAAAAAACTAGATACAATGGCATTAAAATACATTATAATAATAATGTGAATTAAATAAATTACTTTAAATAATTAATAAATTCTCATTTGATATTCAATAATTTCTTTTAAGTTTAAGATTACCTTGCAATGATGTAATACATATTTAGAATTTGTACCGGATGCGATATGCAAATGAATATAGACTTGAATTAAATCTAATTAAGAGTAAGATATATTTAGTATCTATTATCTATATAATATAAAAACAAATAAAACCCTATCTATATATATAAAGACAAATGTCCTGACTCACTCACTGACTCATCAACGCCCAGCCAAAACCCCTGAACCTAGAAACATGAAATTCAAGGGGTGTATTCCTCTCATGACGTAAGCACCCACTAAGAAAGGATTTTTAAAAATTCGGCCCTTAAGGGTGTGAAAAGGGTTAAAATGTATTTTCACGGATTCGTCAATATCTCTTAGGCCCGATGAGATATCGACTTGGTTTTTGCTTACGAAGGTCACCCATACAAATGCTCAAAAACATATTTCGGGATTTTGCCCTAATCAACCTCTAAAGGGATAAATGTGGATTTAGGGGTGAATTATAGAACCTTTCGTATCTTCTGTAAATTAATTCCTATTTATTTTTCTTTCGGTTCTTATACTCGGCCCAACAATTACTTTAAAAAAAATAACATTTGCTTCCGTATTCCACAACGAATTTATTAACAAAAATAATTTTAAGGGTTGTAGGGGAGAGTGGAAGAATTTTGAACATCTAAGAAAGAAGTTAAACAAAGCCGACGATTATTTATCAATTATAGAATTCTGCATTTTAAATGATACTCCAGTTATTTGGCTTTAAATTACGATAAATAATATTAATATTTATTTGCCATTCGGAGTTACCCGCCGCACGCGGAGCAATGCCGAATCGTAGCTGACGTAATTACAAACGGGTTTTGCTTATTGTTTAAAATTATAATTTAGGTAAATCTATATATATAAAGACAGATGTCCTGACTCACTCACTCACTCACTCATCAACGCCCAGCCCAAACCCCTGAACCTAGAAACATGAAATTCGAGGGGTGTATTCCTCTCATGACGTAAGCACCCACTAAGAAGGGATTTTTAGAAATTCGACCCTTAAGGGTGTGAAAAGGGTTAAAATGTATTTTCGTCAATATCTCTTAGGCCCGATGAGATATCGACTTGGTTTTTGCTTACGAAGGTCACCCATACAAATGCTCAAAAACATATTTCAGGATTTTGCCCTAATCAACCTCTAAAGGGATAAATCTGGATTTAGGGGTGAATTATAGAATCCTTCGTATCTCCTGTAAATTAATTAATTAATAGTATTTTTTCGGTTGTTATACTCAGCCAAACAATTATTTTTAAAAAAATAACATTTGCTTCCGTATTCCTCAATAAATTTATTAACAAAAATAATTTTAAGGGCCGTAGGGGAGAGTGGAAGAATTGCAAACATCTAAGGAAAAAGTTTAATAAAGCCCACGATTATTTACCAATTATAAACGTTTTTATTTAATTACGAACGGGTTTTGCTTATTTTTTGAAATTGTAATTTATGTTGATAAGCAAACACAATCAAATTTATTCATGTACTATGTACTATGTGATAAAAACTAAAAACAAATTTAGATGTCAACAAACGTCCTGTATATATGCAAATAGTGTTTGTTCTTTGTTCGAAATAAATCAATTCAATAAATTGTTCGAAATAAATCAATTTAATTGTAATCTTAGTATTTTAAATCTTAGTATTATTCATAACCTTAGTATTACTTTTCTTTAAGATACAATGACATTAAAATACATTGTAATAATAATGTGAATTAAATAAATTACTTCAAATACTTAGTAAATTCTCATTTGATATTCAATAATTTCTTTTGAGATTAAGATTACCTTGCAATAATTTATTGTAATACATATTTGGAATTTGTACCGGCTGCGATTTGAAAATGAATATAAACTTGAATTAAATCAAATTTAGAGTAAGATATATTTAGTATCTATTATCTATCTATCTATCTATATATATAAAGACAAATCTCCTGACTGACTGACTGACTGACTCACTCACTCATCAACGCCCAGCCCAAACCCCTGAACCTAGAAACATGAAATTTGAGGGGTGTATTCCTCTCATGACGTAAGCATCCACTAAGAATGGATTTTTAGAATTTCGTCCCCTAAGGCGGTGGAAAGGGGTAAAATGTATTTTCAGACATTCGTTAATCTATATATATAAAGACAGATGTCCTGACTCACTCACTCACTCACTCACTCATCAACGCCCAGCCCAAACCCCTGAACCTAGAAACATGAAATTCCGGGAGTGTATTCCTCTCATGACGTAAGCACCCACTAAGAAAGGATTTTTAAAAATTCGACCCTTAAGGGTGTGAAAAGGGTTAAAATGTATTTTCGTCAATATCTCTTAGGCCCGATGAGATATCGACTTGGTTCTTGCTTACGAAGGTCACTCATACAAATGCTCAAAAACATATTTCAGGATTTTGCCCTAATCAACCTCTAAAGGGATAAATCTGGATTTAGGTGTGAATCAGTTTAATCGTAATCGTAGTATTTTGTGGTCACATTGGTGATTATTAATTTTGTGATTATTTATTTTAAAATTACGTAAAAAACTAGATACAATGGCATTAAAATACATTATAATAATAATGTGAATTAAATAAATTACTTTAAATAATTAATAAATTCTCATTTGATATTCAATAATTTCTTTTAAGTTTAAGATTACCTTGCAATGATGTAATACATATTTAGAATTTGTACCGGATGCGATATGCAAATGAATATAGACTTGAATTAAATCTAATTAAGAGTAAGATATATTTAGTATCTATTATCTATATATATAAAAACAAATAAAACCCTATCTATATATATAAAGGTAAATGTCCTGACTCACTCACTCATCAACGCCCAGCCCAAACCCCTGAACCTAGAAACATGAAATTGGGGGAGTGTTTCATGTATATGGGGAGTTAATACCACACACTATTTTCGTTAGATTTCAAACTTTATTTTATCACAAATTCGAGGTTTCGGCCTCAATATATTTATATCTAAAAAGAGAGCTCGGTCTCTTCGGTATTCGGATAAGGACTCGGCCTTGTATTCGGATAAGGACTCGGCCTTATAACTTTACGGAAAAGATGTCTAGAACTTCGAATCAATCGCTCTGTTCACCGAAAGAGTCAGTACAATTCTGCTGCGGTCTCGCCGGTCGTCCGATATTTATAACGTTTCTCGTTCACAATTTTTGACCAATAACGTAACGCGCTCCAATGGGGTAAGTAACGATTGGAGCGGCTCAAGTTAAAGGAGCGATCACGAGTCGGAGACCGCAATCATAATCGCGCGACAGATCTCAAAGCGCTTAGATCTAAGACACCGAAAATATCGTTTTTATGTCAATTACCTCGCTCGGCGAGGCTTTAGCGGGCCCGCTACGTTTCGTCGCAACATACTCCCCCCGTTGAGAGGGTAACGATCAACTGCAATTTATATGCACTTGTCTTACATCGATAAGACTGTTATAATCATACGTGTTCGTCTTACATCGGTAAGACCGTTACAATTATACGCGTTTGTCTTACATCGGTAAGACTGTTACAATTATACGCGTTTGTCTTACATCGGTAAGACTGTTACAGTTATATGCGTTTGTCTTACATCGGTAAGACTGTTACAGTTATATGATATTCGTATATTATCGAATTATTGCTCGACCGGAAGTGGACATATACATTTCACGGCTGGCTTTAACGTTCCTGTTGCTGTTTTCACGGAAATGGCTCGCACTATTCCGTCTTGGCCTGGATGCACTTCTTTGACCTTGCCCAATGCCCATTGGGTGCAAGGGAGGCCCTTCTCCTTAAGGAGCACGATCGTTCCTACTTTGATTTTCTCTCCGTCCTTGCTCCATTTGCGACGGACTTGGAGCTCGTTGAAATATTCCAGACTCCATCGTGCCCAGAAGTCCTGTCGAACCTTGGATATGTGTTGCCACGTGGACAAGCGATTGGCTGGGACAGACGAGAAATCAGGCTCGGGCATATTTATCAACGGTCTGCCGATCAAGCAATGTGCAGGCGTGAGAACCATGAGGTCATTAGGATCGGATGAGAGGGGGGAAATTGGTCTGGAGTTCAATATTCCCTCAACTTCTATCGCGAAGGTATTTAATTCTTCGAATGTGAACAAGAGTTCTCCGACCACACGTTTGAAATGGTGTTTAAATAATTTCACCGTGGATTCCCATAGCCCACGGAAATGTGGTGCTATAAGAGGTATAAAATGCCACGTGATTTGATGTTCAACCGAGAACCGACTTATCCGATTTTTATGTTCATCGGAGTTAAAAAGAGCATATAATTCTTTTAGTTGATTATTAGCTCCTACAAAGTTGGTTCCATTATTCGAATAAACGTTAGTCGGAATACCTCTTCTCTCCACAAAGCGCCGCAAAGCTGCTAAAAATCCGTCGGTGGACAAATCGCTCACAACTTCTAAGTGTACCGCCTTTATTGCCATGCACACGAACACGCACACGTATACTTTGATTCGGTTCCGATTTCGATGTTTCTTTTCTTTAACGTAAAACGGGCCGCAGAAGTCGATCCCGATGTTAACAAAAGGACCCGCATTGTGTACTCGATCCCTCGGTAAATCGCCCATTTTATATTCAACCGCACCGGCAGTAAACCGAAAGCAACGCACGCATGATCGTATGATTTTACGTACTTGATTCCGACCGTCGAGCAACCAAAATTTGCGCCTAATCGTATACAAAGTGGTCTGAATACCGGCGTGGTAATATTTTTCGTGCGTTTCCCTAATAATTAAGTCCGTCAGGAAGTGACGGCTGGGAAGCAAGATCGGATGTTTTTGTGAGAAGGTCAACTCTGATCTTTTGAGTCGTCCGCCGACGCGAATCAAACCATTCTCGTCGATAAATGGATTCAGTGCGGCAACGCCACCATTCTTTATCGCCCGCCCATTGTCGAATGTTAAAACCGCCTCTAGAAAATATCGTGATTATATCGTCCCGCAATGCGCGAGCTTCATCGACGGTCTTTGCTCCGGTAAGTACATTGTCTACATATATGTGTTCCTTGATAATTCGGGCAGCAATGGGATACGTATGACTCTCATCTTCGGCTAATTTATGAACCGTTTGTATGGCAAGATAGGATGAGGAAGACACACCGAAAGCAAGAGTGTTAAGCTGGAAAGTTTTTATCTGATTATCTTGGCGCCAGAGTATGCGCTGATACATCCGATCATCCCTGTGCAATCTTATTTGCCGATACATTTTCTCTATATCTGCCGTAATAACGTACGGATATGTACGGAATCGATACAAGTGTGCGGGTAATGGATCCTGAATAATCGGCCCTACCATTAATACATCGTTTAAAGAAACGCCCGTACTCGTTTTGGCTGACGCGTCAAATACCACACGAACTTTAGTCGTACTGCTCGAGGATTTGACCACCGCATGGTGTGGCATGTAAAATCCGTTATCTTGGGGATTATCTATTGGAGACATATGGTTTAAATCTAAATATTCTTGTATTACTTGCGAATAGGCGGTTTTCAACGCTGGGTCCGAATCAAGCTTCCGTTCTAGAGAAATCAAGCGTTTGAGGGCGACGGTTCGCGAATTGCCGAGGCGTTTATTATTCCTGCGAAACGGTAATCGTACCGTGTAACGACCGCTGTCATCGCGAGTAACAAATTTCATGAAATGCGCTTCGCAGTCGAGTTCTTCTCTGGATTTCGGCTTATCGGTTGCTATTTCTTCAATTGTCCAGAATTTAGCGATCTGCTGTTCCAAACTAGTCAATCGACACGTTACATTTTTTGAACGATTTTGCGATGGTATTCCGCCCGCAACGACCCATCCGAGGCGAGTCTTCTGTAGGTACAAATCGCGGTCTTGTTTAGATAAATCAATCTGACCGATGGAGAATAACGATAATGTCGCTCCTGCGCCAATCAGCAGATCAATCGGACGGGGCAAATGGAACTCCGGATCGGCCAACTTAATGTTAGACGGTATTTTTATGGAATCTCGCGGGAAAATTTCAGACGGAACTAAATCTGCTATTGTTGGAATCGACAAACATAGTAAATCCTTGTGGAATTCACTGTGTATTGATTGAATATTGATTTGAATAGCACCTTTCGATACCGTGTTCAGTGAATTAATCGCACCGACCGGCATGGCGCACGCAGTTATGGGGAGATTTAGGCGTTTTGCGAGATCTTCAGAAATGAAATTGGCGGAGGCGCATGTATCCAATAAGGCGCGGCACCTAATTTTATCGCGATCGCGATTCCGAACAAACATTGTTGCGGTAGTCATTAATTGCGGTGTGAAGGTGGGTGAAAACGTTGTAAGACACGTTGCCTTGTTACTATTTTCCTTTAATAGTCATTCGCTAGGCATGCCCTTAGAAGTCGCCACGTCGGCTGTCGCGGACGCGGCCGCGGTCGCGTATTTATCAAGATGTAAAAGCGTGTTGTGCCGCTTTTGGCAGATGGTGCAGTTAGTGTAATTGCAGGCTATGCCTCGGTGTGAACGTAAGCAATTGTAACATAGCATCGCCTTTTTCACGAGTTCAATGCGCTTCGGTACGGTTAATTGTTTAAATGCATTGCATTTGAACAGCGGATGTTGCTTATTTTTACACGCCGCACAGTTGTTCGCTACGTTAACTACGAATGCCTTATTGGATATTCGCGCTTTTTTCGCGGGGGGTGAACATTTGTCTTCGATTTGTCTGGCCGACCCTGATCGAACGCGTTTAGACACACGAACTGCGGTTCTATATAAGAATTTGTATAGCTCATCGATTTTCGGAAATTCATCTCGTTCTAAAGATTCTTCCCATTTCTCCGCGGTGCTCTTCGGCAATTTACCTTCTAATAAATTCACGAGAATCTTGGACCCTACGTTAACTCCTAACGCTGATAGAGATGCGACATGTTGCTGCGCGTCGTCGGCAAGTTTTGATAAGCCGTCGGTTGTTTCCTTTTCCAAAACCGGCATGTTTATGAGCAGTAAAAGGTGGCGAGAAATTAAAATCCGTTTTACTTCATATGAACGTCTCAATAATTCCCATGCTTTATGGTAATTTGAGCCTTCAATCGATAAAATCTTTACTTTATTAGCCGCCTCGCCCGTTAATGCCGATTTTAGATATTGAAGTTTTTCTACATCGGATAGATCTGCTTGTGAATCTATCATAGCAATAAAGGTGTTTTTGAATGACAGCCAATTCTCATATTGACCATCAAAATTAGGTAAAGACGCTTCAGGTAATTTTACTCGCCGTTTTACGATCGCTGTGGTCCCGGACGCGCTGGGTTGTGATGCGTTGCTCGTGCCGCCGGCATTCGCGGTAGAAACGGTAGAATTTACTATCTGTTCGACTTTGCTCGCAATTGAATAGAATCTTTCTTGAACATTTGTAAATTCATCCTTATGACTATCGTTCGGATCTAATAACACGAGCTCGTCATTAAACTCTTCGTACGCATGATACAGTTCTGTGACCCGGGCCATACGCAATTTTAACGCGGCTTTGTCGAGACGTCCCTTCTCTACGAAATTCGTCAAGCTAGTGATTTGCGATTTTAACGACGTTCGCTTTTGAACGAGCAGCTTAATTCGTTCGGCCATATTTGTATTTCGGAAGAGGTAAGGAATGGAAAAATTGCTCAATCGACAACACAATGCGTACGTGGAATGTACTTGCCCTTAGCCTGTATCTCGCTGCGTAACCTCGTCCTCCCTTCTCGCGATGTAACCTTGTCTCGGGCTAGCGTGGTTGGTTGAACGCGCCACCGTTTGCCTGATCGTCGTGGTCGCTTCGACATAGACTCTTCTTCGTAGCTGGTGTTCAATCGATGGTCACTATGCTCGTTCTATGGCCGCTCGCGTTCGCCGCGCGAACGACCTCACAGGAGGCACCAAAATGTTTCATGTATATGGGGAGTTAATACCACACACTATTTTCGTTAGATTTCAAACTTTATTTTATCACAAATTCGAGGTCTCGGCCTCAATATATTTATATCTAAAAAGAGAGCTCGGTCTCTTCGGTATTCGGATAAGGACTCAGCCTTGTATTCGGATATGGACTCGGCCTTGTATTCGGATAAGGACTCGGCCTTATAACTTTACGGAAAAGATGTCTAGAACTTCGAATCAATCGCTCTGTTCACCGAAAGAGTCAGTACAATTCTGCTGCGGTCTTGCCGGTCGTCCGATATTTATAACGTTTCTCGTTCACAATTTTTGACCAATAACGTAACGCGCTCCAATGGGGTAAGTAACGATTGGAGCGGCTCAAGTTAAAGGAGCGATCACGAGTCGGAGACCGCAATCATAATCGCGCGACAGATCTCAAAGCGCTTAGATCTAAGACACCGAAAATATCGTTTTTATGTCAATTACCTCGCTCGGCGAGGCTTTAGCGGGCCCGCTACGTTTCGTCGCAACAGGGAGTGTATTTCTCTCATGACGTAAGCACCCACTAAAAATGGATTTTTAAAAATTCAATCCTAAAGGAGTGAAAAGGGGTAAAATGTATTTTCACGGATTTGTCAATATCTCTTAGGCCCGATGAGATATCGACTTGGTTTTTGCTTACAAAGGTCACCCATACAAATGCTCAAAAACATAATTCAGGATTTTGCCCTAATCAACCTCTAATGGCGCAAATCTAGATTCAGGGGTGAATTATAGAACCCTTTGTGTCTCCTGTGAATTAATTCCTATGTATTTTTCTTTCGGTTCTTATACTCAGCCCAACAATTAATTTCAAAAAGATAACTTTTGCTTCCTTATTCCACAATAAAGTTATTAACAAAAATAATTTTAAGGGTACGGGAGAGTGGACGAATCGCGAACAACTAAGGAAAAAGTTAAATAAATCCGACGATTATTTATCAATTATATAGGGTGTTTGAAACAGAAGTACCCAGCCGAAAAATGGGGGTAGATTGGGTCAAGCCGAGACGAAAAGTCATGTACCATTTTGCAAGATTTGCAATAGTTTACGAATTATTAATTAATACGTCTGAGCAAATGAGCGCATGAGAAGCGGTAGGCCGAACTCGGCAGACACGTAAAATACCATTTTATGGGCCCGCCGCACGCGGGGCAATGCCGAATCGTAGCTGGGGTAATTACGGACGGGTTTTGCTTATTGTTTAAAATTATAATTTATGTTGATAATCTACCTTGAAAGAATCCAAGTAAAATCTTTACCTTAAAAAAATCAAAGTAATCAAAAGACACGGTAGTGTCTCGCGCCAAGTACGCGCGAAGCAAGACCGCCGTGGCTCTATTAACGCGACGCAACGAATTGCGAGTTCCCGTGATTTTGAGATCTCGATAACTAGAGAACGGATTAAGTTCCAACTAGGCTTAATGGATAGCTTGGACCAAGTTCGTATAATAAAAGTGTTTTTATTTTTCCGCTACGTGCCCTACAAGCGGAGATATTGCGATGCAAAACTCGAAGCTGAAAATTTACAATTAAGAAACGTCGTTCTCCGTTTGCTGTGTTCGCCACCGCGGCCCCTTTCGCATCCCCCCTCCCAACCCTGTACAGAGTGGACCTCGCTTTAACTTACAATGCATACTTTTCGTATACCAACTATTCTCTGCTTTAACAAATTATTTCTGCTACAGATATTAAGCGTCGAAGTTAACAAAACAGAAATAATTTGTTAAAGCAAAGAATACGTGGTTGGTGTATAAAAAGTACATATTTATATAACAACTATTCATCGTACATATAAATATGTAATTTTCATATACCAACTATTCTCTGCTTTAACAAATTATTTCTGTTCCGTTAACTTCGACGCTTAATATCTGTACAGCACATTCTCTGCTATAATAAAAAGACTGTTCAATATATGTATACAAACGATTCGCTGCTTTAAATAACTTTTCTTCGTTCATACATCGTCAAATATAACTTTGACATTCGGATTACCGCATTCTTTGATGCAATGGCTGAAATCTTTCAGATTCCTAATGATAGTGTTGAATAAATTATCATCAAACGTTTATTTTTGTATTTGTTACTAGCCTAATACCCGTGCTTTGTTACGGTATTTAATTATTTTAAATCGATTTTTACTCCAATAAACTTTCGTTTGATTGTAATGAACAATATTATCTCATGACATAATAAAAATAAATTAAAATTATGTTAGTGTTTGTTCGTACTTTTGCTCCAATTCTATTGCTTCAGATTTAAATTTCTTCATCGTATTGTTCATTTCCTCTGTTGTCTATGTACTAACTCATGTCTACAATGGGGCGAAAGGTCCTCCGGGGCGAAGCCCGGGTAACCAGCTAGTCGATAGATAAATGGATCGTCGGACGCGGACGGATGAGACGTCGCGCCGGACGAGCTGTGTAATGTATAAACTGTAAATACAGAAACGCGCGGGCCGCGGAGTAAGCAATTACGCGATATCGATTACGATGTAATTAAACGCACGGATTGCATGCAATGCAATATGCGAATATGCGGAAGTATTTAGTGCATTTGGGAGTTGGACGTAGGTATTTTGCAGGGCGGGTTACGCAAGAATTAGAAACGCGCAGGAGCTATTTTGGAACGTGCAATATTTACCAAGTGGATTTTGGCCGGGCGTGCCTCTTAGATAATTGTAAGCCGCGGGATTTGAGGTATCAGCACGTGATCTCTCGGTCGAGACGGAGATCTCTCAATCTGGCGGTTTCGCGGGTATGCGGAGGGATCGAGCGGAGTTCCGGAATGCGTGCAAACATCCGAGATCACTCTATCGGTTATCCCGATTTCGTGTCGGCTCTACGAGTCGTTAGGCTTTAGAGATCGAGTGTAGCGGCGGACCGGATCTGAAGCTGACTCAAGGCGAAGCGACTTTTCCGGCTTGATCCCTATCGGCCGGCATAATCGTGGCGCGTTGCCCGCACGGAAAGAACAGTTTTGCTGAATTATCCAAAATTTTAGCTATAGATGTAGATTTGAAAATTATTTTTTTGGACCATTAAAATAATTTATTTAGGACATCAAACTGTTTGCTAGAGTGTCAAAATGGTTTGCAGCATTATTACAATACTTAAGGTCCTACTATAATTATGTGGATGGTCCGTTCTGTCCGTGCGGGAATGATACGGCGCGGCGCGGCGGAGTGGAATTTCAGATGCGGCTCGCGCTAGAGATTGGTTCCCGTCGCACAGTGGGGAGAATAATTATCGATTACACGTCGCGTACACATGGGAGAGAAAGAGAGAGACGGAGAGAGAGAGACAGAGAGAGAGAGAGAGAGAGAGAAAGAGAGAGAGAGAGAAATCTGGCACAGCTAATAATTGTAATACTAAAGCCTACGGGGTATTTAAGAAAGAACTTATTTGCAAACATAATATTATAGTTTCTCTATAACTCTTTATTTACTTCGTCTAGATTTATTGTCAGAAAATTATCTCATCGAGACACATGACAATGAAAACATTTCTCCGAAAGTTGTAGCTTAATAAAAGTTGAACTTGATTTTGAAATACAGTGAACCAGATATTATAATAAAAATGTACATTCTTTACATGTACATTGTGAGTTTTATTATCTCTCAGTTTACAATCACGTTCATGCAGTACTTTTTAAATATTATTTTGATGCGTTAAACAAAATCCACAGAAGTAATTCGCGTGAAGAGACTCACTAAAACCAAGAATGCTGTGTAGACCTAAGTGATCGCCAAGAATAAGTTCAAAAAAAGAAAATTAACTCGACTAGTTTGTCCATTGTGGTGAATTTCTATACATTGTTGTTGTAACAAAGAAAGCTCATCAATAGCTTTGTAAAAAATCGATTCATTAGTAAAAGTTTCTCTATCCAATGTATTGAATAAAATAAAAAGAAAAATATTGTCTAATTTTGAACGAAGTTCCGGAGGTATAGGCCGGGGTGTCCGCTTATAAATTTACATTTTAATACTCATGGATCGCAGGGTCGCGTTGAGTATGCATTTCTTTTTAAATACAATTTGTATTTCTTCTTATCCATACTGTCACGCCCAGACTCACCGTTCGGTCTGCCCCGAGGTGAAATCGCCTCTCCCCCACGTCCCCTCACATCCCGTCATTCTCACCCTACAACGGGCAGACTGAACGGTTAGTCGCTCTGCTTTCGATTTTCATCGCATAAGATTTTTTTTAAATACCCCGTAGGCTTTAGTATTACAATTTTTATTATTATTATTATTATCGACCGCCTCCTGCTTGCCTGCTATCTCGCTTGCAATCCTGCTATTCTGAACCCTGCTGCATGCTGCATGCCTTACTTAATTGCTGTGCCCGACTCGACCGAGCTCGGATGAGAGGAGAGGCGGATTTCACCCAAGGAGATAAGGCGGTGTGTTACGTTCCCTCATGCTTTGATAGTCATATTGAAAAAAAAGACATGCGATGAAAAGGGAAAGCGAAGCGACTAACCGTTCGGTCTGCCCGTTTTAGGGTGAGAATGTTGGGATGTGAGGGGACGTGGGGGAGAGGCGATTTCACCTCGGGGCAGACCAAACGGTGAGTCTGGACGTGACAGTATGGATAAGAAGAAATAGAAATTGTATTTAAAAAGATATGCATACTCAACGCGACCCTGCGATCCATGAGTATTAAAATGTAAATTTATAAGCTGACGGAATGACGACGACGACGACGATGACGACAACGTTTCTTAATCAAAATTACCCGATTTTAACATAAATATTTAAAAATCTCTTTTAATAAATGATGAAAAAAAAAATAAAGACTTTTATTGTATAATAGGACTCCAAGCAATCGATTGAGCTTATTACATATTTTATCCGCTTAGCCGTTTTTTAAAAGTAACCCTTGTGTCTCCGATGCTTGATGTATATATAGATACTTTCAGGCTGCGTAACTTTTGACGCTTTCAACGCTCCAAGCATCATTCTGTCTTCGTTGCACATCAAATATCAAACGAAGATAGAGCGATGCTGAAAGCGTCAAAACAAACGCAGCATCGGTCTCGCTGCCCGCCGCTGAAGCTGCACGTGCCGCGGGCGATTTGGCACGATCGATCGATACTATCGTGTCTCATAATTGATAAATAAAAAATGTATACTAATTGTAAGACTAGAGAGCAATGCAATCTTTGTAGAATTAAATTAAGCACAGATAAGAAAATAACATTACGAAAAAAAAAAAGAAAGAAGAGGATTCGATGGATGAGAGCATTGAACCTACCGAAAAAAAACAGAAGAGAGGACGAGCACGAAGACGGTCTCTCAATCAATATCCGTTGAAAATAATAATTGTACGACTTCTTGTCAATTATTTATTGGAATTAAATGTTGATACAAAAACACAGCGATAATTTTTGTCCGTCTCCCTTCAGAAGCCGGATCCTGGATTCTTGATGGCTGGCGTCGGCACGCGCGGCACAACAGTATCGCATTTTCGCAGATCGTATTGCATGCATGGACATTTTGCAGTAGGTACATATCAGGGGCCCGGGTTTAATGTTACTCCCCCAAAATCAAATTTGACTTGTCCACGGCGCGACATTGTGCTCATATTGCTTAGCTTTGATGTTTCATTTATGTTTTCTTTTATTTTTTTATTATTTTGGGTGCATTTGCAGAACTCTATTAGCGCTATTGCATTATTCTATCTTTATCGCTCATTATATGTACAACAAGGATAGAATGACGCAACAGCGCTAATTATAGTGCGTCCTGCGAGCGCACCTTTGGTGTTAGTAAACAATAATAACGTTTTTAAATTATATTTTTATTATGATGCATTAAATATTTATTAAGCAAACAATAATAAATATTTAGTATAAATATAAAATAGAAAAATAATTTACATTATGCAGCTTTGCCAAAAATTGTCATAACGGAAAATATTCGGATTAAACTTGTGAAAATAATCTCATCACGTACGCTTGTTATTACAATATACTGCTTCGAAATAAAAATAAAAGGTGGAAAAGGGCAGAGCGATGGGGTGGAGAGGAATATAGAGTGGATGAGGAGCAATGGGGTGAGAAAACGTGGAACGAGAGAGCCGCCGGCGCCGAGTTATTTGTTGCGTTAGAACAGCTAAATTCCATCCTCTTACTTGAACCAATAATTGATTTAATGTTTATACTAATAAGCGTTGTATTTAAATCTGTAAATAATTTGGACCGTAAATAAGGTTTTTTCTAAATTGCTTTGTATTATATATTATGTTGGTTCTGTTTCTCTTAATCAAAGAATTATTAAATCAGGTATATCGACAGTTTCATCTTATTTATGCGAAACGCAAAACTTGATACGCGACATGCGACGCGCGACGCGCCCGATATGGGAGCCATATACTAGCTTTTGATTATCCAAGAATTCCCGGAATGTTTAATTATGGATTTTCGGGAAAGGCGACAAGGAGCGGGATATGGAAGGACGTTAAACGTTGGCGCGAGTCAAACGTACTTTTTACAAAATATATAATTTTAATAATTATACAATTAAAAACAAGTGATAGCATTGGATTATTTCAATCGTTAGCGCTCCTGCATGCCTACTCGCTTCTTCTATCTAAATGTAATTAATTCAGCACATTTGTGCAAAATTTACGGATATTATATGAGTTCAGGTTTTCTGTTAATGTATTTAATGTACTGAATAGCGGCTGGTCAATATCAATTATGGCAAATGACATCCTTACTGTATCGAACCGATATAATCGTCTGTAATTATATACTACAGAATAGAGCCTGTGTAATTGCAGGTTTGATTACCGTTTTATTGCAAATGCGCAATTAAAGGCACAGGTATAAGTTGAGATAATTACGGCGCCTGTAATAGGAAGGGACGATATTTTACGCCCAAAATATTACGAGCGAAAGAGCGAGGCGGAAGAAGGTTGAAAAGAGGGAGACAGAAAGAGGTAAAGAAAGATAGGGTGGCGAGGAGCCTCTCCTTATCCTCTCAGCCGTGCCCATCCCCGGAAGGGGATTGCAGGGGTTGTTAACGGTCGACCGTTATAAAAGACAATATTATGCTAACGAAACGTGCGTCGGTGCTGTCAGAGAATAAAAACGAAAACAATTAACTGTTTTTTTGTTGGAAGGATGGGGGGGGGGGCAAAATTCCCCGAACAGTACGCTTTATATTTTGAAAAATTGCACAAAAATAAAAACCTTTGCTTGTCGAGCCATCAAAGAAGCTTTTATGGATTTCTTTCCTTGATGTAAAGCCAAGATTATACGGATTGTATAAGAAAATAACCATCCCTCTTTTTGTCAATACGAATTTCAAAGAATAATTTAAAAATAATCCTCCAATTAAAAGTTGTTTGCGATAGGTACTTTATCCGATACATCAAATAATACTTTCGCATAATAATATTCTGCATCCTCGTGTTTCCTTACCCTCGGAGATTTTATAACAATGAGATGATATCTCGTGGCAAGGGTCTAGATCTTCTTAAGGAAAATTCGTATTTTTTTTATAAAATACAAATATTTGCAGATATAAGTTTTTTTTAACTCTACAAAAATTAATTTTGCAATAAACTTGTGAATCTTTACTGATTATGAGACTTTATATATGTAAAAATGTACAGGCATGTATAAATGTACAGTGTCTATAAATATTTATCACACAATTACGAAGAATGTTTATTTTTAGAAACACATATTTTTTGCTACTTACAATTAGCCATACACACTGAGTCTGTGAGACTCAGTCCGGCTAACTTTCAAATGTGTAGTTTCAGCAAAACTACGTCTACTTGGATATTTTTCTTTTAAATTAAAGATGAGACTGTTAAGAATACATCTGTAAAGACAAAATCTCTGTGCGGTTCGTATCTTTCCCCAAAAAAGCCGTTTAAGTGTATAAAAATTTTTTGCTGAGGAGGAAAAACGCAAATGTGCACTTTTTTTTATAAATTTACAACTTTGAAACCATCGGGTAGAATTTAATTTCTTTTGCGGATTCTGAAAGAACAGATGTCAAATCTTGATATTATTTTCACGTCGCTCTGAGCGATTACTGAGGGTTTCCCTGGCGGCAAATGATAGGGAAAGGACCAGAGTTTTTTTACGCCGCAGGGCTATTTTTATAATGTCGGGGGCTCCACGTGATGCCAGTCCCTCGAAAATTTGGCAGAGTCTCTCAAACCCGACAAAGTTATACTTCTAGAAATTTCTACCTTTTCACGCAAAACGAGGTTCATCCCACCTCACCCCATCCCCGGCTTACAGGGCGAAACGTGGCCTGCAGGAGCATATGGCTACTCTCGAAAGACGCGTGTTACAAGGGGAGCATCCCCTTGCGATCGATGGAACACCCTTCACGGCCATCGAAACGATTCACCCGATACCCTTGAAATTCTATCTCCCCTATTCGGTCGCTTACTTAATCTGCCTCGGCGCGGACGCGCGTGATCGAAGAGAGGGAGGAAACTTGTTCACATCTCAAAATTTAATTTGTTCTTAGAGGTACTTAATTCCCGTGAGACGGTGGCACGTGAGCGTCTCCAACCGTTCACGTGCCTGCACGTCCACCCTAAAGCTCAAGGACAATAAGATAAAAAGCCATCGGCCTAACCAAGCTAAAATTTTTAATCAAATTTAAATACAACGTCATATCGCAGATGGATTTGCTGTTTTCATAAAAAGCCCGTGAAGCTGAAATAGTTTATTGCAATCAAATAGCGCTCTCTTCGACGTCATTATGCCCGGATTCGTCTGTCGTTCCCAATTCATCAGCTCTTCAAGTTTTTTATGGGTAGCAAATCTCTAATCCTTCAAAAAGGGTTGGAACACGTTGTGTCAATATGCGAAATACCGATTATGAGAGATTAGAGGAAAGGAACGTTATTAAATGCATTCACTTACTCCCCATAGGTACCCATCCACTCCATATGCACGCATACAAACACACATGCACATACGCAATCAGTCATAAATGAGTTTGGAGTTATAAAGTAACGTATAAAATTGATGAATTGCAGGGTCTTACAATTAGCTAATTAACAAATGTACACATCATCGACATATAGTACTGGACGGAGGATACGAAAAGATTTCTTTGATCTTTCATATATTAGAGACCTAGAAAGAGAGCAGATGTGTAAGCACGGATCTCTTCTTCTACTCTGTTTTAATTGGTTTTCACTGAATTTTGTTTAAGAAGAAAGGAAACAATACTCTGTTCTTATAATTGTTGGTTACATCCTTAATGTATTGCTATGTAAAATTAAGCACCGCGCCGGCTGCGGTGCCTCATCATGGTTCCGTGGCTTAATTAACCGTTACACACACAGAAAAGAAAATATTTTTGATTTTAAAATATCTTTAGTTTTAACGTGAAAATCTTGAAATAAGATTATATTGCGTTAAACGAAGAATTATATAGTTGAACCAAGAAAAAAGAAGTTGAAATAACACGTTGAAATTTTTATAAGAAGATTATAGTGATCTTGTGTATATATGAAACAATATAATTTTCTTATAAGAATTTTAACGTGTTATTTTTCAACTTTATTTTTCTTGGTTTAACTATATAATTCTTCGTTCAACGCTAATTTTCTTCGTTTAACGCAATATAATCTTATTTCAAGATTTCCACGTTAAAACTAAAGATATTTTAAAATCAAGAATATTTTTTTTCTGTGCATCTACACATCGTCTTGTCTCTTTCTACACGTCTGTCGGACCGTCCGGTTCCATGGTCCGTCCAGTATTTATCGAAGGTACATACACATACATACGCACGCATGAATTCGCGCAACGGAGCGTAATCGATCGTTCTTCTCACACACATGCACACGCACACAGTCATGAATAAGCGGGCAACCCTTTATAACGCTGATGCCGGCAGTATTTTTCAAATTTTGAAAATTATGTAGTTTTTCTCAAGCGTTATTATTGTGTACTTAAAGCACCAAATAACAAAAAATTAATAAAAAAATTAATTAAACAAGAAACAAGCAGTATGCTATCAGAAACTGTTATTAAGGACTAAAATTCCATTGAGATAACATAATAGTAAAATATTTTTTTGCAATAAAAATTTAAATTATTTAATTCAGAAATTACATCAACTGACCAAAACCCATGGTCGAAATTAATAATGTCTCGACGATTGATCCGAAAAAGTGCTGTGTGAATCCGACAAACCAAGTTGGCTCACAGTTTTTCAATGTTCATATCGGAAAGACGTTATATATTGCCATTCACGGTCGATTTAAATTACTTTAATTGTTATTCTATACTGGCGAAAGAAATTTATTATTCTGCATAACATAATAGATTTATTTGTATTCTATATTGTAATATCTAAAAATGTAGATAATTAAATATAGCATGAACGCGACGAATAAGTATAAACGATGTTGCGCCGTATGATATTTTTCTGTTGTCTTACTTTTATTTGCAATCCGATAATAATCTTACGCAAAAACTAAACGTAACTTTTAAATATTGATGCATTTGTCATTGAAACTAAATTCTGATCTATTGATTTTTGGTCTTCTATCTGACTGCTATTCGTGAAAAAAACACATTTTAAATTCAAAGACATAATATAAGGCAAATGAGAGCTATACGCTATTATTAAAGCAAGAGATTTAAAATTTGTTTAATAAATTGTAAATCTTGCGTGTATTTTCAAGTACACGAATTTCCAACATACTGTAAATCGCGCGCCGATATTTTGTCGGACTAAAAACATACCCGCATAGAAATTGGGATTTAATTGGAATCCCAAATTCTTCTTTGGGATTCTAATTAGATCACAAAGAATCCCAAAGAAATTTCTATGCGCTGGTAGTTTTCGTTGAAGCATTAAAATCCTCTATCTCTCCCTCTAATTAAATCAATCGATTTAATCTTTTGATGCTAATTAGATGAGGTAATATTTTTTGCAATAAATTTTTTATATTAATTTAGATGCTTACAATTAGCATCAAAAGGTTAAATCGATTTATTTAATTATATCCAAGGATGTTCCCCGCTAGACTCGTTTGCTCATTTCCGCGAATTTGGGAGAACGCGGGCGCGGGCCTCGGAGCGAGTCTCCAGCGCAATAAAGAAATAAAACTTATAATATAAAGAAAAAATATATGAAAACGGAATATTAAATACATTCAAAGCATCTCAACTATCAAAGTTAATAAGTTTTTGTTAAATTTCTGCAGGATTCAGAAAATATCTATTAAACATACTAATTCAAAACATAAATAATTATTATCATTAGCGTGTGAATAAAACAACGACAACGATTAAATGGTACAATCATCCCGCCGCTATAAACCATTAGTAGAAACATTACTGAAAAATATCGCGGTGGTAACGCTTCAAAAATTGTTTCTTTTTTTGGAGAACAAAAATACCGAGAGGCACAACATTCTCTCTGGTTTTGAACGCTGCGCGATCATTCATGGATTCTCTTACTGAAATTTTATTTATCCTTGTTCGGTGAACAACATGGATAAAATGATGATCGGGGGCACTCGCGGATAATGTTTTCGAACGCAGCCCAACGATCGAGAGACTATTTATAAACATGTGTAATGCTTTTTGTGCGCGAGCGGAGGAAGGATCCGGAGATGGGCGCGAAAATACCGTCTGTGATTTTTAATAACACGCTTTGCGACCATCCACGTGCATTCTCTTACTGAAATTGTAGGTAGATATAATAAACTTATAATCATGTATAATGCTTTTTCTGCATGTGCGAGCGGAGAAAGGAAAAGAGACGGGCGCGAAAGAAATACGCACGCCATCAAAATTTAAAATTTTTATACTTATATGTATTCTTTATATTTACACTGTATATAGGTATTTTCTTCTCAAAGAGAGAAAAATACATATAAGAAGAAGATATAACTTTATAAAAAAGCGTTTTAACTACATTAAACTGACTAATTTTTACATATATATACGTATATATATCTGCAGTTAACTTTGCTATTTCAAAATATCATGTATAAGGGTTACATATGTTTCAGCATATTAAAATTAGTGATAAAATAAAAAAAGGTATAGAGCTGTATAAGGGCGGCAGTGTGGTCTAGTGGTAGAGTGCAGCCAGACTCGCAATCCGGGAAACCGGGTTCGAGTCCACTTGAGTACACTGGAATTTATTTCCAGAAACTGCGCCCCCCATGCGAGAAAAATTCTCAAATGGGAAAACTGGGCTCCGTCTTTCGGAAGAGACGTTAAACCGTTGGTCCAAACACTATATGGCAATATCCATCATGCCAGGGTGCTGTGGGCTAATCACCCGCACATCTGAATTTAAAGCGATTACTGAAACCTCCTTGGAGGTCCTAATGCTCCGCGAGGAGTAAAAGGATCTATACAACAATACATAGAGCTGTATACAATTGGTAGTTATTAGGCAAATTCAAATTATAAGTACCTATATTCATATTTACATACATTCTAATAAATAAACCAATATCCTTCTCTCTTCGATATTTGTGAACAATTTCGTATACGCTTATTCTTGATCGAGGTGATTTTGTAAACGCTTATTCTTGAGGTGATATTTTATCATAGATATGATGGGAGAAAAACAGTTCTTTAATTACTTTGAAAAAATTGAAAGATTACGCGTAAAATATACCGAATGTGATAAGGAGTTACGAATAAAATATATACGAAACAAAAGAAGAATTTTAAGGATACACTTACAAAATAGCGCATGAACACCAACTGTGATCAAAAATACACTATACCTAACGAGCTACGTAAATATTACTCAAACTTACCAGGATATAAGTATAGTGTGTTTCTTATCAAGAAACAGTTTGTGTTCATGCGCTACGTTGTAAGTGTAACCTTAAAATTCTTCTTTTGTTTCGTATATATTTTATTCGTAACTCCTTATCACATTCGGTACATTTTACGCGTAATCTTTCAATTTTGCCTTAGCAAAATGTCAATCTTGCGGAAAAAAAATATTTTACTTAACTGACGTTTCGCCTTTGAAACGCCATTTAAGAAGAAAAAGTCACAAAACAATATTTCAGAGCCAAGACCAGTAAGTACACGTTCAAAAAATTATACTAAAACTTCTAAAATGCATAATAATGATTAAAAAAACCAATAGCTATATAAAATAAAAGTTTTTATTAGGGCATCAAAATAATAATTATTTGCAATTTTAATTATCAATGTGCCTTTCAAATCGTAATAATAATAATTTATTGATTCGCAAATAATTTGAAAAAATTAGAATTGCTTATATTAAAACATTCTCTTTTTATTCTCTCCAACTTTTGTTCTCATAAAAATCATTATTCTAATACAAATCACCATCTACAATAAGAAGTTTATATAGCATCAAATAATGTGTACAATTGTGTAACATTTAAAAATAATTATTTATTTTATTATATATAATAATTCACTTTTTAATTTTTATTTACATAATGCAGATATTGCCAATCACGTTCAAGTTAAACAAAAAATGTTACGGATTCTTTTATAGAACATCAAAGTCAAGAATCACCTAAAGTGCCCGATTAATTGTTTCTACAAACGACAGAAGAAACAGACGCACTTGATGAAACAGACTGCAGAAAAATGACAGATTATTTTAATCTGTTAAAAAACTCGGTTGCACAGTGTACTGAGTGCAACAAAAAAATTCCAATTTGCCACAAACAAAATAGAAGAAGAATTTTCCGGAAACATCTGGCGGAGCATAATTTGTTTCTTGACAGAACCTATAATTTATCTCAGGAGCTGCAGAATAATTACTGAGACTTACCAGAATATAAGGCGAAATGTCTCCAATGTGGATTTTTAGTATCTTACCTAACAGATTTTAAGCCTCTTAAACGACATAGGGTATAATTTGTGTATAATTTGTGTACATCGTTGGAGCTGACAAGTCGTGAAAACAATCAGCTTTATACACAAATTTGGTAGCTTTCATGCACAATGCAAACAACACGCCGCGTCCGTTGGAGTGTCTACTTTAATTCTGCAAAAGGAATTATAATTCTATACAGCCAATAAAAATCTGGGAGCTTTGCAAAAATTTTCGGTCTGTATACGCTCGAGATTTCCAATGATTTCGCAGAGCTCCAACTTTTTATTGGCTGTATAGAATTATAATTCCTTTTGCAGAATTAAAGTAGACACTCCAACGGACGCGGCGTGTTGTTTGCATTGTGCATGAAAGCTACCAAATTTGTGTATAAAGCTGATGTTTTCACGACTTGTCAACTCTAACCTTGGCGGTGTATCTATTCTAAAAAGCTGGAGCTGTGCGAACATTTGTAGGGTTGTCGGTAATTTTGTCGGTAAAACAGCGACATCGTCGGAGTTCGGCCTTCGCTTTAGGATCCCCTTAAGGGGATCCTAAAGCGAAGGCCGAGCTCCGACGATGTCGCTGTTTTACCGTCAAAATTACCGACAAATTGACAAATTTTCGCAAAGCTCCAGGTTTTTTTTGACTGCATGGAATGATAAATCCTTCTCCAGAATTAAAGTATAAACGCAAACGGATATGGCTGTGATCGATTTTACGCAGAGGAAGAAAGAAAGTATAATGACATTTATATTTACGTTTAGGGTGGATACACCGCCAAGGTTAGAGTTGACAAGTCGTGAAAACATCAGCTTTATACACAAATTTGGTAGCTTTCATGCACAATGCAAACAACACGCCACGTCCGTTGGAGTGTCTACTTTAATTCTGCAAAAGGAATTATAATTCTATGCAGGCAATAAAAATCTGGAGCTTTGCGAAAATTTTCGGTCTGTATACGCCCGAGATTTCCATGATTTCGCAGAGCTCCAACTTTTTATTGGCTGTATAGAATTATAATTCCTTTTGCAGAATTAAAGTAGACACTCCAACGGACGCGACTCTGTTGTTGCATTGTGCATGATAAAAAGAAAACATGAGAAAAAAACATAAAACAATATTTGATGCGTAAGTACACATTTATTGTTATTTATACAAACAAGTTAAAGTAAATTGAACAATTAAAAGAACCTCCATGTAACAATTATTTGCAATTCCAATCATAAATGTGCTTACTTAATCGTAATAATTATAATCTTTCAATTACTTTGCATTAATTAAAAAAAAAATTTGTTTGACATTATTATTACAGAAATTCGAAACAAAGCACGCGCGTATCCGTCGCGTTGACGCATCCTAATAGGATAAGCGAAATATTTTTTAATTTACGGAATTGACGCAGTTTGGTGTAACAAAGATTGAAAGTTCGGCGAAAAGTCGGGATCATCCAGAAATGGGACGTGTCTTCGGCGACTGCCGCCACAATAACGCCTCTTCCATGCCGTACCTCGCCGACGTCGGATTTTAATTGTACCAATATAATTTTTTTTTTCGTAAGCACAGAATCAGCGAGAGGCGGTAATAATAAAGAACAATCAACTGTCAAAGCATCGCGTCATTCTATCTTTTAAGCGCGCTCCCCGAACGCAGCCTTTATAAGAATTATAAGTAATTATTCATTTTGTTTTAAATAATGTAATGATATTCTACTAGTTGAATATTGACTTTTCTGCACGATAGTAATGTACAACTGTGATATTTTAAATAATTACTCTTTCTCTTCTAGCTATTTTTCGCCACATCCATTTCGACAATGCAGACCTGTAACCAGCATTTCAATGTCGGATTATGTTATGGCTCCGTCTGTAGAACGTCAAAGTCATGAACCATTACATACGTTCTTTCAATCATTTAAACCAGCGATAGAAGATATAGGCACACCTTATAAGTAATTATTCGTTTTGCTTATATCGTACAAAGTAATGATATTCTAATAGATAAATATTGACATTAGTTGCACGATGACAATTTATAACTGTAATATTTTAAATATTTACTCTTATTATTATTAATCACATCCACTTTAGACTAAGCATTTCAAGTTCAATGAGTTATGTTATATAAGTTGTTTTCCGATTTTCTGATCACTCTGTGTATGTACATGCAGGTCCAATTAGAGTGGACAACAAGGATCTACATCTTGCGATACACCTTCGGACTACGAATGACTTTCCAGATTGGGTTTATATGTAATACCAGAAATAACAATAATTTTGACGAAGATATTGGAATATATCAATAAATAGATAAACTTGACGAGAAATTATATTTTGCATTGTTACATAATGTAAAACAGTTTTATGATGTGTACATCAATTTTTTTTTCTTACGAATATAATTTACCAATTGCTTTATTAGTTTTTACTATTTACTAATTAATACAATATTGCCAGTTACATGAATTTTCTTTATATTAACATGTTAATTCATTCATTTATATATCTTATATGACACTTCATATAATCTATACAAATATACTATCGCAACAAGTATATATGTATTAGAATTATAGAGAATATATTCAAATACTATAATGTTGACAATATTCAAATTAATTATGATAATTCTTAATCAAATTCTAAAATTAAAATTATTTGGAAATTTTTATATTAATATTGTAATATTAGGAATCGAATATATTTCAAATTCTAGTCTGACATAATATCTATTTCATGTAGACTAATTATTATAAAAATTGTAGAAATAATTATTGGAGAAATAATTTCCTCCAATAAACATAGTCTACAACTAATTGTGTAATTATTATTATATTAATAATGTAATAATTATTATATTATAATATTACACACAAAATTATTATTGAAACATGTTTTAGAGTGTTTATATTTGTTGAACATTGATATCTGGAAATAAATCGTAAAAAACAGACACATTTTAATTAATAAGATGATACATAGGCATGTAAGAAGAAAACGGTTCATATATTTTTTTAACACATTTAATCAAAAATACATCAATTTCATAATAATATATGATTTATATATTCCTGATCTCTGATATGATTTCTAGTAAAATCATGATTCTTAAATGTTAGAAATCTGATGTGATTTCTAACATTAATTAAATAATTTTATAGTATTTATTTTATAGTATTTAAAATAATAATAAATTTATATTTTAAATAATATAATGAAAGTGGATTTAATAGTAAATTTATATAAATTTTGTAGGTTGAATTAATTGATAAAATATGTACAAATTGCCCGTCATTTTCATGAATAATTAATTGAAAAAAGTCGTAACAAAGTAAGTGTATAGGAATATGTATTTAGATGAAAAAATTAATAAATAAGTATTTTATACTTAATTTTTTTTGGGGTAGTTATTGTTTAATAATTTAATTAAAATTGTAAAAATATTTATAAAGTTATATTATAAAAAATTAATTAATTATAAGAATTATATAGATAAAGTAATGTGAGTGAATAGGGAATAAATTTAAATAAAAAATTTTTATTTATTGTACCTTTTGTATCAGGGATTATTAAAATAAAGATTATAGATTTTTAATTTTCTCAAAATTAAAGAAGCGAATGAATTATTATTGTTAATGTGGAATAATTATCTTAAATAATTTGTTAGTGAATATATTTTAGTCAATTTTAATGATATCTAGTTTTTTTAGATTAAATTAAATTAAATTTTATATAAAGTATTAATTAATTGTGAATAAAATACATTTTTATAAAGTAAAGCATTTATAGGATAAATTATAAATGTAATTAAAATAAAATTTATTTAAATAATAATTATAGTAATATTTATAGTATTGGAATTTAATATAAAAAATTTAATAATTTATAAAATTATAATTGTAAGATTTATTAGTTATTTAAATATTTAAAAAAATATTAATTAAAATTATATTAATTAATTAATAATGTCAATATTAGTAAAATTTATTTATATAATTAATTTTTTAATAAAAATTAATTTTAATATGAATTTAAGGAATTAGGCAAATTTAAAGTTCACCTGTTTAATAAAAACATGGTTTTTTGATAATAATTTAAAATTGTTTTCTGCTCTATGATAATTATATTTTAAATGGCTGCAGTATCTTGACTGTACTAAGGTAGCATAATCAATTGCTTTTTAAATGAAAGCTGGGATGAAAGAATTGATGAGATTTTTACTGTCTTGGATTTAAATATTTAATTTATTAATTAAGTAAAAATACTTAAGTAAAATTATGGGACGATAAGACCCTATAGAATTTAATATAAAAATAATTAATTTTTAGATTAGTGTAATTAATTTTATATTTAATTGGGAAGATTGTTAAATTTTATAAACTTTAATTGTTAAGAAGATATTAGTGAATAGTAGAGAAAAAGAGTGGTTAATAAATTTATTAAGAATTAATTACCTTAGGGATAATAGCGTAATATTTTCAGAGAGATCTTATTAATAAAAATGATTGCGACCTCGATGTTGAATTAAAATAAAAATTAAATGTAGATATTTAATATTTAAGTTTGTTCGACTTTTGGAATTTTACATGATTTGAGTTTAGATCAGCGTGAGCCATGATCGGTTTTTATCTATAATTAATTTATAAGTATTTGTACGAGAGGACTTTATTTATGAAATTATTTTATTTTGTTAAAAATTTTAATTAAGTAATTAAAAATAAATTACTTTGGCAGATAAGTGCATTAAATTTAGAATTTAATATAAATATAAATGATTAAAATTATATAGGTAATAATTATGAATTATTTATATTATATAATGTTAAATTTGTTAAGGTTGTTAATGATTTTATTGGTGGTATTAGTAGGGGTGGCTTTTTTAACATTATTGAAACGAAAGGTTTTAGGTTATATTCAGATTCGTAAGGGTCCAAATAAGGTGGGTTATATGGGGATTTTTCAGCCTTTTAGGGATGCGGTAAAGTTATTTAATAAGGAGGTATTGTTGATTTATAAGTCTAGAAATTATTTATTTTATATTTGTCCAATTATAATTTTTTTTATAATGTTAGTTAATTGATTGATATTACCGGTAGTTACTAATATTTATTATATAAATTATTCTATTTTAATTGTAATTATTGTTTTAACAATAATAGGATATCAGTTTTTATTAATAGGGTGGTCTTCAAATTCTATGTATTCTATAATTGGTGCTATACGTGCATTAGCTCAAACTTTATCTTATTAAGTAAGGTTTATTATGATTATTTTAGTTTTGATAATTTTAAGAGAAAGGTATTCTTTAATTGATTCTGGTTTGTGACAGGTATATTTTTGGTTTATAGTAATAGTAAGGCCGATGTTTGTAATATTTTTTATTAGTATATTAGCGGAGTTAAATCGTACTCCAGCGGATTTTGTTGAAGGGGAGTCTGAGTTAGTTTCTGGTTTTAATATTGAGTATTTTAGTGGTTGGTTTGCTTTAATTTTTATGGCGGAGTATGGTATAATTATTTTTTTAGTTATTTATTGTTGTTGTTATTTACTAATTTATTGTATTTGTTTTATATATATGTATATATTAATTTAATGGTTTTATTAGTTATTTTTATGCAGGGGCTATTGCCCCGGATACGGTATGATGAATTGATATATTTGTGTTGGAAAATTATTTTGCCTTTTGTTTTAGTTTATATGATATTAGTTATAGGATTTAAATTTATATTTATATTTATGTTTTATGAAAAAATTAATAGAAAATTTAAATTTCTTTTTTATGTTTTCAAGACATAATCTTATAACAAGGATCATTAATTTTTATTTATTTTAAATTTAATAAAAAGTTTCATAATGAATTAATTAGTGGTAATATAATAAAAAAGAGGAAATAAGTAATAGAAAAGATTTGTCTGATTTGGATATATGGGATTTCAATTATTTGAGCTCCCGCTCATGTAAGTATAATAAAGTTATTAATAAAAATTTAATATAATAATTGTGTGTTATGGGATAAAATGATATAGATGAAATTTTTATGGGCTGTAATGGTAGAGTATAGAGAATTAAAATAGAGCCTAAAAGTGCTATTACTCCTCCTAGTTTATTTGGGATAGATCGAAGGATGGCATAAGCAAAGAGAAAGTATCATTCAGGTTGAATATGAATAGGAGTAACTATTGGATTAGCGGGGATGAAGTTGTCAGGGTCTCCAAAAATATAAGGATATTGAAGGATAATTATTGTAAAAGTGAATAAAAATATTATAAATCCTAGTATGTCTTTATATGAAAAATAAATGTGGAATGGAATTTTATTAAGGTTACTATTGGTTCTAAGGGGGTTAGAGGAACCTGTAATATGTAAGAAATATAAATGAAGAATAATTATTATTAATATTATAAATGGGAGAATAAAGTGTAGTGAAAAAAATCGATTAAGGGTGGCGTTGTTAATTGAGAATCCCCCTCAAATTCATATTACTAATATTTGTCCAATGTAAGGGATGGTGGACAATAGGTTTGTAATTACTGTAGCTCCTCAAAAAGATATTTGTCTTCATGGTAAAACGTACCCTAAGAAGGCTGTTGCCATTGAGATGAGGAAGATTCTTGTACCAATTAATCAAGTGTTGGATAGAGAAAAAGAAGTATAGTAAATTCCTCGTCTTATGTGAATTTCCATGCAGATGAAAAAGAATGAGGCCCCATTTATATGAATATTGTGTATTATTCATCCGTTAGAGATGTTTTGTATAATATGAATAATTCTAAAAGAAGCTAGTTGGGTACTAGGGCAGTAGTAGATAGATAAAAAAAATCCGCTAATAATTTGAATGGTTAGGAATAGCCCTAGTAATGAGCCGTAGTTTCATCAGTAAAAAATATTAATAGGAGATAGTAGTTTAAGGAGAGATTTTTTGGCGTTATCTATAATTTTATTCATAAATGATTTTTCGTAGAGAGGAAGATTTAATTCTGCAAATTTTGATAATAGTAAATAGTAAAATTAGTAAAAATAGCATACATATAAAGGTGAAGTTATTAAATGGATAGATATAAATTTTAAAGATATTTATAAATATATTATTATTTAGTTTGTAGATAGAAGAATTTTCTTGGGATATATAAGATAAATATAAGAAATATTTTTGCTTGTGTATAAATAGTAAGATATCGTTAGTAAATTTATAATTAGACTTAGTAAAATATATATATTAATAGATAGTTCATTTTGATCATTAGAGATTAGACTTGAGAAATAGAGGAAAATAATTAATAATCCTTTAATTATAATTAAAAATAATATAATTGAATAGGGAGGGTCCCGTTTGCCTACAATCCCGATTGCCAACAGCTTCGTTTGCCCACAACATTTTGCCTACAGCTTCGTTTGCCGACATAGTAATGTACGTCGTAATATAATATTTTGAAAAAATTTATTTAAAAATTATTTCGTGGGTTTTGATGAAGTACGCACGTTTTGATTTATTTTGCGTTAATTCTTTCTATTTTATTTCAATATGTTAACTTCTTTCTTTTTTAAATATTTAAGATTTTATCATAATTTTTAAGAACGAGTAGAGAGTGGCTAGACTTATATCAGAATTGAATAAATAATTGGTATTAGCAATTTTATAACCAATTTAATCAAAAGTTGGAACAAAAAATGATTTTATCGATTTGATCAATTTTTATCGCGGAGATTTATTACCATCATATGAATTAACCAAATAAATATGACATAATGACACCTATCGTGAATATATTGAATTATTGAATAAATAATTTATTGCGGACAAACAAAAATAGTTTCTTAATAAAACTTTTGAATTTTTTTGCAACAATTTCACAATACTCAAAGGCATTCGATGGAAGCACCTTTATCATTGGCCATGTTACCATCCCTGAGCGCGCGAAAATCTAACCTTGTCATTCGTTATCTTTAAACTTTTCTCATTTGAAAACTATTATAGCCTCGGCATTTTTGTATTAGAATTTTTGTCTTAAAATGTTACAAAGTATTTGTCATTAAAATATTTATCGCCAGTTTAGGTACACCCTGTATATTATACATATTTGGTTGCCTAAGGCTCATGTATTAGAGGCCCCAGTATATGGATCTATGATTTTAGCTGGGGTGTTATTAAAAATAGGGAGGTATGGGCTAGTTCGATTATTAGGTATATTTATTAAAAGTAGTTTTAAGTATAGTTTTATTATTTTTAGAGTAAGTGTAGTGGGGAAAGTATTAGTAGGAATAGTTTGTATAACACAAATTGATATGAAGAGGCTAGTTGCTTATTCATCTATTGTTCATATAAATATGATATGTAGATTTATGACATTATTTAAATTAGGGTTTTTAAGAGGTTATATTAGGGGAAGGTTGGCGATATTGTACCGGCTCCTAAATTGTACCATTCCTATATTTCATATAATCCGAAGGCCTAGCGCCATCTGTGTATTATGCAAGGTTCTTCTAACGCCGTACAGTTGGTAGACGAAGGTTGATGTTTATGCACAAAAGCGTCTGGTTAAAAAAAGCAAGTAAAGGTTTTTATAGTTTTTGCAGTAAGTTTTACCCACTTTTACATAAGGAATTTAGAAAGTTTCAATAGGTGTATTAATTTATCTGCTTGTCATTTTTATACTACATTAAAATTGACATATTTGCATGGCATAGTTTGGACATAACCTCTTTCTGTGTATACTTCACTATCATAATTTAAAATACGCGCCTAGTCTCTTAAATTGTACCACCTATTGGTTGCCTATATTGTACCAATTTAGGAATTATAGGGTACAACTTAAAGTGTCAAAAGTGGGTACACGTGTCTTGTGCTAACATATATTTCTAAAAAAGACTAAATATGTGACTCTTGCTCCTAACGTCTATATCAGATTTGTTTTCTTTTTTGTTACCTATATATTTATATCTTTTTAAATTAAAATACAGATTTTTATTTAACAACTGTTTATTTCTTACAATTAGTTTTAAAAACAAAAATATTTTATTTCTGTAGTTTATTTTTTTAATTAAAAAATATTTTTTTTTTAGTTTATCCAAACTGTGATTTCAATTAGTTTCTTGGTTGAGTTCTTAAAAACATTATTGAAAATATTATTTTATTTTTGTAATTTTAATGTTTATTTCTTTAATTAGAAATATTTTTTTTAGTTTTTTATTACAAACTGTGATTACAATTAAACATGTATTTACTTAAATTATTTGTGTTATATTTTTATCTTTTCACAATTTTTAATTAAATCATATCGGTACACTAAAGGAAACATGGTACAATTTTGGAAACCCCGTGGTACAATTTAAGCAACTGGTTGTCAAAATTGTACCATTTGCAGAGGTTTTAAAAAAGACGTATCCGCAGTAGAAATTTTTATGCAAGAAATCTGAAAAAAATAGAGAATATCTCAAACAGATCAAAGATAAATCTCAATCAGTTGTCGATCCATTATTATTAGGTTCTTGCAAGTTATAAAAAAAAATTGAAAACTGGTCCAATATAGGCAACCTTCCCCAATAATAGTGTCTCATGGGTTATGCTCGTCTGGTTTATTTTATATGGTTAATTTATACTATAGGCGGACAATGAGGCGGTTGTTGTTGTTAAATAAGGGGATAATGGGGAAAGCTCCGTCATTAGCATTATGATGATTTTTATTATGTGTAATTAATTTTGCATTTCCTTTTTCTTTGAATTTTATTAGTGAGGTACTTATATTAAGTGTAGTGTTAAATTGAGAATTGTTTTTGTTATTTTATTTAATAATAATTTGCTTTTTTAGAAGGGCTTATTCATTATATTTATTTTCATATATTCAGCATGGCTGGGGGAGTTATAAAGAATTAAGATTTAATGTAGGGGGTGTTAAAGGAGTTATTGGTGGTAATTTTACATGTTTATCATTTAATTTTAATTTTGTTGAATTTATTAATATTTATATAAAATTTAAGTAGTTTAATAAAATAAAACATTAATTTGTGGGATTAAAATTATACTCTAATTAGTATCTTAAATTATTATTAATATTTTTGTTTATTATTATTTAATATTTAGTATATTTATTTTTTTATATATAGTTGGATTAGGTATGTATTATATAGATTATATAATTATAATGGAGTGATTATTTATTAGATATAATTCTATTAATATTGAAATGTTGATTTTTGTTGATTGAATTTCTATATTATTTATTAGTTTTAATTTTTTTAATTTCTTCTATAATTATAATTTATAGATTTGTATATATAAAAGGGGAAAAATTTATTGTACAATTTATTTATTTAGTTATTTTTTTTATTGCGTCTATAGCGTTTATAATTATTTCGCCTAATGTATTTAGAATTTTATTTGGATGGGATGGTCTTGGGTTAGTTTCTTACTGTTTAGTAATTTTTTATCAAAATTATATGTGTTATAATTCAGGGATGGTGACGGTGCTATGTAATCAAGTAGGGGATGTTGGGTTGCTTATATCCATTAGTTTAATAATAATAAAAGGTAGGTGGAGATATTGAATATTAAGGGGGGATAAATTATTAATTTTTATATTGTTAGTGGCTGCAATTAGAAAGAGGGCTCAAATTCCTTTTTCTACTTGATTACCCATGGCAATAGCAGCTCCTACTCCTGTTTCTGCCTTAGTTCATTTGTCAACATTAGTTACTGCTGGGGTATATTTAATAATTCGGTTTAATAAATTTTTATTTAGTAGGGGTATAAGTTTAATGTTGTTATTTTTGTCTGTGTTAACAATATTCATATCTGGGTTTATGGCAATTGTTGAAAATGATTTAAACAAAATTATTGCTTTATCTACTTTGAGGCAGTTAGGTTTAATAATAATAATTTTAAGGCTGGACATAAGGATCGTTGCTTTTATCATTTATTGGTTTATGCTATTTTTAAGTCTATGTTATTTATGTGCGCTGGTATTATTATTCATTTAATATTAAATAATCAAGATATTCGTTTTTTTGGTAATTTAAGAAATGAAATTCCTTTTACTATAATAAGATTTTATATTTCAAGTTTGGCTTTATGTGGGTTTCCTTTTATGGCTGGGTTTTATTCAAAGGATTTTATTATAGAGTTATTATATAGTCTTCAATTAAATTTAATTTTAATAATTATAATTGTTTTGTCTTTAATATTTACTGTAATATATTCTATACGATTATTTTATTGTATATTTTTTAATAATGTAAAATTTTATAGTTATTATAATTTTAAAGAAAAAAGTTTGTTAAATTTATCTATGATAGTTTTAGTGATTATAAGGATTTTTATTGGGTCCTTATTAAATTGATTGCTTTTTATGATCTTTATAATATTTATTTAAAGGTTAGGGTGAAGATATTAACTTTAAGGAGGTGTTTTATTGGAGTGGTAGTAGGGATATTTTTAATGTTAAATAATTTTATAAATAAATTTTATTATTTAAATTTTTATTTAAGATCTATGTGGTATCTAAATTATTTATACTTATGAATTTATAAAGAGTTTAATAGGGGGGGGAAGTATAATTTATAGAGGTTGATAATACTTGGATTGAATTTAAATTTAAGAATTTTACGAGTTATTTAATTAAGTATTTTAATATTAAGTTAATTTATTTGATATTTATACCTATTTAATATCAGAAAAATAATTAGAAATCTCAGAAAATTATTTACATTATAAAATCAGCTATTAAATATATCTGGCTTCTTATAAGAAGGATTAACTATAGGTATCTGAGGCTGCGGTCAACTTAACATTATAAATGCTTCCAAACAGTTTTCTTGATTCTCTTTTCTTTCAATAAAGAGAATAGATAAAGAATGCTTCGGAGCACTTGCAGCATCAAATAAACCGCAACCTAAATAGTCATGCAATCGGCGGCGCGGTTATCTAATTTTAGATTGCCTAATTGGGAAGTCTTTAAAAAAATTAGAGTCTAAATAGTCTTGCAATTGGCGCTACAGCCGAGCAGCCTACAATGGAGTTATAATGGAAGAAAAAGTAGGCATTGCTTTTGAAATTGATTCAAAATAGGGCATATCAATCCGAGTACTAATTTATACAATATTTTAATTGTAGACACTTACATCTTTGGTAAAATAATCTTTTTTCTTCTTTATAGTAATTAATTTCAACGGTGAAATCTGTAACAGAAATTTTCAGCTATTAAATATACCTGGCTTCTTATAAGAAGGATTAACTATAGGTATCTGAGGCTGCGGTCTACTTAGCATTATAAATGCTTCAAAACGGTTTTCTTGATTCTCCTTTCTTTCAAAATAGGGAACAGATATAGAATGCTTCGGAGCACTTGTAGCATCAAATAAACCGCAACCTAAATAGTCATGCAATCGGCGGCGCGGTCATCTAAATTTATATTGTCTAATTGGGCAGTTTTTAAAAAAATTAGAGTCTAAATTGTCTTGCAATTGGCCGCCACAGCCGAGCAGCCTACAATGGAGTTACAATGGAAGAAAAAGTAGGCATTGCTTTTGAAATTGATTCAAAATAGGGCATCTCAATCCGAGTACTAATTTATACAATATTTTAATTGTAGACACTTATATCTTCGGTAAAATACTCTTTCTTCTTCTTTATAGTAATTAATTCCAACGGTGAAATCTGTAACAGAAATTTTCAGCTATTAAATATATCTAGCTTCTTATAAGAAGGATTAACTATACGTATTTGAGGCTGCGGTCTACTTAACATTATAAATGCTTCCAAACAGTTTTCTTGATTCTCCTTTCTTTCAATAAAGAGAACAGATAAAGAATGCTTCGGAGCACTTGTAGCATCAAATAAACCGCAATCTAAATAGTCATGCAATCGGCGGCGCGGTTATCTTTTAGATTGTCTAATTGGGCAGTCTTTAAAAAAATTAGAATCTAAATAGTCTTGCAATTGGCCGCCACAGCCGAACAGACTACAATGGAAGAAAAAGCAGGCATTGCTTTTGAAATTGATTCAAAATAGGGCATCTCAATCCGAGTACTAATTTATACAATATTTTAATTATAGACACTTACATCTTCGGTAAAATAATCTTTCCTTTTCTTTATAGTAATTAATTTCAACGGTCAAATCTGTAACAGAAATCTTTATCTGTTAAATATATCTGACTTCTTATAAGAAGGATTAACTGCAAGTATCTAAGACTGCGGTCTACTTAACATTATAAATGTTTCAAAACGGTTTTCTTGATTCTCCTTTCTTTCAATAAAGGGAACAAATATAGAATGCTTCGGAGCATTTGTAGCATCAAATAAACCGCAATCTAAATAGTCATGCAATCGGCGGCGCGGTCATCTAAATTTATATTGTCTAATTGGGCAGTTTTTAAAAAAATTTGAGTCTAAATAGTCTTGCAATTGGCCGCCACAACCGAGCAGCCTACAATGGTGTTGCAATGGAAGAAAAAGTAGGCGTTGCTTTCGAAATCGATTCAAAATAGGGCATCTCTATCGGAGTACTAATTTATACAATATTTTAGTTGTAAACACTTACATCTTCGGTAAAATACTCTTTCTTCTTCTTTATAGTAATTAATTCCAACGGTGAAATCTGTAACAGAAATTTTCAGCTATTATATATATCTGGCTTCTTATAAGAAGGATTAACTATAGGTATCTGAGGCTGCGGTCTACTTAACATTATAAATGCTTCCAAACAGTTTTCTTGATTGTCCTTTCTTTCAATAAAAAGAGCAGATAAAGAATGCTTCGGAGCACTTGTAGCATCAAATAAACCGCAACCTAAATAGTCATGCAATCGGCGGCGCGGTTATCTATAAATTTAGATTGTCTAATTGGGCAGTCTTAAAAAAAATTAGAGTCTAAATAGTCTTGCAATTTGCCGCCGCAGCCGAGCAGCCTATAATGGTGCTACAGTAGAAGAAAAGTAGGCATTGTTTTCGAAATTTATTCAAAGTAGGGCATCTCAATCCGAGTACTAATTTATATAATGATTTACTTAATATATTATATTGTAAACACTTACCTCGTCGGTCAAATACATACTCTTTCTTTTCCTTTAGGGTAATTAATTCCAATAGTCAATCCTTTTTGTAGAATGCCAAAAACTTTAACAACTAAAAATTTTTGTTACAAATTAATAATTTTATTCTACCTGCAGTTGCCTAAATTTTAATTATTTATATAATTTACATTGGTAAAATTTTTCTATTTTAGTTGCAGATTGTAGATCATTGTTATAAAATCATAAGTATTTGTTGTACCTTATTCGTATTTTAAAGTCTAAGCTATATATATTGAGTGAACGTGCCAAGGTCACATAAAGTTCAACTTTGTCTTTTTAAATGGAACCCCCTATTTTTCATTGCATATTCTTGTAGCTTACCTCAAGAGCTTTCCAAAACACTGTATTTAAGTATTTTTTCATGAAATACTTTTCGAGTTACAAAGCTCGAAAGTTACAATCCCGCCGGCATTAGCATTACCCAAGGTGTACCGGCCAATGAAGACAAGACCTAAGATTGATCCGGCCAGTGAAGGCAACACCCAAGATTGATCCGGTTAGTGAAGGCAAGAGCCAACATTGATCCGGCCAGTGAAGGCAAGACCCAAGATTGATCCGGCCAGTAAAGGCAAGACCCAACATTGATCCGGCCAATAAAGGCAAGACCCAACATTGATCCGGCCAATGAAGGCAAGACCCAACATTGATCCGGCCAATGAAGGCAAGACCCAAGATTGATCCGGTTAGTGAAGGCAAGACCCAAGATTGATCCGGCCAGTAAAGGCAAGACCCAAGATTGATCCGGTTAGTGAAGGCAAGAGCCAACATTGATCCGGCCAGTGAAGGCAAGACCCAAGATTGATCCGGTTAGTGAAGGCAAGACCCAAGATTGATCCGGCCAGTGAAGGCAAGACCCAAGATTGATCCGGCCAGTGAAGGCAAAACCCAAGATTGATCCGGTTAGTGAAGGCAAGACCCAAGATTGATCCGGCCAGTAAAGGCAAGACCCAACATTCACCCGCCAATGAAGGCAAGACCTAACATTGATCCGGCCAGTGAAGGCAAGACCCAACATTGATCCGGCCAATAAAGGCAAGACCCAAGATTGATCCAAACAAACCTTGGGTCTTGCATTCATTGGCCGGATCAATGTTGGGTCTTGCCTTCATTGGCCGGATCAATGTTGGGTCTTGCCTTCATTGACCGGATCAATGTTGGGTCTTGCCTTTACTGGCCGGATCAATCTTGGGTTTTGCCTTCACTAACCGAATCAATCTTGGGTCTTGCCTTCACTAACCGGATCAATCTTGGGTTTTGCCTTCACTGGCCGGATCAATCTTGGGTCTTGCCTTCACTGGCCGGATCAATGTTGGCTCTTGCCTTCACTAACCGGATCAATCTTGGGTCTTGCCTTTACTGGCCGGATCAATCTTGGGTCTTGCCTTCACTAACCGGATCAATCTTGGGTCTTGCCTTCACTAACCGGATCAATCTTGGGTCTTGCCTTCACTGGCCGGATCAATGTTGGCTCTTGCCTTCACTAACCGGATCAATCTTGGGTTTTGCCTTTACTGGCCGGATCAATCTTAGGTCTTGCCTTCACTAACCGGATCAATCTTGGGTCTTGCCTTCACTAACCGGATCAATCTTGGGTCTTGCCTTCACTGGCCGGATCAATGTTGGCTCTTGCCTTCACTAACCGGATCAATCTTGGGTCTTGCCTTCACTGGCCGGATCAATGTTGGCTCTTGCCTTCACTAACCGGATCAATCTTGGGTTTTGCCTTTACTGGCCGGATCAATCTTAGGTCTTGCCTTCACTAACCGGATCAATCTTGGGTCTTGCCTTCACTAACCGGATCGATCTTGGGTCTTGCCTTCACTGGCCGGATCAATGTTGGCTCTTGCCTTCACTAACCGGATCAATCTTGGGTCTTGCCTTTACTGGCCGGATCAATCTTGGGTCTCGCCTTCACTAACCGGATCAATCTTGGGTCTTGCCTTCACTAACCGGATCAATCTTGGGTCTTGCCTTCACTGGCCGGATCAATGTTGGCTCTTGCCTTCACTAACCGGATCAATCTTGGGTCTTGCCTTTACTGGCCGGATCAATCTTGGGTCTTGCCTTCACTAACCGGATCAATCTTGGGCCTTGCCTTCACAGGCCGGATCAATCTTAGGTCTTGTCTTCATTGGCCGGTACACCTTGGGTAATGCTAATGCCGGCGGGATTGTAACTTTCGAGCCTTGTAACTCGAAAAGTACTTCATGAAAAAATACTATATATATATATGTAATATAACTTAACGTATAAAAGGAGTATCTAACGCCACGGATTAATAGTTTATTAATATAATCTATTAATCTGTGCTAACGCTTAGTCCGTACTATCTTGATGTCCATATCAAGAGTTTCAACTGTGTTAACTAACCCTATAATGTATATACAATGCATCTTATTAATTGAGTTCTTTTTAAGAATAGACGATGTTTCTCGATTAATCGAAAAGCCAACAGGTTTTTTTAAGTAATCAACTGTTTTATTCGATTATTTTTTTTTAATTAATTGATGTTCAATTTTTTATTCAACATTGGTAAACTGATGCGGAGTGTACAATGCGAGTCGCTAATCGCGAGTTGCAAGAATCTGACCAACCACAGTCGAATTTGAGGAGAATAATCGACTGTGATTGGTCACCTTCCCACGACCCACGACTAAACGACTTGCATTGTAGACCCCGTATGTGACGCACTCATAGCGACCTGTTGGACTTTTTCCACTAGATTAACCAATCAGAAGTATCCGTGTTGAGTTAAACAATAAAATGCATCGACAAATCCTACCTCTTCTTATCTTCTTTAATCTCTATTTTTTTATTTTATCTTATTTATACAGAATAACTAATCATTATAAATATGTAATAATGTTTATTGTAATATACATGCGTGTTCAAGTAATTGATATAAAAACAACAGAGAACTTTTTATTTTAATTAATAAAACTGATATTTTCAGCAATATTTACCACTAGACAATATATAGTTTAATTTTAAAAAATTGGACAACGCTCAATAAAAAAGAACTATTTAATTTATGGCCTCTGCACACACATTTCCGCAACAGTAACAGTAAGGTTTCGACCAATCGCGTGGCTCAATTTGGCCATCCGTAACCGTAACAGGCTGAATCAAACAACGCGATTGGTCGAAACCTTACTGTTACTGTTACGGAAATGTATGTATGGAGACCCTTAGCCCCTGACTGTGATAGATTTATATATATATATATATTGAGAGAAGCGCGATCGATGTAACGGTTGGTTTCCGACATTTTCTCTACGTCCTTGGAGTTAAAGAGAAGAATACTTTAGATAAAAAGAGAAGGAGAATATTAGGCAGCCATTTTCTTTGGTGCGTTCCACTTAACGCCACGTTTGTTAAATGTTAAGCAAGGATGAATAAAGTTCACGATTGTTGTGAGTTGTGACTTGTGAGTGCCAAGTGAAACGCACTCCTTTATATAGAACTCTAAGGCCGGTATTCATAGTCGGATCTTATTTCAAGACCGTCTTAATTAATATGTTAAGACGCTAATACGGCTCTGTGATTGGTTCATGACATCTTAAGATTGAACTTAAGACTGTCTTAAATATAAGAACCGACTATATGAATACCGGCCTAACTGCGGATTGGTGCTTTCGATTTATAGGATACTTCCGCTTCAGCTTTAACATGCGCGAAAATTTAAAACAATTGTAACGTGACGTCGGTTCTGAGAAAAGATTGCGTTTATAAAATTCATTATTGTGCAGAGCTCCTATATTAACAATATTAACTTACACTGCTTTCAGGAAAATTCGTCACGGGTCCGATTTGCACAATGCAGGGTGTCTAATACCACCCCTTTTAAAATAAAAGAAAGTAATATTTTATCAAAAACTTTAAAAATTTTGATAAAAACTGAATTGGATACGCTCTATTCTAACAAATGATATTTTCATTTTCCGGTACTGACCGGACATGAGCTATCTAAATAAAAATTCGAATTTTTTGAATGTAAACCCCGCACTTTTATTGCATATTTTTATAGTCCATATCGAGACGTTTTTAAAACACTATAATAAAACTCTTTTTTGTTAAGAATTTTCTGAAATATTTCAAATTTTGTCATGGTGTTTTTAATATGAAATATGAAATATCTGGTAAAGTATTAACTTTTTGATGACTTTATCTTGACACTTTTACATATAAAATAACGAAAAAAATTGATTGTTGTAAAAAAAAAATTATTTTAAAAAATTTGATCGCATCTTGTAGACGCATATAATTTTACAAAAAATTGTATCCTCTTTTTAGGGGAGAAGCACTTTCCTATTTCATATTAATGCACTGTTGTGTTTTACTTATTTCAAAACTGCTCTGACCTGCAGAAAAGTTACAATAAAATAAAACGTATAATTAAAAATAAGTCTGTTATACGTTATTACATTTGGTCCTATCTTATTAATGTAGATTATAAGTGTAACTTCTATGAATTTTTACCACACTCGTCCCCGAGTTAGCGTTTGCATTTGTATCGAGTATCTCAATGAAAAAAAGAATAGATACAGCTCTTGTATTACTTATTTAATAAATATCCCAATAAGCACAAGTACGTTCTATGTACGTACGATGGACGTCCATGCTGGACATTGTGTACGTCCACCGGACGTCCACATCAAGTGCAGTGGACGTACAACGTACGTCCATTGTACGTCCGTTTGCAACTCCGATGGACATCCATAAGATGTTCTTTACTGGACGGTTAATGGATGAACTCTGGACTTTAAATGGATGAATTATGATGAATCTAATGGACGTATTTTGGAACTTAAATGAACGAATTATGGACTAAACCGAGCAACTTTTGGACCTTTTATGGACGAAAATGGAACCTTAAACTGGACGTACTCTGGACCGTTATTACGTGTGTATAATTTATAATTAATTACATAATAAATAATAATTAATAATAATTTTGTAGAAATCTGAAAGGATATTTTTATTTTTAATTTATATTATGTTACTTTGTACAAGCATATATTATACTTTAGGCTTTACAAGTACATATCACAATATATATTTTATTACAAGAACTTATTACATAAAACTAAAATAAAAAATATGAAATATTTAGAGGATAGAAGTTAATCATGAATATTATTCTCTTCGGGGTTTTTATTGTTATTATTGCTGCGTTCCTTTGCTCTTCTTAACCATTTCATGATTGCTTCTTCGCAATCTTTGTTAGTGGAATTTGGGATACTTTTTTTAGCAGAACCTGTAATATATAAAAACAGGATATAAAATATTGTGTATATACATTTATAATAAAATACACGTAGACATTTATTCTTTTTTATATTTATTTATTATATTATTTATTTTATATTTATTCTTAGATTTTTTATTTAATATATAATTATTCCAACGTTTCGATCAGTGTGGTCCCGCGGTATAATTTTTATTTTTTAATAATTAATTATAATTAATTCTAATTTAATTATTATCTTCGATGGAACAGTGGTTCTATAAAAAAAAGCGTTAAATAAGAGATAATCTGCAAAGTTATTTACCAATTATCAAATCCGCTAATTTTAGTTTGCAGAAAGCTTTTTTGTTCGCCTTCCTAACCAGCTGTAAGTCGCTGCAAGGTCGTTTGTTACCAACATTTGCAAAACTCTTCGTGTAAAATTATATATGGAGTTTCCACCAATTTTTGAAAGTTCAGTCATCTGCAAAATTCAAAATAAAATAAAAAATATTAACTGAAACTTTATTAACTGATAAAGTATGTTTAAAGTGCGTAGTACAATACTACAATAAAAAATTTAACTTATATTTAAAAATATTAGACATTATAAAAGACATTAAAAGATTACCGCATCGTTAAAATTTTTCTCGGTATTTAGATGTTCGTCAACACGGGCTAAATCTTCTTCAGTTCGTACAGGAAAATCGAAAATTGTGAAAAATGAAGTTGCTTCCTGCACTTGATTCACATTATCATTCGCAGCAAAATGATTAATAGATGTAGTTAATTCTTGGAGAGCATCCCTGTATTGCCACATGCTTGCTTTCAATATATTTTGTTGGCGAATGATTTCTTTGAAATATTTGTCTAGAAAAAACTGAGTCTTAATACATTTATCAATTAATTGTCAAACACGTAGTATGTAATTTTAATAATAAGGTCATTATTATCGAATACTAAGTTGAATAATATATTTAACGAAAATAAACTAGATAAAATATACATACCGCAATTATGTTTTAAATGCACTGGACAGCATTTGCATTCTGTCATTAATGGTTGGTTGTTGGCATTCAAATCTTCTTCTTCATCAAAATCTACCAAAAATACGTTATACATTTTTTTTATGTTGTGATTAATACCTAATTGTATATTACAAGAAATAATTAACCATTACATTTTGAGAGGTCTCTTCGAAGTTCCTCAGTATTAGTACTATTATTATCATCACTGCTCTTTTTTTCGGCTTTGTTTTTATAGAAGTATTGACTTCTGGAAGAGAACGATTAAAGGCCAAATGACTATTTGAATGTGTATTTTGAATTCGTAAATTGTTTGCTACATTATTTATAATGTAATTTATATAAAATTTTAATATTACAAAAAATAATTTACCATTAGATTTGCAGGGGTTTCTTCAAAGTTCCTCAGTATTTGATAATGTACTAATAATATTAGTACTATTATTATCACCAATATCACCACTGCTCTTTTTTTTCGGCTTCGTTTTTATAAAAGTATTGACTTCTGGAAGAAAACAGTTGAAGGCCAAAGGACTATTTAAATGTGTATTTTAAATTTGTAAATTGTTTGCTATTTTATCTATAAAAAGTAGTTTATATAAAATTCCTATAATGTACCAAATATTTATTATAAATGCATACAAACCATTCGTTAAACGTGGAGGAGTTGGCAATTTAGTGGCGTTTTTATTATTAACATTATTGTTATTATCATCTGACGATGATAAGTTATTCTCCTCAAATGAAGAGCCATAAGTTTTTTTTGTTACCCTTCTTTTAGTCACGGTCGGTGACCTACCGGAGACGTCAGAATTTATATCAGAAGAATATTCAGCCTTGCGACATTTTTCTTGTGCTGTTAAATAATCGGCTAAAACAAAATAAACGGCACAACATTAAGAAAAATATAATAAATTTTTAATTTATCAAAATATAATAAGAAGTATATTTACAGAAAGTCCCATTTCTTAAAATCCGGACAGAGTATGAAGGCCACAAAGTATTTGGTTCGTCGTGATTTTTAATCGCAGCGGTTAATTTTTCAACGGTAAGCGACGGAAAGTAACATTTATTGTTCATTAACCAACTAGATGGTACTGCTTCGACAGTATTTTCATCCGTGAAAATCACAATTGTCCACGTCTTCGCCATCTTTTTCTGCAAATTATTAACTACTTGTGTACAAAATAATTCCAAATATTATAAATGTGTTAGTCGAGAGTCCTTACGGAAAGGGGCTCGGCTTTTTTCGTTTTACCGCAAAATGCATCCGATGCCGCTATAAATTTTACTGAGGTCAATAAAACTAATTTAAGCTAAAAATAACCTCTTCTACTTTTATTAATTTGAATTATAAAATACAATTAATATTACTCTAAAATAGTTTTAAATAATCCGGAATTTAAATTTGCCAATATAAAATAATTAAATTATATAAAATTTGATCACAAGGAATGAAGTAAGGGAAAAATAACAAATTTATCATTGAAATGTAATCTTACGCATTTATGCGATATTTCATTTATATTCCAACTTTGAAGATGATCGTTAACATTTTCTACTTAATGTATACCTAAGTCAGAAGATTTACATGGCTCACTATAAAAATCACTTGTCGAATCGTATTTATTTCCAATTATTACCGTATTTTCATTATTACTAGCAATATTTTTAATTAAAATAATGTCACCATTATTTAAACTACAACAATTATCTGGTTCTTTTATTTTCAAAGTAAAATTAGGAAACACTACTTTTTCCCATTGACTTGTATACAACAATTGTTCTAAAGGGCCATTACTATGTTTGTTTAATAATTCGGGTTTCGTATTTAATATATTTTCTTTATTTATTGAGTCCGTAAAATTTTCTTCATATATACGATTTATTATTTGTTGCAACGCTTTATCTCTTTTACGAATGTATCTTTTTATCTTTTGCATGTAATTTTCGAAGGGGTAGGCACTGTATTCTTGCAAAATTCCAAATTTCTTTACATCTTCATATACATGTAATAAATTATGAATATTAATTGAACAATTGTCTTTGCCGTACAAAATGATATAGGTCTTTACAAAATAATTAAAAAGTGAATTAGCATAATCTAAATATCTAGCGTGATGAGGAGATGATAAAATAGTGACAGCTATATTCAAAGACATGAAATTGAGATATTTATCATGACTGAGTACAGATTTTAAAACGACAGGTCCTGTGTATAATAAAAATTGTCTGAATTCTGTTGCCTTCCACCTTTTACTTTCTTGTAATGATCTCGGTTTACGGTTGAATTCTAATGGAATATTTTTAATTTGATCTATTAGTAATTGAGAAATTTGTGAAATGTGGGCATGACGTAATTTTGTTGATGGTTTACCATTACACCACATATTAACTACTAAAGTTTTTGTAACACCCAGATCAAATAAATGCATCGGATCTACAGGAAAATCAATAATCATATCCAAATGTGGAATTAATTCAAGATCTGAAATTTTTGAATCTATGTGATGTTCTTTTTGAGATTTTGATCTAAAATCGAAGTCAGTTCTATTATGGAATTTATTTAAACTCGAGAAACAAACTCTACCATTAATATAATCCCCTTCTATAACACATTTTGTGCAAGAAAAGTAACCGGAATGACCCTTCGTAAATTTAATAAACGCCTTAGCAGGCGTGTCGCAAAGGAAACCTTTAATTTTAAAAGGATAATTAGATCCATCCAATTCGATGCGATTCAATTGTTCAATAGTATCTACATCATTATTTCTATTTAAATATTGAGCAAAATCTTGATCAGATTCAACTAAATTTATCAAACAATCTGTTCTGGCTTTTGCTCGCCTGTAATATTTATTTGAAATTTTAGGCATACTCACACTTTTTACTTTCTACAATTTCCTTATGATAGCACAACCTTCGCCGGTAGTTTTGCGTCCCAGAACTATAATGTCTTAACTTATATGTAATTGTATGATTTGGGTGGTACAATGTGCGGACATCTGAAACATGCATTATACTTAAGATATTGAGAATTTTGTTAGCTTATCATGATTACTATTAAAAAAACATGTGATCTAAAAAAACAAATTAGAAACTTGCACATTGCTTCCTCATAGTTTTTAAGTGAGCAAGTAGAAACTTGCACATTGTTTTCTTATAATTTTTAAGTGAGCCAGTAGAAACTTGCACATTGCTTTCTCATAGTTTTTAAGTGAGCCAGTAGAAACTTGCACATTGCTTTCTCATAGTTTTTAAGTGAGCCAGTAGAAACTTGCACATTGCTTTCTCATAATTTTTAAGTGAGCAAGTAGAAACTTGCGCATTACTTAATCAACATTTTATTTCGCTTATAAAGCTTCCTCTATGAGGAAGCTTGTTTTTTATTTGATGTACAATTATTAGTAAATATTCTTTAATTTGGCTTCCTCATAGAGGAAGCTTTATAAGCGAAATAAAATGTTGATTGAGTAATGCGCAAGTTTCTACTTGCTCACTTAAAAATTATGAGAAAGCAATGTGCAAGTTTCTACTGGCTCACTTAAAAACTATGAGAAAGCAATGTGCAAGTTTCTACTGGCTCACTTAAAAACTATGAGAAAGCAATGTGCAAGTTTCTACTGGCTCACTTAAAAATTATAAGAAAACAATGTGCAAGTTTCTACTTGCTCACTTAAAAACTATGAGGAAGCAATGTGCAAGTTTCTACTTGCACACTTTAAAGCTATGAGGAAGCAATGTGCAAGTTTCAACTTGCACACTTTAAAGCTATGAGGAAGCAATGTGCAAGTTTCTACTTGCACACTTAAAAGCTATGAGGAAGCAATGTGCAAGTTGCTACTTGCACACTTAAAAGCTATATGGAAGCAATGTGCAAGTTTCTACTTGCTCACTTTTTTTATTATCCTAAAAAATCATTTTTTAAAGTCTTAATTATTAAGACTTGAGATGTTCTAACTGCAATTAAAAAATTAGCCCTTTTGCAAAAAGACTAGCCCTTTTGCAAAAGGCCGCCCTTTTGCGAAACACTGATCTTTCCCAATAAAACTGAACGCACTTTAGGCTTTTTGGCATACATTAGCTGATGCTAGGCTAGACACTTACGTCAGTTTTATTTAAAAAACGATCAATGCTTTTGCAATAAAGCGCCCTTTCGCCCTCTCTCTCTTTCTCTCTCTCTCTTTCTTTTTCTCATTTGAAATTTTGGAGAATTTGTACATATATCGAAGCTTTATAAAGCTGGGTCTAATCAACCAAACCATAATGAATTATATATGAAATAGGGGTAGAAAAAACTGAAAAATATATTAGAATCAAAAAAATATAAATAAATATTTGGCAGTAAATTCTGCATGCAGCGATAGAGTAAGGTCGTATTAATAGGAAAATACGGGATATGTTGAGTTGTTCAATTGTAGAGATTAGATTTGGTGATCGCAAAACCGCAAGGCGTGGGGCTCGTAACATGAGATACTCAGGGTACATCTGGGTTGCTGGAGTATGAAAATTATTGTACAATAATAAAATTTACGTTAAGGGAAGGTTTATACGAAGGGGGGAAGGGTAGAGGGGAAAGATTAGGTACAATTATGCTTCTCCATTACATTTATCTTTAAGAAACTTTAAATAAAGTTTTCTAATTGCAATATAATGTATTTTGCACTTTATTAGCGATTTCCCGTGGTCTCTCATATTAGGAGAACACTTTTTCGATTTTGCCGAAAGCTCATTTTTTACATTTTTCTAATTTTTAGAAAAACTTGCGATGTACACAGAACTTCGATATTTCTCTGCAAAAAATATCCGGGAAAACCAAGGGATAAAATCGGTAATCGGTAAGTAAAATATCGAGGTTCTGTGTACATCGCGAGCGAGCAATCTCGAAATGTCCGAAAAAACGCCCGGGAAAACCAAGGAATAAAGTAGCTGATCGGTAAGTGTGCAAGTAACTGTGCAAGAGTTTGTTCAGATCGGTCGAATAGTTTATGAGTGTATAAAGAACAAACAGACTTAAAAAACGCCCGGGAAAACAAAGGGATAAAATCGGTAATCGGTAAGTGAAATATCGAAGTTCTGTGCATACATCGCGAGCGAGCAATCTCAAAATTCCCGAAAAAACGCCCGGGAAAACCAAGGAATAAAGTAGCTGATCGGTAAGTGAATAATCGAGGTTCCGTAGTAGCCTATGTTTTGCGCAAAGATGTAAAGAGTAACTGTGCAAAAGTTCGTCCAGATCGGTCGAATAGTTTAAGAGTGTATAAAGAACAGACATACATACAGACATACAGACATTCTATTTTATATAGATAGATAGAAAATTCATTAAGATTTAAATGTTGCTCTAATTTCCATTAATTTTGAGATATCGGGCTATTTCTAATTTTATTAGATTTTTCAGTCTTTTCTACCCCTATTTCATATATAATTTTTTTAAAATTTTATTGATATTTCAAATTTCGAAGAATTCGTACATACATAGAAGCTTTATGAAGCTGAGTCTAATCAACCAAATCTTAAAGAATTATATATGAAATAGGGGTAGAAAAGACTGAAGAATATAATATAATTAGAAAAATTGCCAATAATTAATACTAAATTGTCAAAAAACATCAATTTATGAAAAATCTCAATTATTGAGACTTGAGATGTAGCCCTTAAAGGTTAAAATTTTAAAATATTCGCAATTTTTCTAATTCTATTATATTCTTCAGTCTTTTCTACCCCTATTTCATATATAATTGGTTAAGATTTGGTTGATCAGTTCTGGAGTTATAGAAATTTCAGTAAATTTGGCACATACAGACATACAGACATACAGACATACAGACATACAGACATACATACACACATACCGACATTTTTTAAAATAGCTATTTTTCGACGTTTTAGAACATTCTGAACACATTGGCAGCGGCAACTAAAAAAAAAATTTTTTTACGAAAACAAAGCTTCCTCTATGAGGAAGTATTAAAAAAACATGTCATCTAAAAAAACAAATTAATTGAAATTAAAGAGTGGCAGTGTTTATATTTTGTAAACATTAACAATCTTCGAGCAGATTTAATGTCGAAGGAGAACCATATCTCCGTAATAAATACATATATTTACATAATATTTTTCAAAGGAATTATATAATCACGATAAGTAATAGTATATTTTAATTGTGCACCAAAGGGAGAAAGCTTTTGACCCATGGTCCACACGATATTTTTCACAACTTTACGGAAATGTTTGACTCGATGCCTGTAGAGCGAGGCGAGAGTAGCTTATTTCACGCCGGGCCTACTTTCTTCCATAGGGGCCCGGCGTGAAATAGGTCACTTTTGCCCCGCTCTACAGGCATCGAAAGTCGAGCTTTCCGTAGAGGTGTTGTGAAAATAAATATATGTTTATGCTTGAACTTACGCGTTGTTATGCCCGGCTCAGGCGTTTTTGGTCGCCACGTATAGGTTATAATGTATTGGTCGATCTCTAATTGCAATTGTCGTGAAGAGAGGAGAAATCGACGGAATATCTGAGAGCTTCTTCTCCCTGAGGATAACCACTCTGTCCCAGTATACTCTATTCTCGCTTTATAACAAATATCTAATAATTTAGTAAATACATGTAAAACATACAACTATATATATATATATACTTACATTTTTAATTCTCCTACACGTACTATACGTATATCCTATACGTATTAAAACACGGCTGTCGATTCGTATTTTTGGAATATCTTATTTTTACTGCAATTTCACTGTTGGAATCAACAGCGTTCACTTTCAGTAAATGGCGGTAAATCGGGAACGTCGATCAGCGTCGCGTTAAGTTTTTGTTTCTTTCGGTTACGCGCCCGCGCCGCCCGCGCCGTGACAATATTTGACTATCAATTTCGTGCGTTCAGCAGAACAAACCGCTCAGTAGCAATCGAACGTGATTGGCTCTTACTTTTAGAACCAACAAATCAACGCAGAGTGTTGATAAGACGACAATTCAGCAGTTCTGCTGAACGCAGCCAATGGCTCTCGTGCTTATGCCATGGCTCTGCCATGTATCCTTTTCTTTCTATTCGTATCTTTTTCTTTCCCTTTTACCGTTCGTTATATGAAGTCGATCGTTCGAGGTTATTGCACGTACTCACATCTTTTACTATATAATTACGGCAATATTTTTATGGAATTGAAAGGCACAAATTACAAATTATCAAATTTGTGACATAAATATGTTTCATAAAATAGGTACTTAATTATATTGTATATTATAAATAAATTACGATAAAAAAGTAGAAAATTTCTGCCCTTTTGTATAATTAATGGATAGTCCAAAACAAGTCCATGTACAAACGTCCACTGGACGTACAGTATACATCCATAAATTAGTTACATAAAGTGGATCTCAAATGGACGTCCACTGGATGTCCGTTTATTATTAGCCAATGTATGTCCTTGTGTGGACATACATTGAACAACCATTTTATATCCATGGACGTATGATAGTAAAATGGACGTAAAATGAACGTCCATAAGACGTACGGTGCTATTTGGGATATAAGAATAGTCAGTAATCAAATAAAAAATTGAGGTTTTCGTTTAAGATTTTAATGTTGATTTTGAGATCTTTTTCATAACTGCGCTTAAGATTAAACGAGTATCGTCGTTTGATGCATTTGTTAAAACTCTTTCACTTTTGTAACATTTTTTCCCTATTCCCTTATTTTCGAGATATTGTACTAGTCTAATATATTTTTTTCACTCTATATAACTCATTGTCATGGAAACTTATCGTATCCAGTTCTGCAAAATCAAGGGAAAAATGTAAACTTTTACCCGCATTTTTTCTATTGAGCGATGTTAATTAATTCACTCCGTGCAACTCAGGAAACTGGACTTTTTATTAATCAATTTTGCAGGCTTTTATTGTGACATCCGCCATGTAAAACTATTACATCCCACACAATCGGCATCATGAAAATATAAAACAGAATTGAAACGATTTCTAAATGATAAATATTGTTTCGGAATTACCCAAAATCTTATTTTTTGCAATTTTATTTAATGATTTGATAGGATTTTCTGTTTCTCGCTTATTTTTATGGACACGAGAAGCTTGTCCAGTAAACGTTGCATTCAAGTATCCCGAAGGCTTAAATACGCCTACAATCAATCGCCGAGCAAGATGGGTGGCTTGGTTTGACAGTGCCAAGGCAGGTGCAAGTTCAGACGCTTTACAGTAGATCTTATCAATGAGTTTATAACGACCTGCCTTTTATATTGAACGCGGACTAGCTCGCTGGGTCAGGAGTTCAATAGGGTAGGTCCGGAGACAATAGACGCGAGCAATAGGCGAGTTAAAATATTAACAATAGTTTAATGTAAAAAAAATAACAAAAGTGGTGACTAGAGTTTGCAACGTGGATTTCCACGGTTTAGAATATAATTTCACAATTAACAAGAATACTGGCGGGGTACTTCGGAGGCGCGGTGGCCCAGTACGGCGTGATATACGGAAAGAATATAATTATAATCGAAAGAGATTACCGGCGAGGTACTTCGGAGGCGCGGTGGCCCAGTACGGCGCGATATACGGAAAGAATATAATTATAATTGAAAGAGATTACCGGCGGGGTACTTCGGAGGCGCGGTGGCCCAGTACGGCGCGATATACGGAAAGAATATAATTATAATCGAACGAGAGCGTGATTAAATATTGACGGAAAAGAATATAATTGTAACTACAGAGGATACTACGGCGCGGCGCGCGTATCTGTACATCCCGTACGTGGCTCGATACCGGTCGCGGTTTGCTATCGCAGGTTTAAATCTCGACGAGATACTGGCGGGTGGAGCGACGTCGGGACGCTCGGACGTACGGACCGGTCCGTCCCGATTCGCCAGGATGAGGTGCGTCGGCGTCGAGAGTACTCGACCGAGACGGAGAGCTCTCCACCTCGGTTTTTCGCCTTCGCATGTAAGGAAAGAAAGTCGTCGAAGGGAAAGCAGCAACGAGAGCACTCGTTCGTGGACAGAGAGCTCTCGACCACGATTACTGCTAATTGCTTTCAAGAACAGGACTGAGTGTCGATTTCGGCTTCCGGAGCGCCTTTTATACTGCGCGAGAACGTTATTTTACAGTCCCCACGGTGGGGGTTGACAGCAGCGCACACGTGTGTCAAGAGCGCGTGGCTGTAGCTGTCAGCGGCGCTCGGTCGTATTCGACGACGCTCGGGCCCCGTCGGCCTCGCACATGGGGCCAGTCGCGGCCACGGTCGTATACACAGGTCTGGAAACGAAGGTGGTGGGGGATGGTTCTCTTAGCGTTGAAAAATTTATTTGGCTTGTGGCCACAAGGGCTGCTCTGCGTGTTATCCTCCTGGTTCGCATAGCGCAAGCGTCCTGCGCATGAAATCTTATGTATATATGTATGTATGATATATTATAAGACTGTGTGTATGATATATGTATATGTATGGATATTTCCGGAAAAATAAAGAATAAGAAATCAAACAAAAATTAATATGCCTATTATACGTTGCATAAATGAATAATTTTATCATTATAAATATTGAAAGAAATCTAAAATTTCGTTAATCTAAACGACGCTGATAAGCATGTACGATTTTTATTCAGAAGGGGGAAGAGGGTGAAACATAACATTAAAAATCATTAAAAAATTTTATTGATTCGTCAATTTCGACAATTTTCTTTTTACAACAAATTTCTTTGCGATTTTCCTGGTGGGCATTTTGCCTCATTCTTAGCCGTATGTAATATATTATCGAATATGACAAAATGTCTGAGGCGTGCTCTTTGCAAGGAAAAGTGAATTTTAAAAAGCATAACTTCATCTAGCGTGCAATTAAAAACATCGCGCCGGGATGCATATTTAGCAAAACATGCCTCTATGTGACGAATTAAGGGGTCGTCTCACTGTGAACGCTCGAAAAATTCGCTATTTTTATAAATTTTTTTTTGGCAATACCAATGCAGATAATTGAATGAATGTTTTTAGTACTTATTAGGCATGCTTTAAACAACAAAACATATTTTTTGTTGTTTAAAGCATGCCTAATAAGTACTAAAAACATTCATTCAATTATCTGCATTGGTATTGCCAAAAAAAAATTTATAAAAATAGCGAATTTTTCGAGCGTTCACAGTGAGACGACCCCTTAAGTTTAAAAAACTCAAATTTGCGTGAATAAGAAACAAAGTACTGAAAGTGACTTGTGAAAAGTGAAAGCGACGTTCACACACTTTAGGTGCACAATGTGCCACCGGATGATCCTGAATTTGTTGCTCCTGAATTGACTCGACAGTGGCTACATCCTGAATTTGTTGCTCCTGAACTGACTCGACAGTGGCTACATCCTGAATTTGTTGCTCCTGAATTGACTCGACAGTGGCTACATCCCTTGGCAAAAGATCCTCATGGAGTATTATATTCGTGGTTTTTATATCAACTCCATCCATTACCGAAGACCCATTGGTTTTTACATCTGTGAGAAGAATTCAAATTTAAATATACACTCATGCAATTTTAATATTTAGTCACTCTTTGTTTCAGATGCCACGATGTCCATATCTATTCTAAGGAATCAATAAATAATAAAGTATACCTTGTACGAAAGAAGGCTCCTGGATCAGAGCAATGTTCAAGAATTCTGTAGACGGAGGAAGACGGACCATCGAAGAATGTATTTTCTCATTGCAAGACTCTTCGACCGTTGTATTCATCGAGGGCTTGTCCAAAGAGAAATAATTATGCTCTGCACTGATGCGTTGGCCAATTGAAGAATCCCCAGCAGTGGCGATACTTTCCACCTTTCTCTGACTGTCAAATTTTGAAGGAACAGCCAACGGATGGAGTCGAGTGCGCATGTAAGGAGCCTTCAATAAACATGCAATGAGGTAACATAAGATCATTTGAAAGTTAACCGAGCAAGAACAAGTCAAAATATTTACTTATGTCAATAGTCACGCGTCAAATTTGTATATATAATTATAATATAATTATAACATAGAAAAAATGTAATCATCATTAAACTTACTTCGGCGATAACCCGATCATTATCGTATTTGACCCATTTCCTGAGGATTTGATGTTTTTCGAAATGCTTCTCGCAAACGACTTGCGACGGCTTCAGATCAACATTACCCCGCGGAATCGCAGTGATCCATTTTCTACATTGTTCGATATTTGACGGCACTTGAAACAACAAACACTTCTTTGCTGAATACTTAATTTCGCGAATTGCACATTGGAACCGCGCATAATCTAGGCATTATATCGCACAGTATCACACAATCACACGTGGTATTAATGACATTAAATCAGTTATGTAAGGTTATTTACGAGCTTTATTTTAACCAGGAGGATAACCAAAAGCGACGCGTAGTGGCGGCCGGAGACATGAAATTTTCAACGCTAAGAGGACTACCCCCACTACCTGAAATTTCACTTCGTTTCCAGACCTGTGTATACGACCGTGGTCGCGGCTGTCGTTGCGCTCGCGTTGTTCGGCGGCGCTCGGCGGCGGTCGGGCCCCGTCAGCCGCTGCGTCTCGAGCCGTTTTACGGCGAGATCGCTGTATAAGTAATTAAAAATGGGTGGTGGGCGCATCACTGCACAGTTCCGCCCGGCGGGTGTTCGGCAGTGTCCGACGGGTGTTAGTCGGAGTTACGATGCCTCTTCAGGGGTGCATCGTTACAAGTTTTACCATCTGTTTAACATATATGCAAAAAATTAATTTTTTTATCGTACAAAAGATAAAATAATATACCACGAGATTAATATTTTATAAAAATCATGTATATTTTGCGTACTTTCTCTCCAGGCCAATCTTTACCAAAAAGGTCACTTGCATCAGCTAAGAGATTGTCGACTCCATCATCTACTTTTTCAGCTTTTGTATGAGTATTGCCTATGTCGTAATCAGAGTCAGTTGTTTTGTCTTTCCTGTGATGGTTTATGGTTTCTACTTTATCTTCCGTTCTTTTTGTTTTGGTTTCTTAATTGCTTTATAAAATCAAAAGTGTCGTTGCTATTATTAGATCCACTGTCGCTGAAAGTATTTTCCTTATCATCACATTCACTCTCGGCAGTATCAGAATCATCATTTTCAGGTTTTAGCATTTTTTGTCTCTGTGAAGTACCTACTCTGCGATAATAACTGTAACGGCTGAACAGTGGCAGACTGTGAATGTCTCGCTTCAGCTATACAAATAAACAATAAAAAATCTTTTTATTTAAATATTTAAATAAAAAATGCTTATTCTATTAATGCATCTGTTTTTGGTTTAATAATTACATTCATGATTAAAAACTTGAAAAAAGAAATTGTATTTCCCATCTTCAGAAAATTTTATTTCTTTAATTTTTTCTCAAATATACTACATATTGTGATATTTAATATCACATTAACAGAGAACATTATATATAATTATCATGTACATTGAAAAATTAATTTCAAATATATTAAATAATTTGAGTGACAAATTCAAAAATTATATACAAATAATTAAATAAAAAATAAAATTAACATATGAGTTAGACAAAGATGACAAAAAAAAAACATTTTAGAAATATTGGACACAAAAATTATATTGACAAATATTATGACTTCATTATATGATTAAAAATATAAATAGAAATAAAAACAACAAATTAAATGATCAATAGGAACAAGAAAAATTAAATGATCAATAAAAATTCATAAAAATTTTTCATATTTATATCTAGTAAAATAATGTGACAAACTGCACGGTAGGAAAATTGGACAAAATTTTAATAACATTAATCATATTACATATTTAAACAATATATTATTCAATATTTCAAATCCCTTATGTGCTATGTCTTACCTTTCGATTTTTTAGAGAACTCAATTTCTGTGTATGCATTTTCAAGCATTTTTTTAAATTCATCTTTTGATGGGCTACTTAATCGTACAGTCGTTGTCTTTAGTCTTTTGTTATTTGTAATGGTAGCTTCAATAAATGATTGAGTAGCCTCATCTCCTTTTTTTTTTTTATCTGCTGCCTCATTATCACTTTTCTATAAAACATTTCTATATTTATTAATTCAACATTTTATAGGTAGATGTCAATTTTAGGATATAACGATTCTTTAAATAGTAAATAATTGGCGTCACAAGTCACTTTTAAACTTCGTTATATATACATTCATATTTAATAATTTAATTTAACTTTAATTAGCATATTATACTATATATTATTATTATATATTGGCTTATTGCCATAATCGAAATAATATATATTTTATGGATTATTCTTTATAAAAATTGAATTAAAACAAAAATTCAAATATAAATTTGCCATTGACCAAACAGTGTTTTTATCTGTTTTCTAATTTTTGTTCTCAATCTACATTAACCTACAGTATGAATCATTAATTATTGTGCATACCAATTTAATTATATGCATGCATATGAAAATAATTATTATGCCTACCATTTTTTTCTGTTTTTGTGTTACCTCTGTTTTAATATTTCCACCACATGGCGTTGGCGAAAACCCTCTCTTTTTCTTAACCTGTCTTTTACTTGTGATAATTAAAGAATTATCCTTAGAAGGTAATTCTTTAGGCATTCCTTTGTTTTTTATCAAATCTTGATAGACTTTGCCAAGCATCACATGGTCATCTGAAAAATACATGTATCATCACTATGGAGGAATTCGTTTACGCAGTAGCTGCAGTAGAATGCATTGTGTCTTTTACTATCGCATGCCTTAAACAATGACAAAATATTCCTGCAGCAGCTACTGCGTAAACGAATTTGCCCCATCGTTAACACTATAAGTCAATCATGAATTTCTTACTGTTTCAATCTTAAATATTATATAAGCAAACATTAAAAAGTATCAATAACAGTAGCAAGAAAGCTGGAAAATGTGTGAATATGTTATAGATTATTACCAGATTTCAATACCACGTCTCCAATATACTTTGTTTCATTCCAGAAAAAATAAATTTGTGCCCCCTTTTTTGGTGGGTTTTTATCATCAAAGATCACTTTTTCGTCGGGCACCTCACAATAAGAATTATCTTCATTACAGTATATAATAAACATCTTGTTTGCCAATTAAATTGTTGTTTATAATTTTAAAATATCACTTTATACAAATCACACTGAGAACATATGCAGTAAACACACGTTGTAACCACGGTTGTAACAATTATATTAATATATGGCTGCATATGTTGTCCGAAACGCGCTATATAAATGCCGGCCCAAAGATTTTCCTTAGTACGCGGCCTTCACTAAAGGCCATTACACACAAAATGCATAGCGTAGCATAAGCATAGCATAAGACCGCTGGACCAATGAGCATTCAGCATAAAGTCGCCATATTAATTTACGTAAAATGCTCATTGGTCCAGCGGTCTTATGCTACGCTTATGCAACGTTATGCATTTTGTGTGTGATGGCCTTAAGAACAACGTGCTTCGCCAATTCACTCGGAAACAATGGATACACGTTAGGTTAGGAAGGTATTCGCGCGGGAACCGCGGCATGCCGCGTCTAATCCTATATAAAATTTCAGGTAGCGTTAGGGTTGGTTTATAATAGCCGTAACCGTTAACTTAGGCTGGTGCCGTAAAAGTTGGAAGATAGGAAACCCGTACTACCGTTTATAATTGGATTATAAACGGTAGTACGGGTTTCCTATCTTCCAACTTTTACGGCACCAGCCTAAGTTAACGGTTACGGCTATATTATAAACCAACCCTTAGTTCCTGATATATCCGTATACCAACGTGTCTCTATGTATACTTATGCATACGTGCGCGAAAGAATTAAGGCTATAATACACAAAATGCATAGCGTAGCATAAGCATAGCATAAGACCGTTGGACCAATGAACATCCAGCATAAAGTCGCCATATCAATTTACATAAGATGCTCATTGGTCCAGCAGTCTTATGCTATGCTTATGCTACGCTATGCATTTTGTGTATTATAGCCTTAAGAGAAAGAGAAAGAGATGAGAGAGAGGACCTTCAGTATATGATTGATGTTCTCGCGCCAAAACATGTTTCCCTATAAATTTTAATATAATTGTAACGATGCCCCCTGAAGAGGCATCGTAACTCCGGCTAACACCCGTCGGACACCGCCCGGCCGAACACCCGCCGGGCGGAACTGTGGGCGCGATGCGCCCACCACCCATTTTTAATTACCTAAACAGCGATCTCGCCGTAAAACGGCTCGAGATGCAGCGGCCGACGGGGCCCGACCGCCGCCGAGCGCCGCCGAACAACGCGAGCGCAACGACAGCCGCGACTGGCTCCATGTGCGAGGCCGACGGGGCCCGAGCGTCGTCGAATACGACCGAGCGCCGCTGACAGCTACAGCCACGCGCTCCTGACACACGTGTGCGCTGCTGTCAACCCCCACCGTGGGGACTGTAAAATAACGTTCTCGCGCAGTATAAAAGGCGCTCCAGAAGCCGAAATCGACACTCAGTCCTGTTCCTGAAAGCAATTAGCAGTAATCGTGGTCGAGAGCTCTCTGTCCACGAACGAGTGCTCTCGTTGCTGCTTTCCCTTCGACGACTTTCTTTCCTTACCTGCAAAGGCGAAAAACCGAGGTGGAGAGCTCTCCGTCTCGGTCGAGTGCTTTCGACGCCGATGCATCTCATCCTGGCGAATCGGGACGGACCGGTCCGTACGTCCGAACGTCCCCGACGCCGCTACACCCGCCAGTATCTCTACGTTATTTAAACCCGCGATAGCAAACCGGGACCAGTATCTAGCCACGTACGGGATTTAAAGATACACGTGCCGCGCCGTAGTATTCTCTGTAATTATAATTATATTCTTTTCCGTCTATATTTGATCACGCCGTACTGGGCCTCCGCGCCTCCGAAGTACCACGCCGGTATTCTCTGTAATTATAGTTAGATTCTTTTCCGTCTATATTTGATCACGCCGTACTGGGCCTCCGCGCCTCCGAAGTACCACGCCGGTATTCTCCGTAATTATAGTTAGATTCTTTTCCGGCAATATTTTGTCGCACCGTACTGGGCCTCCGTGCCTCCGAAGTACCCCGCCGGTAATCTCTTTCGATAATAATTATATTCTTTTCATATATCGCGCCGTACTGGGCCACCGTGCCTCCGAAGTACTCCGCCAGTATTCTTTGTTAATTGCGAACTTATATTCTAAACAGTGAAAATCCACGTTGCAAACTCTAGTCACTACTTTTGTTATTTTTTTATAATAAACTATTATTAATATTTTAACTCGCCTATTGCTCGCGTCTATTGTCTCCGGACCTACCCTATTGAACTCCTGACCCAGCGAGCTAGTCCGCGTTCAATATAAAAGGCAGGTCTTTATATAATAAATGTGTAAAAGTAAAAACAATTGAAAGGTGGTATATATAAAAATTGCTTAACTACAAGTTTTCATTAATTAATGTGTTGATACATTGGGATATGCGTACGAATTTTTATAAATTATTGGAATTCGAACATTCTATGATATCGACATAACCAACAACTTGTATTGAAATTTTGATTGAGTAAGTATAAACACAATAAAATATTTTGCATGCGGTTTTCAATACGTAAAAATATACAATTTTATTAAATATAAACACAAAAATATTGTTATATTCATCATATATATAAATTTTTTTTCTTTTTAGAAAATATATTTTGTTCCGCAGGTTGTTATATTTTATTTTCATCAAATAATTACATTATTGTTTTCATTAAAAAAAGTCCTCTGATGATGATTATAATTCTCAGCCTTGTGCCGCAAAAAAAACAAAGTATAAACTTTACAAGTCAGATCGGACCATTGAGGTAAGCATAAACATATGCCATGTGTATAAAGCTTTTTTAATTTATGAAGTATCTAATATAGAGACACGGCAGCATCTTTTAATTGGCACCAAGTATTTTAAGAATAATCTATTAAAATAAAATTGGAGTAAAATGTTAAAGAATTTGTACTGATTTTTTGTACTTTTTATTAGAGTTAATAAAAATTTAAATTATTTAATAATTTGAGTAATTAATAAATAATTTTAAATAAAACATTTGTCTTTCATACAATGTATTAGATAAAAGCCGTCTATCAAACAAACGTCCGCGTGTGTCGGAGCTACACTTTTAACATCCTTTTCTAATAGCTTAAGTAAAACTGATTTATCAGTTCCGTCTAAATGGCACAATGACATCGGAACGGGTGTTAATTGAAAAGTAAGAATCTTTTCTATGTTTGTATTTTTATTTATTGAAATGGCTAACATGTGGCCAAATAAATCCCGCTGTAACCTTATTTCTTGCACTTTGTTGTTAATTGTGATCTTTTTCTTTGCGGTTGAATTTGCAAAATTAAGTATTTTATTTTGTTTGATTGTCGCTTTAAATCTATTTGGCGATTCTGCGCATTTAGAAATAAATGTCTCTCTCAACGAATTACAATTTTTCTCTGCATTTAATAAAAAGTTACAAACTTCTTCGGAAACTGCTCGTCCGGAGCCAATGTTATATAAAAAATCACGTTCGATATTTTCACTGTTAAACGGATTAAAATTTTGCTTTAATAAATTTATGAAATTTCGCAACTGAACGGAATCCTTTTTTATTTGATGTTTTTCCAAATCTCCAGTAATATCTTGAGCTTTTTTTAAATTAGTTTCTTCGTACGTATGGGATATCAGTGTTGAGCGTATGCTGTGACTTTTTGACCATCTTTGACGAGCACTAATCGAATTCGTAAAGTGTGTTATTCCGGTTAATCTCCTTGCAGCATCCGCATTGACCGTCTGTTCGAGTGTCAAATCTACAGGATTTTTAGAGAATGGTTTATCTGTTCTTTTGACACCGAAAAACCCATTTCGAAATTGAATTTCTAAACCTGGATGTGTTTCCTGAACTTTCAATAGATTATCATGGTATTTTACTAACCACCGAGAATAGTTTCCTTGATTAAACATAAAGAATAAATTGGCCATTTTCGGAATAACTTCTTTAAAAAGTTCAAAATCATCGATGCGAATGCTGCGCGTAAACATTAGATAGTAATCGACAAAATTAATGTACATAACGTAGTACTGCGGCGTTTTTCCAAAGTCTCCATTCAATGCCTTTTTTTTATAATCTAAAAAATCTGTTAACAATTTATTGAGAGTTGGATTCAAAATTTTCAAATTTGAAATCTTATTCGACTGAAATTCTTTGATAACTTCGAGTACATTTACTTCTACATTGATATTTTGCTTGGTTAAAAAATCTTCAAACAACAAAGCATGCAATCCTAGCGACAATAAAGGATGTAAACGCTTACATCGATTAAAATGTTTTCCGCTGATAAATCCATTGACCGAGCCGGAAGCTAATAATCCGCTTTCAACCATAATATAAGTGAGCCCGCACTCATCTATAAATTTGCCAACAGCTTTAAAATACGCCATCATTATATAAAATGCACCAAGATGAATAAATAGATTGTTCAATTGTGGATGCTCAGTTGATTGAATTTGATAAGCAACTTTGGCTATCGCTAAATCGTAAGTGACTTAAATATATTGTTGCTGCAACTTATCCGCAATTCTCTGACTTTGACGCATCGTTTCATTTACTACGGATATATTTGTCGGCGAGGCATTGATCGGTGTAAGGTACGATACTTTTTGTTTGATTGATTTATCTACTACGATTTTACTGTTAAACCCAACCCACATTGGCGTGTTTGCAATTTTAAAATAATCAGATAAAACCCACATTACATCTAGCTTAGTAATTACATCGTAAAAAATGTAATTACTGTTATTAACTGTACGCAGTTCGCTATCAATGGGCAGTAATATTTCAACCATTTTTGATTTTTTGGCGTAAGTAACCAATTCCGGACATATAGCGTCAAACGTCCGTCTCCGTTTGGCGGGAGGTTCATTTACAGTACGTTCTATATCACATGTGCGCGCATCGCAAATATCTGTATCAACATTTTGGTAAATTATACCGACAGTATCGTGTAACGTATCCTTACCGCTACAAGTTTCAACGAATCGGTCGTAATTGTCGAAGGCTACTCCTGTACAATAATTAGACGATAAGTAAATATCTTCGGGACAAATAATCGATTTACTACAAGAGGCAAACGTAGCTTCAGTTTCCAATTCCTCGATAGTGTTGTAACTGCAGCAGTGCCCGTATTTATTTATAATGTCAATTACTTTTCTACTACTTGTGATGCTTTTCAATGTCATCCCAAGCGTTATGTGCTTAGAAGTTTTAATTTTTCCATGACATATTGCGTAAATAAGGTCTTGGACAATTGACTTTACTTTTCGAGTGCAGTTACAACTTTTTACAGTTCTTGGATCATTACCGCAAATTACTGAACAGAAAAACTGCGAAACATCAACAGGGATTTCGCATTCCCCCTTAATTAAATCGAGCGCTGTTATATTGCCTGATAGAGGCTGAGCCGAGGCTGAGCTTTAATTGATAACATTTTTTTTCTCAATATAAATGCCGCATGCTCTAATACTTCCAGCTCCTCACATTCGCCGAAAGTTTTATCTGTAATCACAGAGCCGTCTTTTGGCGCAATAATTTTTCTATTGTGAAACGTTATTACTTGTAAATCATCGTCAAATTTTTTTGTTAACTTTTCTAACAAATAATTGCTTGTTAAAGTTGATTCGTAAGACTCGTAATTTTCTACACCTAACTTATATAAAGCATTTTTTGCATATTGTACAAGATACTTCAGTGAATAGCACTGTTTATTTGCTATCGTATTTTGTGTTATTAAATCATAAATTTCATTATCAACTAAAACATGAACTTTTCTTATAGCGTGCCACTCTGATTTTTGAGTAGTCTGAGCTAACATATGTTTTTTGAAATAAATTAATTTACATGCGTCATGGTAATAAATTAAATTTTTCGATCGTACATCTTTAATTTTACTTAACATTTACGTATCGTTTAGAGCAGTGGCATTTGTAATGATTTTTTCGATCAACATTTCGGACACAGATTTAATAATCGGAACTACTTTATAATTTTGAACTTTACGTGACTTATCGCAAAAAAAACAAATTACATTGCCGCTATCTACTTGTTCTTCGTGCGAAGATAACTGTGACATGTCATTGTCTAACTCTTCAACATTTTCTGTAAAATAAAATATAATTCGTTACTTTACTTTACTTAACAAAAAATTTTATTTCAAAAATTTACATTTTTTGAATAAGAAATGTACGAGAGGATTCTTACGGCACCAAGCCGGGCCTATAGCGTCCCTTTTTGTTGCTCTCTCGGCGTCTAGTTCTACACTAATTTAAATATAAAAAAATTGTAATTATTACCTGTCGAACTCGTGCTGGGCTGACAAGACAGTGTAGCTTGACTCTCAGAAGATGAGGCAGTCGATTCGTTATTAGCTACATAAAATAAACAATAAATTAGTTTTATTATTTATCAACAATGTATTGAAAAAGTCATGTAAAAAAGTCATATAAGAATTTATGTACTTACTAGGATCAGTAGGCTCCGGTTTTGTATTTCCAGACTGCTGTAATTTCACCAATTCACTATATTTGTTAACATACTTTCTTTTAATAGCCGTAAAATTACTATAACAATTTCCATGGTACCCATTGATTTTATCTGGAGTTGTTGGTAAAATAAGTTCGTTATACTTTAACTTGTAGGTCACACGAATTTTTAAAATCTCCCTGCATTTTTCCAAAATGTTATCGTTAAAAAGTGTGATATTAGTTTCACTACTGTTGTTACAAAATACACACTTTTGCTCCAAACTCATTTTGCGAATAGTTTACTGCAGACATTTGCAAAATATAAATAATAAATAACGATTCTAAAAGCCACTGAAAAAAAATAAAATTTAGCACAATACACGTTGGACGTCTGTTGTACTGTCGAGTTTTTGAGTATACTGAATCATCTTCTCATAAATGACCTTCTCCAGCCTCTGCTATACAGCTGTTTTTCGGCTGCTTTGTTTCTCTGAACTGTTTCAAACGGTTTTTATACCTTCGTTAAATTTTCGAATGTAATGTTCGAATCTCTCAATCTATTAAAACCTCAATATATTATTTTAAAAATTGTAGAAAAATGTTTATATATAGTTTCCAACTGCAGATCAAAAATGTTATGAGATTAATTAGTAACAACTTAGATTCAATATAATAAATAAATTAATCATTTTATTTTTAACAATAAAAGAATGAGTACAAACTGAATCCATTAATAAAAAAAGAAACACGTAATATATTTATATAAATAACAAAATAACATATCATAGTAGCGCATCGTACGAAACTACCTCGTTAAGCGCGATCGAGACAGCGCTCTTCATCACAGTCTGCCTCGATGTTGTCTTCAGTTTTTTCGTCTGCCATTTAGCACATAGCTTCGTTAACAGTTTAGTAATTATTACCAATAAGTTTTAATCATGAGTCTTATCATTTTTTTTTCACAAAAGTTAACGCCGCTTTGTTGCAGTCTGCCGGCCCTTTCTCTTCCACGAAATCGTCTGCCAATAATTTTCCGCGTTTCGTAGCATCAAATACTTAACATTCCTATAATTTTTATCCCTGAGCTTTATCATTTTTTTCCTTGTAAAATTTGTCATTTTTGACCGTCCACCCCCGCCTTAATCTTCCTAAGCGCGCAGGCAAACTGGTCACTCAGTGTTCGGGAGCGCTAATGGAACCTCTCTAACTATAAATATTTCATGTATGTATGTAAATTGTTATGGTATAACTTTATAAACGTTTTGTCAGTAAAATATAAACAATACTAACCGTTCAAACACGAATACGTTTGCGTCTTACTAAAATCACGTTTTCCTTTCCCGTAAGTTTGCCTCCCACAGGCTGAATATTCCATTTCGACGGTTTTTGAAAGCGTTGATGTCATTATCCTTTGCACACATTTCTTGATGCACGTTTCTCCAAATATCAAAATTTTATTCCACTTAATCTATAAACAAAAATAAGTTATATAGTGTATAAAATAATCAAATGTTATTTCAATATTTTTACTCACCAAAGCTTTCTTCTTCTCTTCTGACGTACCAATCGCCTCCTCAAATAATAAAAAGTCTTCTATTGTCCGGATAGGGAATACCACTTCCAATTTTGTTTCAATATGTGTCATGTATTCCTTTGTAAAAAACTAAAAAATGTACTACTTTATACATGTCGGTATGAACTATTTTTTCATGTCTTCGAATTTCGCTAATAATTAAATCGGTCACCTTAGACAAATCACACTCTATATTATAATAGGAGAAAACATCCAGTGTTCATCATCATTACCAGCATTCGGCACTTTTGCAGATTTGATAAAGTATTAAGTTATATGATGATTTAGATGGATCATTCTTTGTCGATTCTGCTCTTATGAATATTTAGGATCTGTTTTGGCTTATGTAAGTTCCTCTGCAATCCTTAATGATAGAGAAATTTATTAATATGTATTAATAATGAAAAACGGTTGTTTAATCTCTTAATATGAAGAATTACAAGTTTGAAGAGAAAGAAATAGTCTACAAAGATTTTGCTTCTACTATAATATGACAATTGTTAATATGCTGTTCACATGTCTTACTCTTCTAAGGCTGCGTTTCGATATTCATACTGCAAGTACTGAAAATCTATAGTTTAATATACACAATTAACACTGCAGTATTATATAGAAACTATATGAACATATAATAATAATGTACGCTATTTATTAATAATGAAAAGGAATTATGAGTGTACTTTTACAAAAATATATCTGAGTTGGATATATTCTTGTAAAAGTACATTCATAATTCCTTTTCATTATTAATAAATAGCGTACATTATTATTATATGTTCATATAGTTTCTATATAATACTGCAGTGTTAATTGTGTATATTAAACTATAGATTTTCAGTACTTGCAGTATGAATATCGAAACGCAGCCTTAGAAGAGTAAGACATGTGAACAGCATATTAACAATTGTCATATTATAGCAGAAGCAAAATCTTTGTAGACTATTTCTTTCTCTTCAAACTTGTAATTCTTCATATTAAGAGATTAAACAACCGTTTTTTTTTAATAAGCAATCAACAAGTAAGGGAACTGCCAATATACAGTCGAGACTAGATGTTTTGTGCCTAATTATATATATATCCTAAAATGAGGTTATTATGCTGTTCACATGTTTTACTCTTCTAAGCTGCGTTTCGATATTCACTGCAAGTACTGAAAATCTATAGTTTACATCACATATGCTACAGATTTTCAGTACTCGCAGTGAATATCGGAACGCAGCTTAGAAGAGTAAAACATGTGAACAGCATAATAACCTCATTTTAGGATACATGACACAAGTTTATGATCACATATCGCAACAAGCGCAATCAATTTTCCCTTGGGAAAATAGTGTGTACTACTGTACTTACCGGCGGTTTTTCTATATCCATTTTGATTGATCTGTAGTCGATTGTTGCACACACAGGACACAGGACGACGGAACTGCACAAGACGCGAGAACAGCAACGCTTCCCGCGCGGTTAGAGAGCCTGTAGGAGAGAGCTAGGGAGGCGCTCATAGGTCACGTGACGTTTACTCCAGTCAATCAGAGAGTGGCGCGTTGGTGCCACTCTCTCCTATAGGCTCTCTACGCGCGGTAAAAGGGCGCGACGCCAGTGTAGACAATAAAATATTAATGACCAGCATTAATTAGCTAATAATGACGCCCGCGAAAAAGTCAATCACTATAACGTAATAGAGCATTCCGTAAAAGTCTAAATTTAATTAAATATTAATTAATATTAATTATTGTGTATATATATAATTATATTTAGCAGCAGCAGAGCGAAGTAGCCGCTGCACGCGCCGATATCGACGTCATATCGATGTCGATTAGACGTCTTTACAAATTCATTACGTGTCATTCACTTAGACGTCTATTAGATGTTTATTAGATGTCAAAAAGTAAATTGAGCTCAAAAAAGTGTTTTATGAACAATGCACCGTTATTGTGTGAATATTAGGTTTTAATTGTCTCTAAGAAAACGCAGTGGCATAAAATCACATAACATCTAATTAAGATATTTCTAGACGTTTTAGATTAGATGGCTCCGACATGTAATAGACGTCTATCCGATCTCGCGTTTCTCCCTGGGCAACATACTAAATAAATTTATTTATAATGAATAATCAATATTACACTGTCCCTCGACTGTCAAAAGGTGCGTTTGGATCACGGAACGCGTTATTAACGTATTCTTTCCATTCTACGTCTAATAATCGAGTAATAATGGTAGAATAATGCAGTACTTTGCGAACGTGATTTGCAAACGTAACAAAATATTCGTTCTCTGCGATGATAACCTTAAAGGTCTATCCATAAAACTTGCATAGGCTCATAAGGAATTGGATTGGTCCAGCACTCGTATATGGACTTATGCACATGTATATGGACCAATCAATGTTCTGATGCTTATGTTTATGCGCTATGTAAACCGGCCTACGGCCAGTGAAAGCAACGGAAAATAAGTGAAATCTATCAAGGGAGTCAAAATATCATTGTTCATAATGAACAAAATTGCATTGATTATTTAAAAAGTAATGCGTAATGAAAAAAATCGCATTAATTATTTAAAAAGTAATGCATAGTCATAGTTTATAAATTTATTTTTAGTTTATTAGCATGTGCTTAATATATATTTATCTCATTTTAAGTGTAAAAATTTTTGTGAATTGTAAGCAACAGTAACAAATCTGTACTCACAATAAGGAAATTCGCGGAGAAGCGACAAGTGCAAATCTAATTCCATGTATTATTACCCCTTTCCGCGCTTTCGATTGGCTAATAGGATAAAACGACAAGCAAGTCTGCGCCGCGGAGCCGCGGCAGTCGCGCCAGCCCCGGATTCCGCGGTGAGTTTTGCGCCATTTCGCGGTTGCTGATAATTTGTGAATTTACTCGTATTTTGGTTAAAGTGTAAAGCAAATTTACGTCTGTAAATGTCTGTATGACAAAGCAGCTATCTCCACCAAACGCAGCCACCGCCGCGCCGTGTCAAAACCGTTTGCAACATAATAGATTAAGTTAACTTTGAGGTTAGTGATAAGATTAGTGTTAAGAATATATCGGAAAGCAGCCGGATAGCAGCATCAAAGATTCTTCCTTTCTCTCCGGAGATCTTTTGCAAAAAATTGTGCTGTACGATCAAGGCGTCTACAAAAGTTAGTAGGTGAAGTACAGGATGGGTTTTATTTCGTGTTCCACCTTTTTACTTTAATGTGATTGCGTTTTTCAGTTAGCGACATAAATTGGCACAAGTATCATTCTGTCTTTGTTTAGTATCCAATGAGAAATAAAAACTGAATAATAATTGTGTCGCTAACCGGAAAACGCAAGCATATTAAAATAAAAAGGTAGTACATGAAATAAAACTTACCCTGTATATTATTATTTAGAAATAATTTTCATTGTGGTCCACTGTATGTTGTGAATGCTTTTAAGCATTCTTCTTCTTCTTTTTTCATTGAAAGAAAGTAGAAGAAGAATGCTTTAGAAGTATTTGTAGCATCAAGTAGACAGCAGCTGAATTCATCTATAAAAAACAGATCTATTTATTCAGAAACAACGGATTTGCTCTCAGCTTGTGCTCGTGACTTTCAAGATCTAACAAGGATCATGCATGGCAAGATGCAACAGTAGAGATCCCACAGGAGAACGGACAATCGCAGACAGATTCCCAAGGCTGCAAGGCATAGTTGCGGTATACGTCTCGTTTGCAAATAGGTGACCGTAATTGATTATATAAATTTATTTCAAACAAAATCAATGTAGTTTAGTTTTTAGATACAATTTAATTTTTAATTTATACTGAAAGTTAAGTTTGACTTTTCTAAAAGTTATAAGTCTTTATCTCAATTTTTCTTATGTCAGTACTCTGTGAGCAAAATTGAAATAAAGACTTATAATATTTAGAGAAGTCAAACTTTAATGTACAGTATAAATTAAAAATTAAATTGTATTTAAAAGCTGAAGTACATTGATTTTGTTAAAAATAAATTAAATGAGAAACAAGATTTATATAGAAAGAAGTTATAGGAACAATTTGTATTTTATTAATTAATTCCTCTTACATTTATTTAAATGTTTCTCATTTAATTTATTTCTAACAAAATCAATGTACTTCAGCTTTTAAATACAATTTAATTTTTAATTTATACTGTACATTAAAGCTTTATAATATTGCATTTGTTTATTTGTGCGTGTATGTGTGTAGGGAAAAACACCAAACAGTCGGCATCAGTACCAGTATTCGACACTTTTAAACTTTTAGGATCAATTTTAGCTCATGTCAATTCTTTTGTGATCGATACCCTACTAAAAAATATCGCGTGACAATACGTATGTGATCCTGCATGTAATCTCATATGAGAGCTCTGACAATTCGCGCACAGCTTCGTATATACGATCTCACATGACATTTCGTGCCAAAATCTCATTTCAGCTTCACATACTCTACTTGATATCTTTTACGAGACCTCATATGAGATCTCATATGTGATCTCATTAACCATTTTATATAAAAAAAAATTTATTTTATACAATAATAAAAACATTGCCAAGTGTAATTATATTAAATTAGAGAATACTTAAATTTTAAAAAAGTTAATTTTTTATTCAAGGTAAAACAAAAATTACAATTTCTATTTAAATCCTTATAATATAATACAATCCTTATAATATAATACAATATAATACCTCATGGGAAACAAAACCATTTTTAAAGTAGAAACTGGCCCGTGTAGTATAAATAGGTAGAAAATTGCTAGTTTCCAGCGATAAAATGGCTATATTTGACCTCAAACTATTAAAAATGGTTTGATTTTTACAAGGAAAAGAAAATATAAAAAGAACTTAATAATGATAAATATTAGGCAGCGTTGCTATATAACATTCTTCAAGTATTTCAATAAAAACACAAACTTGTACAATTTGTTTAGTTTGTATAGCTATGGTTTCATTTCCAATATTACGTACCATACTTATAAAGTTACAGATTCTATTTGAAGTATTAACAATATTACAGAGTGTGATTTCTTTATTATTTTCATCGTCAACTAAAAAATCAAGTATGCGAATAAAGGTATTATCAGTTAATATTGCAAAGCTGTTGTCAGAGCGCTTATTATTTTGTTTCGATGACACAAGACAACCATCTATAATAGCTCTCTGATAAGCTAATGTACATTTTGCAGACATTCCAAAATTTTGTGCAATATTTTCATCTATACATTTTCCACATCCTAGGTAAGTTATGGATGATACTTTACAACTTTTCTTAATTCTTTTCACTGTTAGCTGTTCACAATAATTTATTACTAACGGAGATGCATGTGGATATATGCGATGACGCAAAGTGTGTAAAGTTTGTTGCATATGGACATAGCGAACAATCTGCAGATTCACACCTTTTGCACAATGGATAGCTTGCAGTATATCCTTATTCGCGGATTCGAATGGAAAAGTTGAATGAGACCAAAGTGGCCCCCAATTTAATACGTTTTTCACAAATGTGAATAAGCTGATGTATATTGAACGTCATAGCTTTCTTTGAAAATAATTCTTGTGTTAAAAATACGAACTTGTGTAAGTCTTCATCTGCTTTATTAAGTTCATCAAGGCTTATGTCACATTTCAAAAGCGTGTACAAGCTTTCAACAAATAAAGTCCAGTACTTCACAAAGCGTTTCGGCAAAGCGTATCGGAATAAAGGCAAACTGTAATATAAAATAAAGTTCTCCCACTCTTTGGCTTTCCAGTCACTGATATCGGCAAAGGATCTACTTAATCGGCCTAGTTGGTGAGGAACCTTTATATTTAGTAAAATTTTATTTAGTTCTTCTATTTTCGATGTTGGCAACGATTCTAAAAATTTATTTGTCATCTGTTTTCCAACACCAGCAAGGCTGCAGTGCATATAATCTGGCACGAATCCTTTACAAATATCAAAATAAGGTAAGTTTATGAGAGGAGAAATAGACTTTAATCCATATACATTGGCACATTCTTTATCAGTAATTTCCATCATAAATTTTATCATATTCTTCATATTTCTCTCTTGTACAGTATGTTCAAGAATAGGAAACCTATTACTTCCTTCGTACCACTCGCCTGGGTGTAAGCACCAGTTGCAACCGTACTTCCCATTAAATAATGTAACTCCTTGCATGGGAGCCCTTGCAACTGAATCCACACAACAAATTAGAGAGTATACTTTAATCAAACGTTCTTCATTGTTTATTCTACATGTTATGCCTCGATTTGCTAATGTAGTCATCGTTTCTGTAAATGGATGTAAAAAAGCGGTCATTTCAGGTTTATTTCGTCCGAACCATATGCCACAGGTGATTATCCTATTCAATTTTGTTTGAATAGGTATTTCATTTAGCTGTAAATATATGGGCCAAATCGAGTAATTCGAACTCTCAAATCTCGGTGCCCCGTCGGTATTAAATATGGTTGTGACGTAATTATGTTTATCACTTTCAGGTAATTTTTTTATAAATGACTTGTACATATTTTCATCAAAAATGTTTCTTATTTTTCCATTAAATGTCCTTAATTTAATGACGTTGTCATAATATTCAGCGTTTTCTTCCAATAGAATTTTAATATTTTCCGTAGGATCGATCATTACAAAAATATTTGATGACGATGGATTTTCTAAATTAATGGTTTCGGAACATACATCACAAATTACGCAAGATTCTACATCATTTATTTTGCCAATATATTTGCAGCAGGTTGGACAAATTCCATGAAATTCTATCTTATCTTTTGGATTTAAAATATTATCAACTATCCATCGTGCATCGGGTAATATTAATCTTGAAAAGATAAGATTGATCTGTTGCAGCATACTTATAATTTCATTTAATGATAATTTATATTTTAAACTGCATTCCATAATCATTAAAAATATTTCACCTCGTGATTTGTTTACAGGTATTTCAATATCACTCAGAAAATCTTCATGTGACATAAACTCTTGTAAAGTGCGTGTTCGACATATATCATATTGATGGTCATTTTTGTCGTCTGTTAAATCATTAAATATAACCAATAAATCCGAATCCCATTCTGAAACTTGATCTCTTGTATCAATCATCTGCAATATTTAATGGAAAAGTTAATAAATTATTTCACAAATTATAATGTAAAATAACATTCACAAATGAATTTAATATACATTAAATTAAGTACCATCGGTACTTAATCCTTATATAAATATTTTAAAATATTATTATCTTGGTATATATTATCAAAAAGTATTAGTAGCATTAAGCAAAATTAATATGTCCGAAATGAACATAAAATAAATAAATCTAACAATTATCAGTTTAATAAAATACAAAACTGAAGGATAGTAACCACTTCATAAGTATTTATCGGTGATTATTTGGAACTGCAATATTACCTTGTTCTCAGGATCGCTAGCGACGTTTATATCATTCCCCTTTGTATTTTCTACGTTTAACAGGTCATCAAAATCAATTGCGTCCTGCTGTATGTCCTGCTGGAACAATAGAAGCTGAAGCATTCGAAATTTCCGAAAAATTAATAACAGAGGATACAAATGACATACATCTCTTTCCGTGCTAACATTTTGCGCTTCATTAACGTCGATTGAAATATCTGCTATTTCATTAATGTTTTCCATAATAGCCTCTTGCATTGTAACAGTATCTTCATGTGATTTGTTAATGTTAGCCATATCCATATTTTCAGCAACGTATTGAATGTCCTCGATACTATCTTTAAAAGTCTAAAAAATATAAGAATAGCGTATACATATATAAACACACTTACAGATCCAATCACATTATTATTAATAATTTTTATTATCAATTATTTATTGTGTTTATATTTTTAAAAAGTAATTAAAAGTGATTAAAAGTGACTTGTCTTACAATGTATAGTCCAAATTTGCATAAATTGCATGCATAAATTATTTAAAATAAAAATTATTTACAATATAACATACTTACCAGTCTATTTGGCCATATTTTAGGTTTCAAATTCAATCTTCTCAGAATTCTGGGACTTACATCTTCAATTCTGCACGACCGCAAATAATATTTATAACTTCGTCGACATCTTTTTGCCATTGTGAGATTTCTTTGTGATCTGTAAAATATTACGTGTGAGAATACAAAATATGTAATATTTTTAATACATCAAATTTGCAGTATACACTTTTACCTTGGTTTTCCGTTTTGGTGTTTTATTTCTATTTGCTTTATTTGCAACTGTTGCAATGCATCACTGCGACGAATTTTCAAAAAATTGTAGCGCCGTTGCGCCGCGAGCCCGCGGACCGTCGTTCGAAATTGAGAATCGCGGGGGGCAGCGGGCGTCGGAGACGACAACGACGACGACGTTGGTGCGCGCCAACGGCGTGACGGGCGGCCCCGGGTACACTCCGACACGCCCGACGGATATTCCACGAGGAGCGGAGAATCGTCCTCGCGAGGGAAGCCGGCGAGGAGATAGGCCGCGTCGTGATTCGCGCGTCCCCTCCGCCCCCGCCGCTGTGTGCGTTTGTGTGTCCCGAGTTCCCCGGGACACCCGGCGACCTCGAATTTTGGCGCGAGTGCACCGCCCGCGGCGACAACTTCGCGCCGATCGCGCGTCGATAGTTCGAACAGTGCGTATAGCCCCGATTTCATTGACGCTAGAAACCAGCGTCAGCGTCAAATATAGTCACGTGACTAGATTTGCCGCTCGTCTAAGCGGCAAAACGTGCGCGTCGTGAAACCGCCGCTTACGACTTGCGATAACAGTTCCTATATATGTCCAACAAGGTTATGTATACTGAGTATTGACAGGCTTCCTTCAGTTAATTGATCATTTCATTGTATGATAACGTGATTTGTGTAGTGATTAAATTAAAATTTTTATCAAACTTGAACATAATGGCCTTCATGCAAAAATATCGTACATGGGTGACAGAACGTGCGAGGCAGGTGAATAATGCTCAAGAGGAACAACTCCTGAATGACATACTACTAGTTGTCATTGTGCATGAAATATTGCGGATGAATTCAGAGGAGAAAAAGAAACGGATGTACAAAAAAAAAGCGTTTTTGGGTACATCCTATATTTAGATTGAGAAATAAGTATGGGTTTTACCATGCAATATATCCAACTCTATCGAGGTATGAACCCAAGTTTAAAAACTATATGCGGATGTCATTATCGCAATTTGAGGACCTGCTGCATTTGGTTGCACCTCATATCACAAAACAGACTGTGACTCGAGATCCCATACCTGCTGCAGCACGATTATCTATGACATTAAGGTAAGCTGGATATGTTAAATCAAACGTGTTCTTTCCATAAGGACAATATTACATACAGAATCTTTTTTCAGATACTTGGCTACTGGTGATTCAATGAACTCCATGTCATACCAGTATCTTGTTGGAACTACGACAGTGTCAAACATTACTGCCGAGACATGTGCAGCATTATGGGATTGCCTTGCTAAAAAAGTGTTTCCTTTTCCATTAAGTAAGGAAGATTGGCTCAATATTGCACAAGGTTTCAAAGATTGCTGGAATTTTAATCACTGCATTGGCGCAATTGACGGAAAACACGTTGCTATTCAGGTATTTCTTTTATTGGACATTATCTAATTATGGCAACTGGCGAGCTAGCTATATAATTCCATTTGTTTTAGTGTCCCCATAATGCTGGCTCTTTATATTACAACTACAAGAACTATCATAGCATTGTACTGCTCGGGATATGTGACGCCAACTACATGTTTACATTCGTTGACATCGGAGCTTATGGCAGGCGTAGTGATGGTGGAATTTTCCGAGATTCTATTGTGGGACAGAAATTTTATAATAGAGAAATGGGACTGCCAGAACCTAAGAAACTCACGGTCGATGGTGATCCTATGCCATATGTTCTTGTTGCCGATGAAGCATTCCAGTTAACTGATTTTTTGCTAAGACCATATCCAGGAAAAGGAGGACTTAATCACGAAAAAAACATCTATAATTATCGCCACAGTCGTGCTAGAAGAACAATCGAAAATACTTTTGGAATTCTTGTGAGTCAATGGAGAATATTGAAAAAGCCTATTGACGCTACTGTAAAAAACACAATGCAAATTGTCCAGGCCATTATTTGTATTCATAATTGGCTTCGAAAACAGGATTTAGACAAAAACGAATATATTTCTGCGGACATGATTGATCACGATGAACCTAGTGGTTTTATTCCTGGAAATTGGAGGAAGGAAATGAATAGCAGTCATGCCTTGAGAGATCTTGATAATTGTGGCACTAACAATTCTTCTCGAGATGCCATGAACATCAGGAATGAATTTTGCGATTATTTTAACGGCGAGGGTGCTATACCCTGGCAGTATCTTCAATAGCAGTAATTAAAATTATTATCATGGATTTGCATTAAATTTATTAATTTAAAAAAAAATCAATATTTGTTTTAAGGATGTTTCGGCTGTACAGCCTAAGCCAAATAATCGTATAATTTTATTTGAGAATTTCAAAAAATCAAGAGAGCATTAAGTCATTTAATTAATCATAAATAAAGACTACAATAATACTTGTTTATAGTATATTAATAAAATTATCATTATACTGCTTTAAATATAAATTTGTATTACACGTATGTATGTTTAAAGCTAATTATGCTTGTATAAAAAAAAAAATAAAATGTGTTGTCGAAATCTTCCCCGCATGTCTGCACCATTGCAATTTTCTTAAAAAAAAAAATTATTATTATTTTAATGAAATGGGCTAGCGAGCAAAGCTCGATCTTAATGCTTAAAATTTTATATATTACACATTCAAAACATTCAAACGTTTAACAAAAATTAAAACGACCAAGGTTATAATTGTTTATCACTGATGAAGGCCACATTTAAAGCCGAAACGTTTGAATGTTTTGAATTTATAATACAAGATTTTAAGCACTAAGATCGAGCTTTGTTTGCTAGCCCATTCCATTAAAATTGTTTATATATGCGAACATGACTAAGTAATTGTTTATTACTAATTATTTAACATATCCAACTAATCCAAACATAGCTCTATCCCTCTACAAAAGTTATGACACGCGTGATTGCCGCCGCGCCCGTCACCGGTCACGGCGGATTCCTGATTTCCCGCGCAACGTCCGAAACTCGCCGACGGCGCGTTTCGCAACCCCTCGGCACTTTGATCGACGCCGACAAAATACATTAAATCCGTAAGTATATAACCCAAGCTATAAGGTTTTCGCATATTGTGTGCTATAGAAATTTTTTTAAAAATGCTAACATTTTTCATTAACAGGTTATGTCTTCAAATACAATTGAAACACTCCATGCTGCGGTACGTTTCTATTCTGATGAAAGAAGAAAAGGGTAATACTGAAGGAGAGCTCACTCCTCACCGATTTCGATGAAATTAGGCTTAATCGATTCGTTTTTGCTCAAAACGACCGAATCTGGCAGAAAAAAGTGTCGCTCTGCCCCGCGAAGCGAGATATTAAACGTTAAAGTTGACGACTCTCAGGTTAGGATTCCTGTCATACCGACGAGGTGTAGCGACTATTAACCATGCCCCGCGGCCACTTGCGCATGCTCTGTGATGCTCTGTTAGCTCTGTGGCCACATGCGCATGCTCCGTGGCCGCACGCGCATGCAAAATTGCGCGAATTTCAAACCTATGTATATTCATAATGCATATCACTTGGCTTTCGATGATGAATATGTCGCAATCACATGGTGTACACACACACACACACACACGCGCGGGGGGTGCAAGGGGGGGCCGCGCGCGCGCGGCCCCCCCTTGCACCCCCCCGCGTGTGTGTGTGTGTGTGTGTACACCATGTGATTGCGACATATTCATCATCAAAAGTCAAGCGATATGCATTAAATAATTTGTTAAAGTGCTTTAAATATGCTCGATTAAATAATTTATTAATTGTTCTTTATTGTGAGTCACAGCGAGAAACTCGTGTAGTCGCATTATTTACTCGGACTTGTGAGATTAATAACAAAAGACAATCATTTGAAATTGTGTTACTTACCAGCAGACAGTTGTCACGTGACTTCTATCACTCTATTTCGTCGGTGTTACAGATTTTTCAATTACACTTTGTGCACTTTTTGCATGCGCGTGCAGCTACAGAGCATGTGCATGCGGTCGCGGGGCATGTCCTTAGTCGCTACATCGCGTCGGTATGACAGGTTTCATAACCTGATAGTCGTCAACTTTAACTGTTAATATCTCGCTTCGCGGGGCAGAGTGACACTTTTTTCTGCCAGATTCGGTCGTTTTGAGCAAAAACGAATCGATTAAGCCTAATTTCATCGAAATCGGTGAGGAGTGAGCTCTCCTTCAGTATTACCAAGAAAAGTATTAATTGTGCTTGTTAGTGACATTGAACATTTTGATCGTGAAAAGTGTACCAACCAACCATATTACATAAAGCGGCACAGTAATGACGATGAACATAATTTCCCCTTTTCACCAGGTGAAGTCTTATGTGTTGGAAGTAAGTATTCGCATTTATTTACTATTGATAGAATATGTTAAGTAATTATACAACGTAAAATTTGAACATTTAAGAAAGATTTTTTTGATATACCTTAACAAAGTAAAGAAATTAATCACAATATATTTGGAATAATTAGTAGTAAACATAAACTTTTTCAAGGTAAAGAAGATTTATTAAATAAAGGAAGACGCTACAAATTTTCGAAAATTCGTCGCAGTGATGCATTGCAACAGTTGCAAATGAAGCTAATAGAAACGGATGGAACATCAAAACAAAAAACCAAGGTAAAAGTGTATAGTACAAATTTGAGGTATTAAAAATATTACATATTTTGTATTCTTATACGTAATATATTACAGATCACGAAGAAAACTTGGCAAAAATGTGGAAAAATGAAAAATGGCTAAAATGAATTAAAGAAGTTTCTCAAAAACAGAAAATCTTTATGTACAAAAAATACGAGTAATAAAGATACGGATCTCTCTAATGTATCCTCACCCGAGCCCAGTACATCGTGCAATACTCATTATACGTCGGATACCGATTCGCATAGTACGTCGGACACCGATTCAGAAGTAGAGGCGTCTAAAAATCAGGTATCTGGCACAGGAAAATATACTTCTGACAATAATCATTACATGTCACCAGTAATTTGATCAAGCTTCATTACCATCATTATTATACTTTGTATTGTGTATAATAATTACACATATTTTGTCAAATTTTCATACAGATTACAAAAGAAAAGTTGCAGCAGTCAAGAAAAATATATTTATCTCCTGGCAGCAAACAGGAGGATCCTGACAAAAATGAGGTAGCTTGCACTCGGCAATCATCTCAATTAGCAGGCACACCAGAAGAACTTCAACGGCGTGAAGATAGAAATAAAACTCGCGGTAACCAAAATCAGTCATTAACTGCATCACGAAATAGACCAGGTAATTATGTCAATAGTAATTATATTGATTCTTAAATTGTAATACAAAACTAAAATAATTTTTCTGTACAGAGAGTGCAGAGAATGTTGATGGTAACACTCCAAAGCGCACAACCAGACTTCAACAACGTGAAGACAGAAATGAAACTCGCGGTAACCAAAATCAGTCATTAACTGCATCACGAAATAGACCAGGTAATTATGTCAATAGCAATTATATTGATTCGTAAATTGTAATAAAAAACTAAAATAATATTTTTGTACAGAGAGTGCAGAGAATGTTAATGGTAACACTCCAAAGCGCAGAACCAGCATAAGAAGAAGGACACTGTATCGCCTAAAAAATAGAGGTATAATTTATATTCTAAAATTATTTTTTAATTTTAAATACTAATTTATGTTTTTATTATTAGTATTAAATGCGCGCTTTAATAAGACGTAAATTTAAAATAATTTAACAAAATATAAGTAAATGTAACTTTGTTGGTTTTAAAGTATAATTGTTGCAAAACATTTTCTCATATTTTCTCATTATTATTATTTAACATTGAATTTTTTTCATTCTTGACAATTTACAACACTTGGTTCATTTTCATTTTATTGCTTTATCTGAAAACTATCTATTTAATAATATTATTTCTTTAGCTGAACCAAGTGACTCTGATGAAGAATATGCGGATGTGTATAACAATAGACTCCAACCCAAAACAAGAGAATCAGTAGATAATGAGGGAAGAGAATTATATGACATCGAAGGCGATGAGGTATAGTTTTTTCAACTTTTTTTACATAGGTATTAACGTCAATAAGTAGTATATATTTTACAGTATAGTACATCGAGTAATTACCCTTAAAGTATTAAAATAAAAAAATTAATTAATTTAAAAATAAATAATATAGAAAATATTTTTCAATATTTACTTTGATATTGACTAGAAATATGTATTTAATCTGGTCTTTAAAAACTCAGTACAAAAAATTAGTTTATGAATTGTTGTATTAAATTTTCAGATATATATTGGCTATGGACGAACGATTCAATTAGCATTCTGGGAATACATCAGGCATCGCGGTCATTGGAAATTCCTGAGAGAATTATTGGAAATTCTCTGGACGAAAGAAAATTTAGTAAATCGGTGCTTCAAAAAATCAAGAATAACTACTGAGATAGAAGATAGATCTCCTAGAAAACGTTTCACGCCGACGAAATATAAACTTTTACGTCGTACGTATGCTATAATTGTTTATAATTGAAACAAGAAACTAATTATTGACCATTTAAAGACCAGATTAAATACATATTTCTAAAAATAAATATCAAAAAATATTTTCTATATTATTTATTTTTAATTTATTTTAAATTAATTCATTTTTTCATATTAAATCATATTGAAAGAAAAGAGATGAGTTAATTTATTTTAAATTAATTCATCTGTTTTCTTTTAATACTTTTTAGAATAATTACTCGATGTACCATATTGTAAAATATATACTACTTTTATTGACGTTATTAACACTGTTTTTCTTTTATATAGGAATATTCAAAGACTATCTCAATGACATGTATGGAAATGTTTCCAAAAAGAAGAAAATTCTAAAAGATATGAACAAGCAGATCGGTTACGGTTACAAAATTCGAGATCTACGCCAACTGAAGTATGAAAAGGTTAAAAATATTTAAGATTATGTATTTATTCCAACTTATTAATATATTTAAATGCGCGTCAGTAGTACAATTCATCACCAAAGATATATAATTATTTATATCCAAATATATTCTAGTATTAAAAGTTAATAATTGAGTAGGCGATATTTCGAGTAGTGTTTCGTAAGATTAACGTTTTTTTTTATTTTTGATTGGAATCTGGACATGAACATGACTATTTTTTTTTCTATTAAACATCAGGGTATTCCGATGATTTGAGCACTTTATATATTTGAAGATATGTAATTAAGAAAAAAATATAGCGCGTCACTGTCGTTTTGTGACGAAAACACTGTGATGAACTTGTAGATTGTGATTGTATATGGGAATACAGAGAGAGATTTTATATCTGAAAGAACATGCGTTATTAAAAACCTGTGATATTCTGTATATAATTATAAATACATACGCGCGTAAATATATAAAATGTATTACATAAGGATGTAAATTGTAATTTTTGTTTTACCTTGAATAAAAAATTAACTTTTTTAAAATTTAAGTATTCTCTAATTTAATATAATTACACTTGGCAATGTTTTTATTATTGTATAAAATAAATTTTTTTTATATAAAATGGTTAATGAGATCACATATGAGATCTCATATGAGGTCTCGTAAAAGATATCATGTGAAGCTGAAATGAGATTTTGGCACGAAATGTCATGTGAGATCGTATATACGAAGCTGTGCGCGAATTGTCAGAGCTCTCATATGAGATTACATGCAGGATCACATACGTATTGTCACGCGATATTTTTTAGTAGGGTAGTGATATAGAAATAAACTTCAATTTAAGGGGATCCTAAAGCTCCGACGATGTCGCTGTTTTACCGACAAATTGACAAATTTTCTGGAAGCTCCAGGTTTTTTTTGACTGCATGGAATGATAAATCCTTCTCCAGAATTAAAGTATAAACGCAAACGGATACGGGTGTGATCGATTTTACGCAGAGAAAGAAAGAAAGTATAATGACATTTATATTTACGGTTAGGGTGGATACACCGCCAAGGTTAGAGTTGACAAGTCGTGAAAACATCAACTTTATACACAAATTTGGTAGCTTTCATGCACAATGCAAACAACACCCCGCATCCGTTGGAGTGTCTACTTTAATTCTGCAAAAGGAATTATAATTCTATACAGCCAATAAAAATCTGGAGCTTACGGAAAATTTTCGGTCTGTATACGCCCGAGATTTCCATGATTTCGCAGAGCTCCAACTTTTTATTGGCTGTATAGAATTATAATTCCTTTTGCAGAATTAAAGTAGACACTCCAACGGAACGCGGCTCTGTTGTTGCATTGTGCATGAAAGCTACCAAATTTGTGTATAAAGCTGATGTTTTCACGACTTGTCAACTCTAACCTTGGCGGTGTATCTATTCTAAAAAGCTGGAGCTGTGCGAAAATTTGTAGGGTTGTCGGTAATTTTGTCGGTAAAACAGCGACATTGTCGGAGTTCAGCCTTCGCTTTAGGATCCCCTTAATGCAGAGCCGGGATGAGATTGCTAGTGCCGTGTATTAAACTAAAGTTTATTTCTATATCATTAAGGATTGCAGAGGAATTTACATAAGCCAAAACAGATCCTAAATATTCATAAGAGCAGAATCGACAAAGAATGATCCATCTAAATCATCATATAACTTTACTTTATCAAATCTGCAAAAGTGCCGAATGCTGGTAATGATGATGAATACTGGATGTTTTCTTTTATTATAATATAGAGTGTGATTTGTCTAAGGTAACCGATTTAATTATTAGCGAAATTCGAAGATATGAAAAAATAGTTCATACCGACATGTATAAAGTAGTACATTTTTTAGTTTTTTACAAAGGAGTACATTACACATATTGAAACAAAATTGGAAGTAATATTCCCTATCCGGACAATAGAAGACTTTTTATTATTTGAGGAGGCGATTGGTACGTCAGAAGAGAAGAAGAAAGCTTTGGTGAGTAAAAATATTGAAATAACACTTGATTATTTTATACACTATATAACTTATTTTTGTTTATAGATTAAGTGGAATAAAATTTTGATATTTGGAGAAACGTGCATCAAGAAATGTGTGCAAAGGATAATGACATCAACGCTTTCAAAAACCGTCACTGAGAAAAAAAATTGTTTCATCCAACTAAATATTTAGTCCGATACGTTCAACTAAACATGTACTGCGTGAAACAAAATATTGTTTCCAACAACATAATTTGTTACTATTCTAAACAAATTAGGGGTTTGGAAACAATATTTTGTTTCATCGTAGTAAATGTTTAGTTGAACGTATCGGACTAAATATTTAGTTGGATGAAACAATTCTTTTTCTCAGTGTATTGTTTATATTTTATTGACGAAACGTTTGTAAAGTTATACCATAACAATTTACATAGAAATATATGAATGTGTTTTGCAGGCGTATTGCAGGAAAAATTTGGTAAACACAGTGAATACAAACAATTGCCGAGCGTTCTAAGTCGGTGGCTCTCTGGAGCTGTTGATCGGGAAGGAGGCCGAAAAACACGAAAATCTTCGTGTGTCACCGAGTCATAATTTATATGTTGTAATATAACGAGGTATTTTCACAATTTACCAATTCCTTCATTGTTTCATGGTGATTGACATAAACTTAAGGGGGGAACCTCATATAGAAATTTTTTTTCTTGCACTTTTTTTTTATGGCTTGAAAAATTCATATACCATCTGAAGAATATATTTCCAAAGTTTCAAAGCCTAAATCAAATCCTAAAGGTCCCTAAGAAGTCATTAAGGTGATGCGCTGTAATGGTATAAAAAGCAGGTACATGAGCGCACTCGCTCTCGGCCTTTACCTTTCGATTTCTCGTGCAACAAAATTTGAAAATGCAGCACAATTAGATGTTTTTGTAGAAGAGGAAGGATTACTTTACGGCCCTGGCATCGCAGATTAAGCTTAGGTAAATATAAGTCACTCTGAACTTAACTTTTTGGTAGCGAAAACTTTAAACGCGTTTTTCTCAAAACGCTTTTTTTTTCGCGCCGGGCAATATAACTCAAAAAGTTAATGGCCGATTAACTTGAAATTTTGTACAGATATTTGTACATGTATCGTATACTTCATGAACCTCACTATATATTAAAATTGTTATAATAAATATTGTTTTTAACAATTTGTTTAGAAAGAAAAAGTGATATATTTCTTTTAAAGGTCCTCAATTTTTCATTTTTTTGTTTCTTTTGCTAAATTGAGGTTCATGAAGTACAAAATAATGTTTTTTAATGAAAAAAATTTAATTCGTTGATTTCAGACAATTACAAGGACCTGAGCGTTGCCCGGCGCAAACTCGAGGAGCCAACTTCAAGTAGCTGTAGCGTTGCCATTTTTTCTTTTTTTTACAACAAAAAAATTTTTTCTTTTACATTAAAACTTAAATATTACAATGTGTTTTATTAGAATTCTATAAATACTCCCACTTTTTTGTAATTAAATTTGTAAAAAAGTGCTGTCTATATGAGGTTCCCCCCTTAAGTAAATTAGATTAACGAGAAAAATATTTATTAATTTCGACAACGATTGGCTAGCTAAAGGATGTTAATTAAAATTTAGAATTTATTGCGAAAAATATTACCCCAGCCAGGGTTTGAACCTGGAACCTCTCGCTGTTATTGCGACGAATATTACCACATGCCTCAGTGGTCGAATTGAGACGACGCCTGCACGGATAGCGGGAGGTTCCAGGTTCAAACCCTGGCTGGGGTAATATTTTTCGCAATAAATTCTAAATTTTAATTAACATCCTTTAGCTAGCCAATCGTTGTCGAAATTAATAAATATTTTTTTTGTTAATCAATTATTGGCGGAATATACCATTATTTTCTGTAAATTAGATTATGTAATTTAAATTATTGGGTCCTTGATATTTATTAAAACAAAATTTTAAAAGAGAAAATAATAATTTTTGAATGATACACTTTACAGCAATATGAGCCCGTAATTGTATACAAAAGTAGAGGACTATTGTCATCAGAAATGCGCAAAGATAATGGCATTAGAGTGAGAAAATCAGTAACAAAATATTTAATGATACTTGCAGCATTTTAATAACTATCTTTAATATACAATTTAGGTTTACATTTTGCTTTACATATTCTATAAATTATGTTGTTACATTATTTATTAATCGCCATGTTTTACTATAGTTTACCAGTTACATTACCAATTAGCAAATTTAATTTTTAAATCAAATATAACAGAGAATTTTGCACTAATATTTGTTATACGTAAATATTTTAAAATCATGAAATGTAAATAAAAATGTAATTGCAAATAAAAGATTATTTTCACATTAAATTTCTTAATAATTTATAACATATTAGTTGGTTAAAAACAAAACTAATTCTTTACCGTCCAGTATAAATAATCATCAAGGTGATTAATATGAGGAATGTATAAGTCATGTATTATAATAAATTGATATTTTTTTTATTAACTGTGATAAAAAATATAAACCGCGTTTTACTTTTTCTTAAATATACCTATATTAACTTATTAATTAAAATGTGTCTATCTTTTATTTACGATTTATTTTTACATATCAATTTTAAATCTAAAGCGTATTTCAATAATAATTTTATATGTAATAGTTGTATATTATTAGTTGTAGTATATATAAACGTTATTTCTACAAATTCTATAATAATTTATTCTACATAAAATAATTATTTAATACAGACTAGAATTATAAATATATTAAAATTTTAATATTAGAATACTAATATTTGATTATACAAATAATTTTAACGTCAAAATTTTATTAACAATAAGTGGATAATAATTATCTTAAATATTGCCAATATTATAGTATCTGAATATATTCTATAATTCTAATACATTTATACATGTTATAACACTGACATATTTATATATAGATTACACATAAAACGTTATTATAAGATATTATATATAAATAAATTGATATATTAATATAAAGAAAATTCATGACAATACTATGTTAATTAATAAATAATAAAAATTAACCCTAGAAGAGATAACTGAATTTGCTGAGCTTCAAAGACAAAAGTGGGATGGTAAAACACCCCAAACTTCTCGGATGTCTCAATCCTTTCTATCAACAGTAAATTAAAAATTAAATAGTGCATTTTTTCTTCGTTTTTTAATGAATAAGGAAAACGATGATGTATTATTGTATATATATAACATGTTGCTTATTGTCAGAAAAATATTAAAAAATCTATTTAAAGCAATGTGCAAAAGCGCAAAATATGCAAAAATAACTTTTTTTGCAAATCGTTTGAGGTGACAAGGAACCGCAGTTATACCTTCTCGAGTTAATACACCCATTAGTAAATTATATTTGTAAGATAATTGATGGTTGAATCATAAAATCGTTTTGCGTTATGTAAAAATGTGAAATAAAATTTCTTGTCAAGTGCATTTATTTATTGATATATTCTAATATCTTCGTCAAGACTGTTGCTATTGCTGGTGTTACGTTTCACCATGGCCTCCAGAATTTGGCAGAAATGACAGGCGACCTAGATCCTTGTTGTCGGCTATAATTGCATGTATACAAAGTGATTAGAAAATCGAAAAACTACTAATGTAATTAAAATTACAATAACCTATTGCAGTCATATATGTTATTTTATCATTGAACTTTTGTTGTTCTCATTTCTTACAATGGAATGTTTAAATGCAATTACTACTTAAATTCCATAACACTTGCGCAGTTATCTACGTAAGTACAAGAATATCTATATCACTGAATATATACTAGATAATAAATAAGTGACAGAATATTCAAATTAACAAAATTTTATATAAACTTGTTTAAATAAATAATATTTTTTAACTCGAATAATTATAACATTTATATATATAAAAGACATAATAAATAACTAAAATTTATACTTATTTATTACTTATTATAGTTATTAATATAGAATCTACTAAATCAGTAAAAATTTATATTTTATAAATTCATCAGAGAAAAAGGAGCAAAAATCTAGTTATTATACATTAAACAGATTAAAATTGCTATTAAACAATTAATAATTGATTCTTCTAAAAAAAAACACAAATAAATATTTCTACGTGGGCAATCTAACAATAAGAAGATCAGACAATAAGATTAAAAGAGTAAAATAGCCGGAGAACAATAGAGATTGAAATATATAAGCAAAACAGCTAGGAAAAGAAAAAGTAAGAAAGCAAGAAAGTTATATATCAATTATAATTTAACTAACATCATAAATATTTCAAAGCATAAAACTTTTTTTATTTTCTTATCTAAATGATAAAGAAAAAGGAAAAAAAAAACTTTCAAACGTTATATATATTTATAATATTATCTTACCTTGTGATTTGTAAATTATTTTTTTTGGTATTTTAATATAAACGTATATTTATTAGATAATTATAATATATTTTTGTTTATTCAGCTTAAAGTGCAAATTGAACTAAACACTTTCTATTTCCTAATGTTTGAGTCGTTATAGCAATAAGGACTCATTCGCTTAGTAATAAGTTATGAATTACCTATATTAATATATGTATATATGCATGTATATACACACACAGCAAGTTTCTTTATACATTTATATTCCACAAGTGATCAAGATGTTTGTTACGAACAAGATTTCTTACGTTCTTAATTTTTAAGCGTGATTTTTATTACACGCTTATGCTTTTAAGCGTAATGTCTACTACGGGCAAGATTTACTATTATAAAAATATAAAAAAAATTTTATTAATCTAATTATAGGGTATTAATAGGGTATATTAATAATTAAACCACTAGCAATATACATACATACATCTTTAATAATCAATCAGGTAATCTGTAATGTCACATATTTGACTGTTTCGGAAACATTCCTCGATCCATTTACATTTAACAATTTTTATACATGTTTGCTCACGTGCTTTCACGTTTCTCACAATAGTGCTTGTCTCACTTGCGTCTTTTACGAAAACATGCGTAACGGAATTATCAATCTTGTCTTTAACTGTACCTGACATAAAACAAAATTTAAATTTTGCACAACACGATTGATTTTCAAAGAATCCAATTATATCTCTAAATAGCGAGTAAGGCCGATGTATTCTTGAATAATTCCTTGTCCATTTCTTTTTTCTGCTCACTGGTAAGCTGGTTGTCCGCATGCAAAATAATTTGCACAATTAGATTAGTGCAATAATTTATATATATTTATTAATATACTTTAATTTCAAGTACCTGGAAAATAATTGGTTTTGTCATCTTGCCGAATAAACGCTTCAAACTTTTTTCATCTGCGTCAACGATAAAATTATCGTATAATATTCATCATAGTTTTCTGCAACTTTGTGTCTAGTAATATCCCGGCTACATAATAATTCCCATGGTAAAAAATCGTCTAACGAGGCTAAGTCAGATTGATTTGTGACACGTTTAAACCAATCCAAAGTTACAACATTGTATTTTGCACTGTTTATTACTTCTTTCCATCGTATCTGAAAAAGGAATTTGTTCTATTAGTTCGATAACTATTGGATGTATTCAAGCTTGAGTTACGCGAGAACGTATGTAGCACACATATATATATATATATATCCTACAGTTTTATCATTGCTTACTATCACGCAGAAAGTTATATTCATTGGATTTTGAACAATTTTTGCGCTATGCTGCTGCAGTATTTCTTCAATCTGCTCTTTCGGCAATTCATCGGTGCCATTAATCACGCAAATTTCTTTTCTGTCTAATAGTCGCGTGAGTGGTACTACGCGCTTGCTGTACATCTTTTGACTCGCTGTCTTTTCTAATTGAATGGTATAAAATCATAAGTAACATAATTTCGGTATCCAATATGCTTGTCAAATAATAATAAATTGTTTGTAACTAACCTTTATTCGACACACGGGCGATGCGGCTGAAGGAGGCACGCACACTAAGAAACAGCCTCCTCCACCCCACCCACCAATTTCCCTCACGCGATGACCCGCGTCTCGATTGTCTCGAATCTTTAATTGCTTTTCTAAGTAAGAAACTCTCATTTTGAACACAACCGTCTTGTCGTTGATCAGCTTGTCGCCTTGAGTTTGCAAAATAATATTCACGAATTTCTACTAAGATATTTCAGTACTGGCATTCGACGCTCTCCTCATGCCAAATCCAGTATGGGCAGGGTACCTTAAACTTACCGGCAATTTATATATGATTTTTTTTTGTTGAACAAAATATACGCACACTTTTAAAATATAAATTAGTAAAAGCGTAAATAATCGAGCTATTTTAATTATTTACTTATATAGAAAATTTTATGGGATCTAATTGGGATCTATTTCGATTAACTAAATAAATAAAGTTACGATTTTAATAAGAAACCCAGACAGATTCCATTTGCTCTGCCCAACGTTTTCCTATAAAGTTTGTATATAGTTGGGATAAAAATGGGATTCCCAATTGGTATCGCAATAGTTTACCTTATTTGGGATAAGTTTGGGTAATCTGATCAGAATCTTAGCTATACTTGGAAATGTTTGGGAAATTTCTATACGGGAAGTTACATTGTTGGATCTATTTTATACTTTCAGTACAATTATTTAATGCGATTTGTTCTTGTAACATTTTAGTTTTGTCCTGCAGTTTTTTCGAAATATGTGCAATAAGATATATTATGGATCCCACTTTGTTGAGCAACCATAAATACCTTTTTGTATTAATATCCATAGATGTTCACTAGTCCCTGGATATTGTAATTGGAAAACGTCAAAAGCCTTGAAGCAAATGTCTATAACTTCAATTGTTGTATTTACTTTGTATAAAGTTTCATCAATACATATATAACTTTCTATAGCAGTCTTATAATCGTCAACAGTTATAATGTAAGGTTGAACTGGAATCTTCGAAGTTTTGGCATGTCTTTTTGTTTCAAATCTAAGACAAAGCATATCACCAGAAACCTGTAAAAATAATTTATTTTTATTATTTATAATATTGGTATAATCATATAATATGTTAATGATAATTTTACTAACATTAGCATATATTATCATACTATCCTTAGCTGCTCCAACAGAGGCCTTATAGCTGTTTTTACCAGATACAAATACTTTTCTTGGAGGAAGAAAATGTGGCAACAATTGGAAAATTATAGCAGCTTTTGCATCTACAGATCAAATATTAAATTAAATAAAATATAACTTTATTTAAAATAATAGTATTTTAATAATAAAGAGACATGATATAGTGTCAAATATATGCGCAATTGCGTAAGGTTTTACCTTCAATCACTTCCTTATCTTCAATTTGTTGAATCATTAAATTTAAATTAACATTTTTATGATTAATATTTGTATTTTGCTTAACAATTGTAAAAAAATTAAACCACGTGTCGTAATTAAGATTAATTTTTGAGACGTTCATATTTTTAAAGTCCAAAGTTATTAATTCGTAACCTTGCGGATGCTTAAAAAGTTGCCATTTGTCAAATATTGTGGCTAAATTTTTTTCTTCAAATTGTTACAGATCTTTAACACGAATTGTGTAACACTTATTCCAGTGTTCTAAAACCAGTTCCCATAGAGTTTGATTATATTGTAACCATTGTACGTTTTTTTTTGCATAACTCATTTGTATAGTATCTACAGAAAAAGATATTAAACATTTTAGTTATATTACAGTTTTAATTGAGAAGAACATAAATATTAATTTAAAGAAAATATATAATTATAATTTTTTGTCAAATACAAAATAATTTTGGCTTTCTTAATTAAAGTTTATTTAAAAACTACTATAATTTTAAATACTATAACACTTTAATATTAAAGATTGTAAAACTTTACTGTAATTTTTAAAGAATGTTACCATTTTCTACTGTAAGAGCAGTATCTGTAAATTGTTGTTTTTCTTCATTACTTTTTTTATCTAATATTTTGATTTTATGCTGTTTGTTTCTCCACTTAGTCATTAATTTTCCACGTGAAGAAATCGATTTATTTGTGACAGAATCTTTCTTCTTAATAGACGAAATAAAATATGTTTCTTTTACTTCATTTGGGAATGTTTTAGTTATCATAGTGGAAATGTATACCGCCAAATTATTGGTTAGGCTGTAAAAATTTAAATTTAAATACTTATAAATACATATATTTCTAAACAAAATAATAATTAAAAATATTAAATATTAGATATTTACCGCGCTGACATATTTTCAATATAAGAAATAATAATTTCGCATAGATTACATTCTCAACTTCTCGCATAATTTATTTTTAGAAGTATGGTACGGTAAGATCTGTTGTCCTGGTTTTTACTTTTAATTGAAAAGTTTGACACACTCTACTGGATAGAATAAATTTTGTTTGCAAATGTCATGATAACCATCGTAAAATATGGACTTTTACCTGCAAATTAAAAAAAAATTGAGGTGTGTACGATTTTTTTTTTTCGGAGTTACGGCGTATCAAAGGAGAGTGAGTAAAATAGGTCAATTTTTTCTAAAATGTGTAATGTATGTAATCTTACGTTTTTTGGGTCGTTAAACACGATGCATTTTTGTTCGTCTAAACCCGTGGGAAAGTGATCAAAATTCTCTTTACAGGAGTCAAAATAAGTCACTTTTAATTTAACTTAAATCACTTTTAGTTTGAAAGTGACTTATTTTATATAGGTATATATGTATATATATATATATTGTATAAGTATATATGTCTATATTACCAAAAGGATCGTCCCGTCACGTCTTTAATAGATTTGGCAGTGTAATGGCAGTGATCGATATAGGTGGTGCATACACTTTAAACTTAAAATAAATGAAAATAAAATTATTAAAATTAAATTTTACACTACTTCAATACGCCGCGGCTGTCCGCGCCGTGGACGGTCTCCTACACTTCTTCTTTCTCCACCATTACTTTTCCCACCATTATTTTCACCATCAGTCTGCGGTTTCACTTCAAAATAATAATAAAAATAATAACATAATGGAATGCACATGATAGCGTAGCCGCGGCGTTCAGAGCGTAACTGAATTGTAGACCTACCTGTAACTCTACGCGGTTGTATACGGAGGCAGGAAATTTGCGCAAACGCTGTCATGAGCGTTGAAACACAAATCTTATATATATGTTACAGTTAAAACCCGAAATCAGTCAAAACCCGAATTTCCTAGGAAATTCGGGTTTTAACTAAGCCCTCTCTGTAATTCGCGTTCTAACTGAAATAATTTAGTTAAAATCTGAATTGACTGACTGCTTTAGCAAATTTGCGATCTGACGTGTTTCTGTTACAGTCAAAACGAGAAATCTCACAATCTGCAATGCTATATAAGGTATATGTTACCCTCAAAGATCGTGAAAATGCTACAACGCGTTGTGGACGCTTATTGATGCAGCCATGACACGATTGACTTTCGATGATAAATATGTCGCAGCTACATAGTGTACACACACACACGCGGAGGAGTGCAAGGAGAGCCTCTGGCCCCCTCTCTCGCATCCCCTCCGCCGGTAAGCAGGGTAGACCTCGCTTTACAACTTAGCATGTACTTTGTAAGTTGTAAAGCTATGTCCACCCTGCCTATCGGCGGAGGGGGTGCGAGAAAAGGGCCAAAGGCCCCTCTTGCACCCCCCCCCCCCCCCGCGTGTGTGTGTATGTGCGTACAACATGTAGCTGCGACATATTCATCATCGAAAGTCAATCGTGTCATGGCTGCATCAATAAGCGTCCACAACGCGTTGTAGCATTTTTATATTGCCAGAACGCGTTGTGGTCGGTTTTTCCGCTCAGTGAGCGTTTTCGATCTTTGAGCGTAACATATACCTTATATAGCATTGCAGATTGTGGGATTTCGCGTTTTGACTGTAAGAGAAACACGTCAGATCGCGAATTTACTAAAGCAGTTAGTCAATTCGGGTTTTAACTGAATTATTTCAGTTAGAACGCGAATTATCGAGAGGGCTCAGTTAAAACCCGAATTTCCTAAGAAATTCGGGTTTTGACTGATTTCGGGTTTTAACTGTAACATATATATACAAAAATATACGTGTGGCCTCCACGCGCGGCAGAAGTGAAACTTCTTAGCTGTGAGGAATAGAATAGTATCTTGTTTATAGTATCTGAATTAATGCTTATGTAAATCAGAAATCAAATTTTAATTATAAATTAAAGCCGATGCAATTCACAAATAAAAATTAATTCGTGTATTAAAGCCTGTATAACTCACAAATCAAATTTTAATTATAAAAGTAAAATTTCAGGTTATGAGAAAAATTTGCTCATATATAATTATATATGAGCCAACTGTTGCCAATTGTTACATTTATATATAATTATATATAGACAAATTTTTATCATAACCTGAAATTTCATTTTTATAATTAAAATTTGATTTGTGAGTTATACAGGCTTTAATACACGAATCAATTTTTATTTGTGAATTGCATCGGCTTTAATTTATAATTAAAATTTGATTTCTGATTTACATAGGCATTAATTCAGATACTATAAACGAAATACTATTCTATTCCACACAGCTAAGAAGTTTCACTTCTGCCGCGCGTGGAGGCCACACGTATATTTTTTTTTTTTAAGCTTGTGTGTAATTCATAAAACAAATTTTAATTATAAATTAAAGTCGATGCAAATCACAAATAAAAATTGATTTGTGAATTAAAGCCCACTGTATAATTGTTATTTTTATTTATTTGTGAATTGCATCGCCTGTAATTTATAATTAAAATTTAACTTGTGAATTAACGTTCCCGAAATAACGCTCCCGCGCCGAATCACGCCCATGGAAGTTTTTGACTTTTCGCGACGGACTTTCATAACGCGAACGCGTAACGCGACGCTCCGCATCACTCCCGTATAAGTTTCGACTTTTCGTGACGGACTTCCATAACGCGAACGCGTAACGCGACGCACCGAATCGCTCACGTAGAAGGTTTGATTTTTCGTGACGGACTTCCATAACGCGAACGCGTAACGCGACGAATCGAATCACTCCCGTAGAAAGTTCGATTTTTCGTGACGGACTTTCATAACGCGACTTCCGTAACGCGACGAATCGAATCACTCCCGTAAAAGGTTCGACTTTTCGTGACGGACTTCCCTAACGCGAACGCGTAACGCGACGAATCGAATCACTCCCGTAGAAGGTTCGACTTTTCGTGACGGACTTCCATAATGCGAACGCGTAACGCGACGAATCGAATCACTCCCGTAGAAGGTTCGACTTTTCGTGACGGACTTCCATAACGCGACTTCCGTAACGCGACTTCCGTAACGCGACTTCAGTGACGGACTTCCGTGACGGACTTCCGTGACGCTTCCGGTTCGAATCACCCCCCCGTGCCCTAAGAAGTTTTACTTCAAAAAGACGTCATCCGTTTTCGTACTGACGCGCGCGCGACGGTGAGACTTACTTGGGGATGAAGTTCACCCCGACGACTTTTCCAATGAAGGAAAAGTGTGCAGCGAGCGGTGGAGAGACAGATTGAACGAGATGGGAAAAAGAAAGCGCGAGTACCAACGTACGTACGAATTACATGCAAACGATAAGAGTAAGAAAGAGGATTTATCATGCCAACAAGATAAAGATTATAATAAACATGTTCGAATACTTAAGTATATGTTGTCTAAACGTAATGATAACGCGGCTTATGACACTTGTGTATGATCGAGCGAGCCCGCGCGCACGCGAGAGAAAGAGACAAGAGAGTTGATATTCGCTATGGAGGAGAAAGACGCGCCGGAAGAGGTTACAGATATGTACCGGTAGGAAGATAGAGAAAGTAAAAGGGAGAAAGATGGACTTGGTTCAACTGGAAATATAGAGAGAGGGTGTAAAGAGGATCGGGCGCGAGCGGTAGCGGCGACGGCGGTGGTAGCGGTGGTGGGCAAAGCGTAGACGTGGAAGGGTGAAGGGATGCGAGACGCACACACACTCGCACAGAGACGAACACACACGGGGAAGGATGGACAAACGGGTGGTCGCGGTTAGCGACACCCATGCGAGGCCTGAAAGCAAGGGCAAAGATGGCTGACGTGCATGAGATTAGGGGCGCAAGCGTAACCGCGCGAGGCTCCGCCCCCGTTCGGCGAAGCTCTCCGTTCTGCTGGCTGATGCCGAGCTCACCCCCTTTTCTCTCCCGCCCGTACATGAGCGCGAACCCTCTCGTCGTGGGCAAGCGCCACGCTGCCGCATCGTCCAGGACCACCAACCCCCGCTGCAACCCCACCAGCAACCCCACGTACACGGACAGCGCTCCTACCATCCCCCTGGAAGAGTTCATCCGCGAAGCGCTCCTCGCCGGCCAATCAGCGCCAAAAAGTGCAGAGCTTCGGGACAAGAGTCCGCGTCCTGCCCTGCGTGTAACCTTTAACCCTTGTATATGGCAGTGATGAGCCGGTGCTTCGTCCCTTTCCCTCCGCCGGTGTCACCCCGGGAGTCTCGTGGGACACGAAGAATCTGGTGACTTCATCGCTCGGTGGATCGTCTCTCCGATCGCTTTCCCCGGCCCTCCTTTGGCGCGAACGTTAAGCCGTTCGGGTGGACCCTGGTAAACGTCGAGTGAAGTGTCTGGTAGCGGTGCAATCGATCTTAGTTCGCGGAAAGAAAGGTGCTCGCGATCGTTGGTGATCGCTGGTTGTCATCGGTAACACACGGGTGCTTCTTCGTTGACTGTGCAGTTATGCGAACGGTGTTCCATCGGTGTCCAATTTAAACTGACGATCGAGATACGGAACCGCGGGTCTCCAACGTTCTCCGTCGCTGTACAGATAGACTGATCTCGAGAGGCCGAGACCAACGATAAGTAGGTGCATCGTACAGGTGCCGAGATCTCTTAACGGATTATCATATCGGTGCGTTCTCGACTGGACGTGGCTCGACACATATCGCACGGTAAAAACGTGAACGGTGAACAACGTACTCTCTTTGAAATCGTTTCGATATCCAGACACTTTGGTCACACAGATGCGAATGCATCTTGGAGCCAAGAAGCGCAGCCGTCGCTGCTGGTGTCACGCTTGTCGTTCCGTCTGAGGGTGCCGATTCGGGAACTAACCGCGGACCCTTAAGCCGGGATAGGCTTAGCGGCACGCAGAATGATGTACTCGCCGGACAAGATGATGGGGAGCAAGGGACTCCACGGGGCACCGATCACCGCCCCGGGGTGCTTTCCCTCGGGGAGATACTCGCCGCCACCTTATCGCGCCGCGCCGGATCCGATGCCGCCGCCGCCGAGACGATGTATGCCGAACTCTACGGTGAGTGAAACTACTTGTTCGCTACTTGATTTTCGTCGGACCTTATACGTATGTCCCGCCTGATAGTTTCGAGGATCATTGTGAAATTCTTCGCAAGAATCTTCACAATTTAACTCGGGTCGCGACGTAAACGCGATGCAACGATGAACGAATTAGTATTCGCAATACTGGTTGGTCGTTTCTTTTTTTCCAAACAAGTTATATATTTTCTATTTTTTTTACATATTTATACGTATTGTACTAGAAGAAACCGGAATGTGTTACTGAGTTATAGAGGCAATTCTGATAAAAAAATCTTTTTTGTATTTATATAACACAACAAATGTAAAAATAAAATATTAAAAATTACAAGTTAGCGCATTAATTTAACGCGATTGTTATATCATAGCATCTTGAATGATACAAATAGTGAATAAAATATATAACTTATCGGATATTTCTTACATAAATCTTAAGTTTCTTAGTAATCGCATTACATAAAACGATCCATGAATATTCTAATGTGTTCAGTAATAGATGAGATTTAGCTTCGTTCATCGATTGTGTTTCTTGCTTGGATGAGCAGACCAGTAAATCAAATCAAGATTTTATTTGAGTAAGAGAGTACATATTGTCGATTAGCTGTCTCCAAAATTTTGAACAATACCGCAACAAGATTTGTAAAGAATGTTGAAAGCGTGCTTTTTCTTACTGTTACCAATAGATATTCAATTATCCGATAAAAATAGATATTTAAATAATACCAACCATAAAAGTCAATGGAATTGAATTATTCCACGAATTATCTTATAATGATATTAAGTCATAACATATTTAGATGAATTAAAGATATAATTTGTTTGGTTCTTTAAGAGATCAGAAAGATATTCTAAAAAGGGTCAATTCTCTGTCATTAAAAATTAGAATAGAGTTCATTAATCTAACGAAAGATCACTACACCGCATGTAATTTTGCATTATCGCAGTCAAAGGCGGAAAATCAACCAATATTTTCTCGTGTTTCTAAAATACAACGTATAACATACATTTTAGATTTAACTTGCTTAATGTATTGTATAATCTATGCGACGCATTTGAATGTAATCGTGAATACATTGTGTATTATTTACCGCGCATGCAATATTACACGTGTTATTGTGCGGCTGATATGCAATTTGTTTTCGGTTATTTAAAATGCGTTTGAAATGGTAAACTGGATAAACGTAAAAAAACGACACTGCGGAGCATTTAAAGAGGGTGGTGAGGTATGTCGTTGAAATTTCTCTTCATTCGTTTTCATTGCCCGACACTTGACCGCGTCAGCATGCTGTATACTCATATTTCTCATACTTATTGCTGACATGTAGACATACTCAATTTTAGTGCAAATATATCTATAAATATAACTGCGAGGAGTATCAAGAATACGTATGAACTCATGTGTCTTTTTATATATTCATGGAGAGATCAATATTTCTCCCAAGTTGCATCTATATTTATAAATCATCACCTTTCTAAAAAAGTTTGGATCCATTTTTTTAGAATTACATTTAGCTAATGAAACAGATGTTCACTGAAATTCTTCGCGAAAATCGACAAGTTGTATTTTGTTGCTAATAGTGACATTGTAAATGCACAATATTCAGAAAATTAATATTAAAAAATATATTTCATAAGAAGCAAGTACAAAGGAAAGTGGCACATTAGTGACAATGGCACTTTACTATTATCTTTTGAATAGTTTTCTAACAATAATTATTTTATTTTACCGTGTAGTAAACTGTTAACACATACAGTAACTCAAAATTGTACAAAACTATTAAAAGTCAATCATTATTAAAAATTTATATTTAAATAATAATTAAAGTATAAAATTTAGCATCTAATAGCATCTAATTTAAGTAATATTTTAAGAAATTTTCATCGCGATTAGCGTATCTCTTTATTAATAATTATACAGAATGGATTTTTAAAAGCAAACCCTATAAGATAAGACTTAAAAAATTCCAATATTTATTTTAAAAACAATCATCTTTATTGGGGACAAGTAATTCTGCTTTTAGATCTGAAATATATACGATTGGTTTAAGGGTTTTTAAAAAATAATAATTAAAACAATTTGACGGATAAAGGATTGTGAGTGATTTATAAATGTCCAAAATAATCAAATAATCATGAATGATATTTCCTTTATAGCATGCTAAACTAGTAAAAAAATAGAATATTTTTATCGAAAATACTTCAACATTTATCAAGAAATATACTGGTACGTAATTGTCAGTACAAAGATACCTTAGTAGATTGACACATTTCGTTTGCTCTGTATATATAGAACTGCCAATTTAAATAGAATTTTTAAAAATTGTTGAATCGAACGAACCTAATTGAGAAATCATAAATAAGTTCTTTGTTCATCGATATTAATACGATTACATTTCGATATTAATACGATTGCGTTTTAATGAGAAATTTTGAAAAAAACTAATGTGGTTTATATATTAATAATTTTATCAAAGAAAACGAATTGACTTTACATTAGTATCACTTATGTCAAACAAGTAATAAAGAGGAACTTGATTGTATGAAAAAAGCAACACACTGTATGTAAATAATTTTTCAATTTACAAACTAGAAACAAGCTTAATTTCCACTTTTAAGCTTGTAATAGTTTCTTTTTTCTCTCATATATCGACAAACTCAAAGAATTATGTCAATTTTCTTTTGATAAGCTTGTCTCCAATTAGGCCAATCTAACAACTGAATATCATAATTGAATTTAAATTATTATTTGTGCCAAATACCATTGTGAATATAACAATCACTCGAGTGGCAATCTGATTGTGCTAAATTGCATTACCGAGCTGTCGTAGAAATGTAGCTTCGGTTGATGCAAAAGTGAAATTGGTCGGGGAAATATCCGTAGCGATAGAAATTCGTGTCCGGCGAGAAGCGCTCAATAAAAATAACTTTCGATTCGCGATGCAGTTAAAATTAAATGTCTCAAGGTTTCATTTAAATCATATTCCACGGTTTGCCGAAGCGCTGCATTTAGAGTATGTACGTAGGTATCGAGCGATATGTTTTTCTATCAAGGCCGAACGAAATATCATTAAACGAATCGTACGGCAGTTGCGTTGTCCAAAGGTTTTGAGCCATCAGCGAGAGGAGTCTATAAACGTGTCGATAAAGCCGCTCTACGTAAGAATATTTAAAATAAATAAAAAAAGAAATTTTTGATATTATAAGGACGAGGATCGCTAAACCGCTCGAGTAAAGTCTAGGATCTGAGCGGATATCGATTATTTTAATGTCTTACGACCCCCACGGCGAGTTTACTTAGTTGTGAATATGCCGCTAACTTTACCTTACGCTGTTAGTTCTCATAAATTTAATAGGATAGAGACATGAAAGCCATTCGTCACCATTTTTAACATAGAATAATTAGCACAATCCTAGAAAGAAATAGAAGCTTATGTGTAAAACGGAAGCTCGGTCTTTAACAATACACGCTTTACGATCGTTATTTCAAAATCAAAATCAAATTTATCTTCCTATTGTCTTCTTCTTTTCTTTCAATTACAAATTGTTGAAACAATGGTCTTACTTGTTGTAATAGCAACTCTCTAACTTTCAATATTAAAACTTCAGTATTTAACTTCTCCTCTGTGTGCAGCAGGGAGTTTATTGAAATCATACGTTTTTTCAAATGTTTAGCATTGTAAAGTGAATAAATTCTACCATTCAAATTCGAAATATCACTATTTCACAAGTTATCCAAAAGTATATAATAATTTCCTTACAATTTAACATAGCAAATTATATTATTTACGTAAAAAAGGAAATAAATATAATAAATTTTACATTTATATTTACAGTAGAGTGATTTAATCATAAATCGTTTTTGCTATTGCAATTGAAAAGGGGAAGAAAAGAAAAAGAAGTTTTGATTCTATCCATCTCAACTCATCCTATTTTACGGTAATACTCATAAAGCCCGTGAAACTAGCAGATATCTAAGTGGAAACAATCATAGTTGAGCCACGTTCTCTTCTCTGCCCATTTCTTCAGGCACGCTTTCATCTCCCTTGTCCTTCTTGTCCTTCACTTTTCTGATCCCTCGGCAGACTTCTCCGACTACCGAGGTCGAAACCAAAACCATATCGAACGACCGAAGCGTCGAGTTTCCTCCCCCGTCGGCGCGATGCGTTCCCTGGGCTACATCGCGGGCTCCGCAGTCTTTAGTTTATTAATGTGACGTAATAGGATAAAAACCGTCGCTACGAGCTGAGTGCCTAGATGAGATTACAGCCATACTGTTACGCCCGGTAACGCGAATTCGATGTAATCGCCCTTTCCTTTGATTTTTCTGTTCAGTTCTCCCGATAACGCGCGAGAGGTGGCTCCGCACGGAACGCATCCCAGCGTACTTATACCATCACCCCTTCATCACCTCCCCTCCTACCTTTCCCATTTCACTCGCATACTAATGCTTTATCGCCTTTTTCTTCTGGATACGATTTTCTAAATACGGATCGGACATGACTAATGCTGTGATCGAGCTGTGATTCCGCGCGAATCGGAAATCGGAAATTCCCACGCACTAAAACACTTTTGGCACATTCCTTCACGCGCTATATTTAGTCGAATGAGGAAGAATAGGGAAAATCGATACTATTAAAAATCTGCATTTTTCAAATAAAAAAAATACGTGTGGCCTCCACGCGCGACAGAAGTGAAACTTCTTAGCTGTGAGAAATAGGATAATATCTCGTTTATAGTATCTGAATTAAAGCCTGTGTAATTCAGAAATCAAATTTTAATTATAAATTAAAGCCGATGTAATTTGCAAGTAAAAATTGATTTGTGCAGAATTAAAGCGTATATAAGTCACAAGTCAAATTTTAATTATAAATTAAAGCCGATGCAATTCACAAATAAGAATTGATTTGTGAATTCAAGCCTATATAATTCACAAATCAAATTTTAATTATAAAGGTGAAGTTTCAGGTATGAGAAAAATTTGCCCATGCATAATTACATATAAATGTAACAGTTGGCAACTGTTAACCTGAAACTTCACTTTTATAATTAAAATTTGATTTGTGAATTATATAGGCTTTAATTCACAAATCAATTCTCATTTGTGAATTGCATCGGTTTTAATTTATAATTAAAATTTGACTTGTGACTTATATACGCTTTAATTCTGCACAAATCAATTTTTACTTGCAAATTGCATCGGTTTTAATTTATAATTAAAATTTGATTTCTGAATTACACAGGCTTTAATTCAGATACTATAAACGAGATACTATCCTATTCCTCACAGCTAAGAAGTTTTACTTCTGTCGCGCGTGGAGGCCACACGTATTTTTTTTTTTTACTTTTCGCGACGGACTTCCATAAACGCGAACGCGTAACGCGACGCACCGAATCGCTCTCGTAGAAGGTTTGACTTTTCGTGACGGACTTCCATAACGCAAACGCGTAACGCGACGCATCGAATCACTCTCGTAGAAGGTTTGACTTTTCGTGACGGACTTCCATAACGCGAACGCGTAACGCGATGAATCGAATCACTCCCGTAGAAGGTTCGACTTTTCGTGACGGACTTCCATAACGCGACTTCCGTAACGCGACTTCCGTTACGCTTCCGGTTCGAATCACCCCCCGTGCCCTAAGAAGTTTCACTTCAAAAACAAATGTCCTGACTGACTCACTGACTCACTCATCAACGTCCAGCCCAAACCCCTGAACCTAGAATCATGAAATTCGAGGGGTGTATTCCTCTCATGACGTAAGCACCCACTAAGAAGAGATTTTTAGAAATTCGACCTTTAAGGGTGTGAAAAGGGTTAAAATCTATTTTTACGGATTTGTCAATATCTCTTAGGCTCGATGAGATATCGGCTTGGTTTTTGCTTACAAAGGTCACCCATAGAAATGCTTAAAAACATAAATCAGGATTTTGCCCTAATCAACCTCTAAAGAGGCAAATCTAGATTCAGGGGTGAATTATAGAACCCTTTGTATCTCCTGTAAATTAATTCCTATGTATTTTTTTTTCGGTTCTTATACTCGGCCCAACAATTACTTTTAAAATAATAACTTTTGCTTCTTTATTCCACGATAAGTTTATTAACGAAAAAAATTTTAAGGATAAGAGAAAGTGGAAAAATTGCGAAAATATAAGGGAAAAGTTAAATAAAGCCAACGATTATTTATCAACTATAGAAATCTTTATTTTAAATAATACTCCAGTTATTTGGTTACTTTAAATCCCAAAGTTACTCTAAACTACAATAATTAATATTTGTAGATTATCAACAAAATTATAATTTTAAACAATAAGCAAAATCCGTTTGTAATTACGTCAGCTACGGCATTGCTCCGCGTGCGGCGGGTAGTCTCTTACAGACACAGAATTTTTTACAGACATGGTGTCTCTTACAGACACAGAAACTTTTACAGACATGGTGTCTCTTACAGATACAGAATCTCTTACAGACATGGTGTCTCTTACAGACATAGGCCGGTATTCATAATCGGATCTTATTTCAAGACCGTCTTAAGTATATGTCTTAAGACGCTAATATGGCTCTGTGATTGGTTCATGATATCTTAAGATTGTGCTTAAGACGGTATTAAATATAAGATCCGACTATGAATACCGGCATAGTGTCTCTTACAGACATGATGTCTTTTACAGACATGTTGTTGTCTCTCTTACAAACATTATATCTTTTACCGTCTAAGACAAACGTAATGTCTTTTGCAATACGTAAAAAAACACAAACTTTGCTAAATTATTACTTTGCTACGGTATTTAATTACTTTAAATTTATTTTGACTCCAATAAACTTCAATTGTATTGCGCGTCTCTTCTTCGAGATTATATGGTAGATGTTTAAAGTTATTTATGGCAATTATTTCTGCTACAAATTATTTCTGCTACAGATATTAAGCGTCGAAGTTAACAAAGCAGAAATAATCTGTTAAAGCAGAGAATAGTTGGTATATAAAAAGTACATATTTATAACAACTATTTATCGTGCATATGAATATGTACTTTTTATATACCAACTATTCTCTGCTTTAACAAATTATTTGTTAAAACAGAGAATAGTTGATGTTCGGAAAACAATACAGCAATTTCACCGCGCGGCCATTACCTGGCCGACCAATCGGGGACCTGCACCCCCGGCGACAATCGACGCGTCGCGACATCGATTATCGCGGTCGATCGCTGCGCTATCTTCACTCGGCGGTTTCCGGCCTCTCTAGTTTTCGGCTCTCGGTAGGATAGACACGTGTCGGGTCTCCCTCTCGAGTGAAATATCAAGCGAACTCATACAAGCCAATACGTGAGACTATTGTTTCGGACTGCATCAACCAGTGCCTTTCGAGAGGTTTCTCGATCACTTGCCGGCGGACCCTCGCCCCCACGGACGGACGCAGTTGCAAGTCTAACGGACGACGGTCGGTCGACCGACGGGTCTCACCTTCAACGGAAAATTCTTTCGACGGTGTGCCTCACGCAGTACATATACACATTCGGTTCATCTCAGTAAAAAGGACAGAGCAACCGGACGACTTTCAACAAGACGTGAGAAATAGACTGAAAGGTAACTTTTGTGCGCGCGATCCGTTCGGTCATCGCGGCCGCCGTGCCGGGTGTAAATTTTCCTTTCACCTGCCCCCCGCGGAAAACCAGTCGGAAGTTTATCGCGGCAAGTGACTCAACAATTTTTGGTCCTTCGAGCCGGATACGGCGGGGTCAGTGCGGTCCTACAGGATCATACGCTGCAACCGGTGAACGTTCGAGACGTTCCGTCTCATCGTGCTCAGCACGCGCGTGACACGTGAGCGCGGCGGGACCGGCACACCTCACGGTGTACTCTATCTCTTTCTCTCTCTCTCTCGGGTTCGCGGTACGCGGCGTCGCGTTCGGAAGCGCTCTCTCTTTCTCTCGCTCGTCACCACGAATTCGTGCGCGGCACGCGGGTAACACGTGAGCTCGGCAACCGGCACAACTCACGAGGTACTGTTTTTCGCCCTTTCGTGTTGCGGTACGATCAGCCTCTCGCGGCTCGGTAGTGCGCGCATTGAAGGTCTCCGAAGCCCGACTGTGCCTGGCGTGTGTGGACATTCGCGGTATACCCGACTCGTCAGTATGGCGACCCTCCCGGCGAAGATCTCATTGCAGATGAATCGCTTCATTTATATTAAGTCGGTGGCGCTCGAAGTTCAGGATGCGTCGTTTCCCTCCCTCCCTCTCCAAGCGTTGCGGGTGAAGCTCAATCTCGTGGAAAATCACTGGGATCAGCTCCTAGTACACCTCATCGTTCAACGGCTCGACCCTCATACACGAGCAGCATGGGAGGTTAGGCTGGGTTCACCTACAGTTTATCCGTCCTATCAGGACCTCCGACAGTTCCTCACCGGACGGGCACGTGCCCTCGAAAGCCTGGAGCTCAGCTCCTCTTCCAAGCTACGCGTCAGGGCTTCCCCGGTCACTGCTCATGTGGCTACCTCACCAGCCTCCAGAACCGATTCAGTCGGATGCTATCGGTGTGCCGGATCGCACTATATAGTCTCGTGTCCAAAATTCCGGGAGATGTCCGCTCACGCTCGGCGGGACTTAGTCATCAACTCACGGCTCTGCTTCAATTGTTTGGGTCGGCATAACGCTGCTGCTTGCCAAAGTCAGAAGAGGTGTCGGGATTGCGGCAATAAGCACCACACCATGATTCACTCGGATGCTCCATCGGGACACCTCACCTCCTCAACCGGAAGCGTCAACTAACGCTAAAACTCGGGAGGCCTCATCATTCTCCACGGAGCAACTCTCTCTCGGCCGGCGGTTCACATTGACTGGATACTCACGACGGACATACTGACACATACGGATACACCGACCACGAGACGGTCTTGACCTATGAAGAACTTACAACTCTTCTGGTCCAAACAGAGGCCGTGCTCAACTCCATTCAATCAGAGATTCTCCAGGGATCAGGGCGGGACCCCATCGCTTAACAGATCAACGGATCCAGTCTCATCATCTAGGGCGGCTCTCTCACCTTTCCTCCGACGATGGCACTCACTGGGGTCAACTACTCGGCAGCTCCACACTTCGGAGACAATGGAGGGCAGCAGTCATCTCAACCCAGCATCACCTGCGGCGAACGGGCAACGAGACGGTCTTGACCTGTGAAGAATTTACGACTTTTCTGGTCCTGGGCGTATGAAGAATTTACGACTCTTCTGGCTCAAACAGAGGCCGTGCTCAACTTCAGACCCCTGTGCCCTCTCTCAACCACACTCAACGGACCATCGTCATCACAGTACCGACACGGCTTTGACTCTCGGTCTCATCGGATTAGCCGCTCCCTAACTCAGACTCAATGGCAACGGCATCAACTCCACACTTCGGAGACAACGGAGGGCAGCAGTCATCTCAACCCAACATCACCTGCGGCGAACGATCAACGAGACGGTCTTGACATGTGAAGAATTTACGACTCTTCTGGTCCTGGGCGTATGAAGAATTTACGACTCTTCTGGCTCAAACAGAGGCCGTGCTCAACTTCAGATCCTTGTGCCCTCTCTCAACCACACTCAACGGACCATCGTCATCACAGTACCGACACGGCTTTGACTCTCGGTCTCATCGGATCAGCCGCTCCCTAACTCAGACTCAATGGCAACGGCATCAAGTAAACATTCTCCAACTCTGTTGTAGAAGGCGGGCGGAATGTTCGGAAAACAATACAGCAATTTCACCGCGCGGCCATTACCTGGCCGACCAATCGGGGACCTGCACCCCCGGCGACAATCGACGCGTCGCGACATCGATTATCGCGGTCGATCGCTGCGCTATCTTCACTCGGCGGTTTCCGGCCTCTCTAGTTTTCGGCTCTCGGTAGGATAGACACGTGTCGGGTCTCCCTCTCGAGTGAAATATCAAGCGAACTCATACAAGCCAATACGTGAGACTATTGTTTCGGACTGCATCAACCAGTGCCTTTCGAGAGGTTTCTCGATCACTTGCCGGCGGACCCTCGCCCCCACGGACGGACGCAGTTGCAAGTCTAACGGACGACGGTCGGTCGACCGACGGGTCTCACCTTCAACGGAAGATTCTCTCGACGGTGTGCCTCACGCAGTACATATACACATTCGGTTCATTTCAGTAAAAAGGACAGAGCAACCGGACGACTTTCAACAAGACGTGAGAAATAGACTGAAAGGTAACTTTTGTGCGCGCGATCCGTTCGGTCATCGCGGCCGCCGTGCCGGGTGTAAATTTTCCTTTCACCTGCCCCCCGCGGAAAACCAGTCGGAAGTTTATCGCGGCAAGTGACTCAACAGTTGATATATAAAAAGTATATATTTATATGTACTCTTTACATACCAAAACTATTCTCTGCTTTAACAAATTATTTCTGTTTCGTTAACTTTGACGCTTAATATCTGTACAGCACATTCTCTGCTATAATAAAAAGACTGTTCAATATACAAACGCTGCTTTAAATAACTTTCCTTCGTTCATACATCGTCAAATATAACTTTAACACTCGGATTATCGCATTCTTTGATGCAACGGCTGAAATCTTTCAGATTCCTAATGATAGCGTTCAATAAATTATCGTTAAACGTATATTTTTGTATTTATTACTAGCCAAATACCCGTGCTTCGTTACGGTATTTAATTATTTTAAATCGATTTTGACTCCATAAACTTTCGTTTGATTGTAATGAACAATATTATCTCATGAAATAATAAAAATGAATTAAAATTATGTTAGTGTTTGTTCGTACTTTCTCTCCAATTCTATTGCTTCAGATTAAAATTTCTTCATCGTATTGTTCATTTCCTCTGTTTTCTATGTACTAACTGATGTCTACAATGGGGCAAGAAGTCCTCCGGGGCGAAGCCCGGATAACCAGCTAGTGCATATATATTCCGTTCCACGAGTATAAAGATATATCGTTATGCCAATCAAATAACAAACGATCCACTTCCCGTAGCAAAATCATATTTTTACTAAAGTCAGAGTCGTAATGGTTACCGACAAATGCTTGTGTGTAGGCCCTAAGTCGTCAATCTATTTTGGAAAACTGTTATTTCTCTTCCATCCCATCTACGTGGCATATGGAGCAGAATGGAGAAGGGTTCAGAGGAGCGTATCACAAAGACTCGTTGCGCGCCCCTCCGGATTTACGGGTATATGAATGAGGCGCTGGCTGATTTCAACAGTTTTAGAAGTTCTGTTATATTTTTCGTGTAGTTCTGAATGTCTTAACGTTTTCCAAGGAGTTCCGGCAATTATCATTATTGATTCATTTTTTAAACAATATTTAAACACCGAAAAAGCCGCATTTTTGGATATATGAGTGAGGCGTTGGCTGATTTCGACAGTTCTAGGAGTTCTGTTTTTTCGTGTAGTTCTGAATGTCTTCTAGCGCTTTCCAAGGAGTTCCGGCGATTATCATTATTAATTTATTTTTTTTTTAATTTTTAAACCCCGAGAAAGCCGCATTTTCGGATATTCATGTATGAATGAGGCGCTGGCTGATTTTGACAGTTCTAGAAGTTCTGTTAAATTTTTTGTACAGTTCTGAATGTCTTCTAACGCTTTCCAAAGAGTTCCGGCGATTAGCATTATTGATTCATTCTTTAAACAATTTTTAAACCCCGAGAAAGCAGCTACGATCAATATTTATCCACTTTATTATTGATTTTTGAGGTTATTTGAACGGAACTTTTACTAAAACCTATAGGGAACTCTAGAACTTATCAAAATACTTCCGAATCCACCATAAAAATTATTGTTTTTAAAATATTTTTTTTTATTTTTGGGGTTATTTCAACGGAACTCTTTCTAAAACCTATAGGGAACTCTAAAACTCTTCGAAATACTTCCGAATCCACCATAAAAAATTGATTTTTTCAAAAATGAGGGACGCCGTGAAGTTAGCCCCCCCTCCTCCATTTTAAAATGGTATTTTTGTCACTTTAATCGACGGAATTCTTTCTAAAATCGATAGAAAACTCTAGAACTCTTGGGGCATCAAGAACTCTAATAATTTTTTCCGAATTTTGGAAAAGTGGGGCCAACTTCACATACGTCCCTCCATCACGTCTCGACCGCCGCGTGAGAGGAGGATAGATACGGACGAGGTAGGGAACGAGTAGACGGTCTACGGCGGGGTAGGTTGCGGTGGTTATTGGTTGGCGGCTACCACGGTGGGGAAAATACGTATCTTCTTTCTGCCGGAGGGGCAAAAAGGGGAGGGCTACCAACGTAGGGGGATGGCCGCATCTCCATTCTCCAGTCTCCACTCCGTCGCCCCTCCATCACTGGTTGATGATGACCCGCCGACGCGCCTCGGCACCGAGGCGGACACTTTATTCGCAGGGGTGGAAAAGTGCGTGGCCGGAGGGATGACTGCGAGGGCTGCAGGCACCGAGCCCTCGAGTTAGTCTCGGCTAGAACACAGGCCCAGCAGGATCATCGCACACGCACACAAGGCGCGTAGAGTGCGTGGATCGAATAGGCCGACACGGTGCTTCACACGCCGGATCCTCGGACGAGTGCAGGCAGTGGTGCTTCTGTGTAAGGTGTGCTCTCCTCGTCGATCCTATTCCGTACGCTCGAGGACACTCGCGCGAGCAAGGAGGCGCTTCCCCCGAGCTCTGCTGACTCCGGAGAGTTTATTACATTTTCTGTCACCTGCTTCGCGCGCGGATTTCCTTTCCCTTCGCGTCCGACACCGCAAAGATCAGAGAAACGTTTCCGAGGGAAGACGACGTCAAAGAGTGACCTACGGAGAACGGCGCAAAGACTGTGTTGCACCAAGTGATTTTCAACGACGACTTGTGATTGTGTACTTGTGTTAATCTTCAGCTGTGATAAAGTTTCCCCCTTCCTACCCCCCTCCCCCTCCGAGAGAGAGATTTCATGATGATCCAAGTTGACGCGGGTGATTAGCACGTAGGGGCTATACGCAAATAATCTTGAGCAATTTTCTCTAGAGATAGTTATTGTATCAATGGACATGATAGGTGCATTTGAAATAATTTCGATTCAAAGAGTATGAAATAATAAAATTGCAAATAAATAACCACGTTTTATTCTCAAAGTTTGACTTTTATTCTCAAATGTGAAATTTCTTATGTCAAGTTATCTACAAATATAAAATAATTTTCGTTTTTACACTTCCAATATTAAAATAATAGATAGAAAGTAATGAAATAATAGATTCGAGCTAAGCGATAACTATTTAAGACTTTTATAATAAATGCATTTAGAACCTAAAAAGCATATTTGCTTTACCAAAATTACATAAAATACGTACAATCAATAATGTAAATATTTTATCTATATATTGGTATTTAATTTTAATTAAATATTTCTTTTTCATAAAATTATCTTTATGTTGAGCAGATTTTAAAAAAATAACTTATAATCTCTCTCTATAAAAAGTCACGTTACAATAGTAATGTGTCAGAAAGATTAAATTCGCGCGATTGTAGTTCTTTCTAATCGACTAAAAGGCGGTGCGCTGATAAATGCATTCTCTATCAGCACTATTTTTGTAGGATTTTCTTTTTTGCTGGAAGTCTCCCCGCGAATACGTCACACACGTGCAGGCATTCTTTCGGATTATCTGAAAGTCGAAACAGTACCAGCGTGAACGTGACCATCAGACGAATTCCAGATCGTCTCGGGCGCATTACGTACCTTTATCTCGAGCGATCAACCAACTTGCTTCACGGCTCGGGAAGGAGAATGAGAAATGCGATTCGAGTAACTCTCTGTCGGAGAACTCGAGACCCGGTTGATAGCAAACTTAACTGACTATTAATAATTTGCGCGAGTTTTAGATCGGCAAACACGTAAACCTTAACGTCTCGAGTACGAGATCGTAAACTTCATTTGTGTTTGAACGCGAGGAACTGGCGTCAAGTGTGTTCACGAAACTCGTGATCGGTGACGCGAGATCATCATTAATGAAAGAGAGAGAGAAAATTTCTCCGTACCGTATCGCTGGTGAACTCCTCTACTTTAATGCATCTCAAAGAGATTCGTGGAAAACTATGGTACGACGTCATAGTACGCATGTAGTGGAAAAAGGGAGACGTACGAAGGACTATTTAATCGCGATCGATCCGCGTATATCACATTTCTTCGACATCTTACGCGATCGTCGTGAGCCGCTCTGCCGCGGTTGATAAACACTTCTTTCTTTTCTCCTTTCTAAAAATACATAATTTTTCATGTCAAAAGTATGCGCGTTCGAGTGTTGTCTCGAAAAATAATCATTGCGTTTATCCGGATCAAGTTTATTCCCTGGATTTCGTATATATATATCCCCCCTCTGTACCTTCCTTCAGCTCCCCTGCTGTTATCCGGTATAAAGAAGATTTCGATTACTGCCGGACAGACAGACGGTTGAGTCTCATGTTGTTCCTACCGCGAGCGTGTCGCGCGACGACGTACCTGAGCGCGGCTCTTGAACTTACGGTTTTCTCGTTCGTCGCGCATCCTTCGTATGCCTCCGCGCAAAAGATATTGTTACAATCGCCGGGGTCCTTGAAGAGAATCGCGTTGCCCCACGAAGACCAATGGCGGGGACAGGGCGGCGGAAGGTACTTTATCGTCGACCGGTATATTGAGTAGCGTGCGACCGTTGGAAGAAAGTGAGTCTCTCTGCTGCGAGCAGCAAAATTCTAAGACGACCGTAACGCACAACGTCTCTCGCGGTTCTGTTTTTGACAGCCGGCACCCGGGAACTTTTTGTTCAAGCCGTTCCGTTCGTGCGCGATGTCGCAGACATTCCCGCGACAAGGTAAAGAAATTCCGCCGATTAAACGAAGGCGCGTTTCGAATTCCTAGAAGTTTCAATTGAGTGACCTTAATGAGTAGGTTCCGACTCGACGGTGTTTGTCGACTCTCTTTGTTCTGCGATCAGTTCTTTCTCTTTCTCTAATAGAAAAAAATCAAACTCCGGACAACAGTAAACGATTTTGTGCACGATTCTTTTGTTACATGTAGAAATAATCGCGGAAGGATTATAGCTTAACGATCGACTTCTCGCATATTCAGCATTTCGTTATCTTCGAAGAAGAATGACTGCGAATTAAAAACACACGCACCCTTGACAGTCGCTTTTTTCGTGCGACACGCGTAAAAATCTGTGACGGACGGCAACGGTAATTTGCATAAAGCGAAACGTGATCGAGAAACCGCGGCGCGTAAAGCGATGCAGAGGCGACACGGAAAATGGCCGAGAATTTCGGTTTTTGTTCTCATCGATGGACGATGTAAATGCGAAATAAATCCGCTCTGCTACGGGCGTACGTCTGGAAAGTATGTAATTTATTAAGCTCGAAATGATTTGTCGCAAGTGAGTTATTCCACGGTACATCGAAATCTGGGTGGCACATCGCATATCAGGCGACGCATTAACTTGTCGTACTATTACGAGAACCGACCGGCCATACCGCGGTATATACGAGCAGTAAAATTGTCTCAACGGCATTGCGCAAAACGCAAGGGTGTATTCGTGCTTTTAGCCAATCGCCGAGCATCCACGCGCGGTCAAATACTTTCCGCCGGTAATTTTATCTTTATTGTACATGTAAACGATGATCACGTGTCTGATTTCGTGTCCGACAAATTTAAAACAATTTTTCAAAACGCGCAGGAATACCGCACGCAAATCAACAAAAAAATAATAATCATCCATTATGCGTCACCATGGTTTTTACTCAAAACCGTTTTTCAATCCCGCTATTTTAAATTACCACTCTCTCTATTTTCCTGATCAGTAATTCTATTATACATAGAAAGTCAACATGTGCATAATCTACAAAAAATATTTTCTATTCAAAATTAGTATTTTCTGACAAATCTAACTGTAGAATATTCCATTTTAATATTATTTGTTGCAATGAGATATAATATAATTTTACGATACAAAGGCTATTTTAAATAACTTATCGAATAACAGACTAAAAGCGATATAGACTGTTCGGAATATGTCACTGGAAGTTCACGTTACTTCATTAAGTACTCAGCAACAAACTGTCAGTCAAAATCTGCTCGTTTTCGATCAAGAATAACCATTTCGATTGTAATTCTAATTATCTGACAAACTTAATACATACCTCTTCTCGGTATTATAATCAAATAAAAAGTCATTTTATTAAATCGTCGTCCATGTCTTCTATATCTCTTTAGAATTCATTGTTACATTATGAATACAAAATTCTCAGATTTTTACGAAAATACCTACATTATGTTAAATACATACGCAACTATTGATTTAGAGATACTTCTGTCGACATATAATTGAGCTGTTTATATCGATGAAAAAAGAATTCATAAATATCGGAAAGTTTAATTTATTGTTAGATTATTTTCTTCTTGAAGAATAAATCGGAGTTGTAAGGAGTGCCTATCGAAGTTATAGAAGCATATATATATATAACACGCGGATAAGTAATTATAATTCCTAAGCAATAACATTTAAAACTAACAATTGTATGTCTAAACGAACAGTTGTAACATTGTCTTCTTAAGACATATTTTCCAGAATTTTAACGAATTATATTAGCTCTTCGATACATTTCTTAACTTTGATTTTTGAAATTTCATAGAAAACTTTTTCACAATGATAATCAACATGATATTAAAACTCTTTTCGTGTAATGTCCAATTTTAATTCATTACGCCGGAAATGAATTCGTTTAAAGTCAAATGCAACAATCAATCTCGCGGAGTCGAAAGTCAATACCGCAGACAATCAGTGTGAAAATGAACGTTCCGTGTGCTCGTATGTACGCCAGGTTCGATACCATAGTTAAGTTAACTGGTACAAAGTTTGTTTACCGCGGTAAAAGGCGGGTTATACCGGCTAACCCCTTCAGTGGGCTATTATCTGCACGCGTGTGCTCTTTGCCTATTTTTTTATTTACGACGCGTAAGTCAACCTTATAACATCGCGACAAGAACAATTCTGATATAAACTGCTCAGTACTGCTTGTTTCCTCTTCTTTTTTTGTGAGATATATGATTAAGATCGTGAAAGTGCGTAGATATATCTAATTTTTTTATTTAACATTAAAAAATACGAGTTTCATGTCCGTTGATACAAACAACTTTGATGTGATTTACTCGAATAGATAAAGAAATATAAAAATTATTAAGAAATCTCTCGCCTATCTATGTCGTGGACTGAACTATTTGATTATTCAAGCAGCGAGATTTAGCAAATTCAATTTTTAACCGCGCGTGTTTAGTAAATAAATGACATTATCGATTGAAGTACGGTGTTTCTATTCATTAAGCTGTTAGTTTTCAACTTCAGGTATAGATGCAGTTCACGATTTAGGAAGGAAACTCTTGTCCTGCTTTTTGAAGTAATTAAGTGAAAAGGAGAGGCACTGGGTATAATGGTGGATATACCGCGCGAAGAAAACTTTGGATAGCCTGTAATTTTTATTCTTGCGTAAATGACAGTTTGAACTACTTTGCTTCCCAAATCATGATTTTTCCGTAATTTTTATTTTTCTAAAGAGTACCGTCATATGTAACAAAAAGATATTTAAATAGCTAATCGAATTCTGATTTTTACTTGAAAGTATTTTCTATTATTTGTGACTATTTTGGAGTTACAATTGTCATTTACTTGTATTAATTATACTCCTCGACTGTCTTTCTTTCTTCTTTATATCTTTCGTCTAGTATCCTTCTTCAATCACAATTCAATAGTGGATGGTGAACTAAGAAAAGCTTCAAAAAATATATATATTATATCTATCGAATAATACTTGCGAAAAATCAATCTAGTTAAGTGCTCGATTAGTGTTCAAAATGTACTCCGATTATTGTTAAATGATTTCCTACTCTGCTCAGAGTTGGAAATCATTTAACAATAGTCTCATTAATAGTCTGTTGAGTCAGTAATAGAGATGTTGTCATCTTTCGGAAGGACAAATTTGAAACCTGAATGTTTTTTTAACAAAGGATATTTACTTAAGCTGTTAAGATTTAGGGTTTTGGCGGGACCAAGAAGATAGAAAGAAAGGTAGAACAGAGGAGAAAGACAGTAAGAGAAGCGGAATGGGGAGGGTTGATAGGGGGATATAGAAAGTCGAAAAAATGAAACAGGCTGATAGACGGAGCAAAAGAGGGATAGGGATAGATCGGATGGGAAATCAGAAGAAAAAAAGTAAGGAACGAAGAAGGGAACTAGCAATCGGCAGGGGTTAGAAAAGGGCCGTCGGGGAGTTGAAAATATGAGATCCGCTCTGGTAGGGACAACCTAGCCTGCAGCCACCGCTTCTTTCCGCGGCCTCCCGCTCCTTCCCGCGGCTTATCCCCACTCACGCGGTGTCCTTTCCAAGATCAAACGGCGCGCGATCGTAGTGGGGATACTCCCAGAATCCAAGATTGGTCTTGTGGGGGGTTGGACTACTCCACTACGGGTCGTAGTCTCCGCCTATCTTCCACCATTGGCTCTACGCCTCCTCCAGGCATTGCATCGGTCGTCCGGTGGCGGTAGCTCTTAGTTTCAGATTAGGAGCCTTCTGGGACGGGTCTCGTTCTCTCTTCTTGAGGTCACCCGGGCGAGAGCGGACGAAAGAGTTTGCGACCTGGGTGCGTCAGTGGAACCACGAAACGGAGGAAGGAGGAAAGGAAAGACAAGGAGGATATTGAAAAAAAAATACACGATCGTTTCTTCACCTATCTGCCCTTCGACAGAACCTACTAGACATAAGACATCGGGCCTGCCGTTAAATTGACATCAATGAGACTCAAGAGACTCTGCTGGAGAACAGATTACGAAAAGGAGAGCAGATTTCGAAATCGCGCGGCGCGGCGTATTGATCAAGTGTTACCTTCAACTGTGACGAAAATGTTCCGAATCTCGAAGTGATCTTCCTCGTGTGACTGAAGGAGACTCCGTGCTCACATAGTCGTCTTTGTTTTTCTTTTTTTGTGCACAGTCGATTGTGCACCCGAAGTGCCGCGAGTGTCGTGGACTGAATCCCGATTGACGCAAGTGAGAAACACTGATCCGTTCTGTGATGCACGCCGTGTGATGCGGCAGCGGGTAGAGATCTGCTTGCATTATCGCTACGTAGACGACGAGAACGACGAAGAGGAGCTCAACGTCGTTATTGGCGTACTGTCTGTGAGAGATTACGCGATCTTGACAAGTCCGCGGTTGGTCCAGCCCAGGAGTTCTATGACCCTCTAATAATAGTGGCTAATGATACGGTGACGAATGATACGGATCAACACGATCCGTCGATTGAGGAAGATCGAGATACTTAGCACAGTGCTGATAATGCCGTGGTACCAAGCACGTTTTCGACAAACGTGAGACTGTCATCTAGCCCGTCAGAATTGTGTCGTGCAACTTGATTCGACGCTGCTTGCGCGGACGAATCGCGACGTGCTATACCTAAGCTCAGACGATCGGCTCGGATCAGAGAACGACGAACGACGAGAGATAAACCGATCTGAGTACACTTTGTCTAGACTAGAAATCGATTAAACAGAGTACGCGCCGTACGAGTGATGACTATCAAACGCTTGCAACGCACGGTCTTGTAACGGTTGAAAATTGTCGAAAAGGGAAACGTCTGAATGTCGAAAGGCGCTGCCGCGAGAGAGTGTCAGCCCGGCGATGCTCATCGCGTGGCAATAACACGAAAGCGCGAACCGCCGAGTGGCACGGTACGCGCTGCATCCAGTGGACTGCTGCCGGTGAGAGACGGTACCGACGGAACAGCCGCATAAAACGTGTTCCCCGAGTGCGACCGGCAACGGAGGCGGAGGAAACGGCGGCGGCGGCAAAGGCGGCAAACGAGAAAGAGCAGTTTTGCGTCCGTCGGAGAAGCTCGAAGCCGTCAATGTGACTTCGTCACTGGGGCTCCAGGGGCCGTCAGCGCCGATCGGGGCCCAACTACTGGCTACTGGTGGTTTGGAGGATGCGCCGACCGCGATCGTGTACCACGCCAATGTGGTAGCCAGTACCAACACCTCCGTCGTGACAGCGGCCCTCTAGCAGCCTATACCAGCATGCAGGCCTCCGCGGAGGCCAACTCGCGGAATATAACGTCATGGAATGGCTCTACAAGAAAGAGCCCTTATTCACGCTCGCCCACTTCTGGCAACAGGTAAGTGCACACGGAAAAAAAAGATTAGCCACCATAGCTAAAATTAAGGTATGGTAGCTAAATTTGCGGTGTAATATAGGGACACTTAAAATTTTAGCTGCATGATCTATTTTAATTAGCTGAAAGCTTATGACTGTAACACACAAACATTTAGCTACTGTACATATTGCAATAAATAGCTATGACAACAATATGTTGCAACAATTAGTTGTGGCGCGCACATGATTTAGCTATAAGAGACATAAGTTTTGCTGTCATTGCAAATACTATTGTAGATCCGCAGTTCTTACAGCTAAAATGGTGTCAATGATAGCTATAATTGATTGCAATCTGTTGCAATCTACTAAATATATATATATTATATATATAGTTTATAGAGATTTTATTTTGAAAAAAATATGGGAACAAATAAAGACACATAAGTGCAAAAATTTTCTTTATATATATATTTTTATTATGTTACATACTCTTATACACACACATATGTATATTATACCATACATAATATTTGGTACACAGTATAAAAATATATGGTATGTATATTCAAGCACAGAAAATAAAATTATAATGAAACAAAAGGCTCTGTTATAACGTTCTTAATACAAAATAAACTTACTTATTTGCGATATTATATAATATGTTCTATAAACTAACATTACATAACGCGTTATAAATAAACATTAACCTTTAATGGTCACATGGGGTAAAATAGACCCCCGCGTTTTCTTGACTTCGACAACGACCCAGTAAACCAATGGAAATGGGCTATTTTTTTACATATGTTAAATTAATTTTTTGGAAATCAAACCTATACAGTCTTTTTAAGGAAGACTTAAAGTACAACAGGATATTTTGTTTTTTTTTTAAAGGTCACCTACAATTTTTTATACACGTGCAAACACGCTGGGGTCTATTTCACCCCGTGTGACCATTACGGGATTTTCCGGACGTGTGACCATTAAGGGTTAAACTTACCGGCTCAGATAAAAGTGTGAGGTTAGGTTACACGGGATGATGTAAAATAACGTACCGCTCACCAGTTGCCATGGTATAAGCAAATAAAGAAAAAGAATCTAATAAATCTTTATGTTTAACAGAAAACCATTCTGTACCACGTTTTACCTCGAAACCACCAATATTACAGTTTAAGCCTATATTTATAAGAGAAGAACAAATTAAAAATTGAATATTTTCATAAATAATAATAAACTAAATTTCGGCAAAAATAGTGCAGGAATTTTCATCTATTCCACAAAGTAACACCATTCTGGGTTGATACTGAGTGCCTTTATAATTAACCCAGTTAGCAACAAAAGAGTATTGATTATCAATTATATCATTTGGCAACGATGGTGCAAAAAGATGAAAGCAATCATGCTTACTAATATTAATGTTCTTTCCTGACCCTATCTGAATGTTTGGAATAATACTTTCCTGAGCCATAAGTTTATAACAAAACGAAAGCTGATGCCGAGTAGCAATAAAAAGAGCAATATTTTTTCTTGACATTACATTAGAAATTTTCTTAAGATTTTTATGAAAACTCTCAAGTCTCATCACAGATAATGAAATAAGTGGTCCAGATAGCATCATGACACGCGCATAGTGAATAAGATTGTGATGTTTTGGTTTTAAATGTTGGTTCGTACATTTCATGTACTGATTATGATGTTCCAAAACTAATATTTTAAATGCAGAAACAGATTCCCCTAACACTGATCTGCTGTGCAAAACTTCAATAATTTCTTTTAATAGCAAATACAATTTCCAAAATTCGTCATTATATGATTTTATACGATGCCCAATAATTACTCCAAAAAGTCTACAAAAGATTAACATCTCTGATGCTGTCATTTTAAGTTTGGTTTTTGTTGCAAAATCATTAGCAATAGAAGGTTGTTTGTTTTGCGCAATAGGACCATAATCAAATATTTGCACGCTGTAATTAATATCAGACAAATTAAAATCACCTATTTCAATAAAATGACTTATTATTGGTATCATATCATAGTGAGCAATACCTTCTGTAGCATCATGCATAATGTCAACATAAGCATTGTCTATTACATGAAATGAATTGACTGCATTGAAGACACATTCTTCTGTAATTCCAGTAACTGAACTGTTATCTAAAGCTATATTAATTGCATAAGATGTACGTGTTCTTAGAACAGATTCATCTTCAAGGGTGGTAGTTTGAGAAATAGTACGATGTAATTTACAAAATCTACATGCATAGTTAGCTCGAAAACTCTGAATAAATCCACACATGGCATGGATTCCTAAATTGTCGCCAAATAACAAACCTAATACAAAGTAGATTTTATAAATATCACCATTTACAGTAATTGTTATTCCATTCTGTTCTAAAAAATTAAGTTCTTTAATTAAAAATGCAAATGTTTATTTGTTTCCAAATTCTTTGCGATCCTGAGACTAAAACAAAAGGGCTAAGAAAAAATTCTCTAAACGAGATACACATTCAGGTGGCAAACAGGGTACATAACAATATACTCCTCCAAGAGAAGCACAATGAGATCCTAATGGATTATTTGTTTGGCAATCATCGTAATAAACAAAAAGTGGTAGGGCAATAGCATTATTTCTAAAACTTTTTTTCTTTTGATGCCAAAGTTTAGATTGAATAAAATTCTTTATACTGTCCGATTCTTTAAGTGAATTAATATAATACATTGTAGCAGTAAAAGTATCAGGCAGTTCAAAGAATTTCTGTAATACTTGTCTCAAAGGCACGAAATAACCATAAACGTCTTTAATTTTTTCAGCAACAAATGATCCAGTATTTTTACGTACTCTTCTTTTGCCTATGAGATACTGAACAGGAGCTATATAATTACCAGACAATTTAAAAATGCTAAGCGTTGATACTCAGTTATAAGATGATCAAATGGATTTTCTAGACAATCAAACATAGATATAATATCTGTCACTATTTTATCATCAGAATCAAATACAGTACTTAAAGTTAAAACAACTTTTTCTTTCAAAATGGAAACATGACTATTTATGAGAAATGTACTGTCTTCAATAATAGACTGAATATGATTTCGCGGGATTGAAGGTTTATTGTATAATTTTGCAACAAAAGCATTACTGTGACCTGTTATAAGACACTTAAATTCGGTAAGAGTTAATTGTTTATTAACAGAAACTTCTTCTAATGACACATTAGAGTTAGTCGTTATACTTTCGTCAACAAGTTCATTACAATTTTGTTTTTTATTCAATTTAATATGCTTAGGAGGAGGCTTGTTTAAAAGAGACAAGCAGGAAAATTATGACAAGGTCCAATTAAATTTTTTCGCAAAGAATTCCACGATGACCATTTTCGATGGCATCCCGTTTCACCACATTTAAAAACTGTAAATGAATTAGCATAATGTATTATGCTAAAATGTGTCAACAGACCGTTGACAGAGGTTTCTGTCTTTTTACATAAAAAGCATGTAGGCATGATGCTATCAAAACACTTAATTATAAGTTTTATTTAATTATAATTAAAGTGATTTGTATTCTTGAATTGTAGCAAGAACACTAGTAGTAAGTTGAGAGTTTTTTTGCTTATCCCACACAGTTTCAATATTATATATAGCTCTCTGTAGAAACATAAAGAGCTGTCCTACTTCAGGAGGATATTTAATGTTTAGAGCATTACATGACTTGAAAACGAAGTCCACGGCTTTCAATGGTGACTCTACCTCATATCTGAATTGATTGATTGAAACAAAGCACTGACTGATTTCGTCAAAAGATGGACCAACTATCACTGCGATGGGTTGCGAAGTCAAACCAAATGACTGTAGTTTATTTGTTCGTTCTTCTAATTTTGTTTTTAAATCTGCAATTGTCTAACAGAAAAATATAGATATTATCAATATAATATAATAAAAGCAAGTAGAGTACAATAGAATACAATATAATATAAGTAAGTAAAGTAATTTTATTTTAATAATATAAATATTTATTTTTTATCATTAAAAATATAACGTATATAGCAGAGATAGAGAGATAAAAGTGAAAGTCAATTTAATTCACCTTCACATGTAGAAGAAATGCTTCTTCACATTCTTCTCTAGAAGGTCTCCAATCTTTGGTTTTCCTTTTTTTACTGTAATCACAGGAAACAAATGAGGCATCAAAGAGAGAGTTGCAGCTTTGATACCATCTGTTGAAATAAGAATAGATGTATTAAAAATATAAAGAATAAATTGATATAATCACTTCACTGGTATAATTACATCAATAAATTAGACATAATTAAATATCTTACCTGATGGTGTAAAGACATGATTCAAAAGACTTTTGGCTTTGGCACTTAGTTTGTTCCATATAAAATCAGATAGTTTTGGCCAAGCAACATAAAGTTTCAAATTGCATTCCGGATATAATATTTCAAAATCTTGTTCCAGCTTAAAAAAAAACAAAATTATTTATATTATATATTATTTATGTATCTGTATAACGCATGCACATGTGCGCGTATATTATACATACACATACAAACATAAAATACAATATATATTTATAATAGTAAATAACGATCTGTATTCTTTATATTAAAATAATGTGATGTACTCACTAACAGATAGCCTAATGGATCAGAGAAAGCTGGAAACTGATCCATATATTCATGACAAGATTGATTACTTGGTGCAAAATTTTTAAGTCGTTTTTTAGAAGTCAAAGACCAGTAGTCACTAACTTTGTGCCATGGATTAGAATTATTTTTTAACCATAATAAATATTCTTCATATCCGTCAATGTCATCGTCATTTAACTCATCTAAAAAAATAGACAAATGCAATTTTAAATAAAAATGATATTTTTTACTTGAAAACATTCTCTTATCAGGTAATATAAATATTATTAAATCGCCTGAGAAAAGACGTTCAAATTATTGTTATCCGGTTATCGCGATAAATATTACCACATGCCCCGGTAGTCGAATTGGTAAGACGCCCGAACGGAATACGGGAGATTCCAGGTTCGAACCCTGGCTGGGGTAATATTTTTCGCAATAAGTTTTTACAGTGATTTTAATATTAAATCGATATCGATTTAATTAGGGAAGGGAGAGGGAATTTCTAATGTTCCAACAATAGCTGTGTTTTAAGTCCGACAAATAATCGGCGCGCAGTTTAATATGTTGGAAAATACGCGTATTAATACATATAGAAAATAATTATATTGAGCTGCCTAAGATCCAAGCTTGGACCGTATATGGCTATTTCCTTTGTATTGATAAATATTATTAAATTAATCTCTGGCAACACTAAAACTTACTTAAACGAAGTTTACTATTATTTTCAGTAGTCGAAGCCTTTACATTGATCAAGCCTGCCTTGATAAGTTTCCTTCGCGTTGCGTAGTATCTTGTTAAAATTTTTCCTTTACCTTGTGACTCACCTCTCTCAATTTTTATATACCAGACACTCTGCAAAATAAAATTAACAAAATAATTAGAAACAAAAGATTAGCAAGTATACTATAACTTAATTATATTGTTATATTATTTTTTTACTATATTATACATAAACTGAATGAACCTTTTCTTCAGTAAGAAACAATCTTTTTATATGTTCGCTCAAGAAGGATACTCTGTTGTTATTAAGAGTGTAGTTTATATCAGGTGACAGCTCATTACTGACAATTATTTTTGCAAGCTTATTTCTTAAATCGTTGTTTAATCTGCCTTCATTTCTGTATACACCCAACACAAATTGGCCTTCTTCAGATTTTTTTAATATGGTTTCAAGATCCTGCAATAATAAACGTGACAAACAAAAATAAATATGATCTTGTAATAAAAGATGTAATAAATATCTATGTGTTAAATATATACATATATTTATTATATAATATAGTTATATTATATATATAATTGTATTATATAATAAATATATAATATGTATATATAAAATATGTATCATATTTCTTACATATTCATCATCACTAATTAAACGTCGTTTTACATCTGATCCAGATGTTCGACTTTTTACCAATACTAGACATCACAGACGCGCGCTACGCGCGCGCTATTTAGCTTTAATATTATATTATTACTATTATTACGTTATACTATTACATTACACTATAACCCCTTCATATAATACGCAAAACTGTCAAAATATACGATGACAGATGCTTACGAAGTAAGCGCAATGAGAGAACCAATTGGCATCACGGAAAAGACACAACAATAGACTTTCCATGCCTTTTTTAGAAAGGGAAATCATCTGAAAAAAAAAAAACAGTTATTATTATATAACTAATATTATTTTTTTATAGTTATTACTATTTATTTATTTTATTAATATATCTATTTATTATATATATATTTATTTATTTATTAAGATTTTATACATTCAATAATTATTAATATTTAATAAAATTCATACTCTTCCAAATATTTATTTTACTAATTTATTATTATTTATAATTATTAACATTTACGTTAATATAACATAATTAGACTAATATAGGATTAATGTAAAAATAAAAAAGATTGTCTTAAAAATATGTAACTATAAATTCAATTCGTGAAAATTGTGGAAAATGAATAGAATAAAAAATATTTTATTCTTACCATTAAGTACTGGAGTAACTAAATTCACAGTTTCAGGTGTTGATCTGAGAGAATTGTTATTTGGAATATTGGCATTAAAATTTTGTTGCTTTGGAGTTGTAACTATAGTCAGAGTTTCAAATGTTGATATGACAGGACTATTATTTGGAATATCGGCATTAAAATTTTGTTGCTTTAGAGTTGTAACTATAGTCAGAGTTTCAGGTGTTGACATGAGAAAACTGTTATTTTGAATATCGGCATTAAAATTTTGTTCCTTTGTATCTTCAACTATTATTGCTTGTAAAATCTGTTGTTCTAATGTGTTATCCCCTACAGAATTTATATTAACACATTTTTCCTGTTGCAGTGACTTCTCTTGCATATGCGATTGTGGAATCTTGACAAAAATTAATACCAATAAATCATTAATGACAGTTTTTAATTTATAAAAAAAAGTCAATTAACTCAACTGTGAAATACAATGATAATTATATAATGTGGAATAAATACCTCACTGAAATATTTTTGTACTTTACTCTGGAATTTTCTTCGGGGTCCTATGTTTGGAATAAGATTTTTAAGATCCTCTTCTGTTAATATATTAAACTGCTCTACATTAATTTCTTGAGCTGTACATGAAAAACAATTATGATTAAAAATTATTGTAAGATATTATCACATTATACGTCGATAAGCTGCTTAATATCGTTACCAAAATAGAAGATATTATTTTTCTTTTTTAATTGATTAACAGAAAATAATTATTAATCTTTATTTGATGCATCCGATTTTTAATAATTTATTACGATAGTCAATAGCCAAGCACACGCGCTCGATATCCGATAACAATGTACAATTTATCTTAGAATAATTTCAATTATTTGGAAATTATGTTATAATAGCTACAAAGACATGCATCAATTGCTTTGGTATATTAAATATATTTTGCAAAATATTAATACGCGAGAAATAGCACTGCAGCTATGTAAAAGAAAAGGGTCGAGGTTGTCGAGATTATTCTCACGATTATTATTATAGACTTATAGATAGACCTGCCCCTGCCGTAAGAGGCAGCATAGCAACAATATACGGTGCAGACATACAGGGTTCACCAAAAGTATGGAAACCCCTAAATATTTCGAAAACTACGCATTTTAGAAAAAAATGTTTCAGACAAAAGTTGTAGGGTTTCAAGTTAAATAGTAATATTAAATAGTAATGCGCATTAAATAGTAATATTAGTGTAACTACAAATAAATTTGTTAATGCCAAGTAAAAATAACTTTAAAATTTTTAAATAGAAACCCCTATTTTTAATTGCATATTCTTATAGCTTACCTTGAGAGATTTTCAAAACACTATAATAAAGTATTTTTTTATTAAGTATTTCTCAAGTTATAAAGTTTAAAAGCTACGATACCGCCGGCATCAGCGTTACCCAAGATGTACCGCGTGGAAGTTGCACGGTCGGATTTAGACTAGCAGAGTTGTAAATAACAATACTTTTGTGATTGAAGTTCTTAATTACTAATTATTTTACATAATTTTAATTTAAATTGAGTTTAAGTACAAATGTTTTTTGGAATTGTAATTAAAGTCGTTCAATTACAAATACATTTTGAAATTGTAATTAAACTCGAATTTTATTACAATTAAAAAAGTAAAAAGAATAATTATTATTTACATTTTCCTAAATTACAAATTTTACAACCTTAATTTACATTTTTTGTGTGTGTGTGAGTGTTTTAGAGTAAATTCTGAAAGTGGTTTCCATTGACTTCTTGACAGTATGCCAATCTTTGATAGAACGCAGAAATAACTCTACGATTTGATTCAGCAGGTATCAAGGCTGCTTCATCCCTTATTCGCTGCCTCAATTCTTGGATATTTTGAGGTTTTGTTTAGTAAACCTTACTCTTCAGATAGCCCCAAAAATAATAAACAAGAGGTGATTGTTACTCTTGATTATTACTTTTGGGGCCATCTGAAGAGTAAGGTTTACGAAACAAAACCTCAAAATATCCAAGAATTGAGGCAGCGAATAAGGGATGAAGCAGCCTTGATACCTGCTGAATCAAATCGTAGAGTTATTTCTGCGTTCTATCAAAGATTGGCATACTGTCAAGAAGTCAATGGAAACCACTTTCAGAATTTACTCTAAAACACTCACACACACAAAAAAAATGTAAATTAAGGTTGTAAAATTTGTAATTTAGGAAAATGTAAATAATAATTATTCTTATTACTTTTTTAATTGTAATAAAATTCAAGTTTAATTACAATTTCAAAATGTATTTGTAATTGAACGACTTTAATTACAATTCAAAAAAACATTTGTACTTAAACTCAATTTAAATTACAATTATGTAAAATTATTAGTAATTAAGAACTTCAATCACAAAAGTATTGTTATTTACAACTCTGCTAGTTTAAATCCGACCGTGCAACCTCTACGCGGTACATCTTGGGTAACGCTGATGCCGGCGGTATCGTAGCTTTCAAGCTTCATAACTTGAGAAATACTTAATAAAAAAATACTTTATTATAGTGTTTTGAAAAGCTCTCAAGGTAAGCTATAAGAATATGCAATTAAAAATAGGGGTTTCTATTTAAAAATTTTAAAGTTATTTTTACTTGGCATTAACAAATTTATTTGTAGTCACACTAATATTACTATTTAATGCACTACTTGAAACCCTACAACTTTTGTCTGAAACATTTTTTTCTAAAATGCGTAGTTTTTGAAATATTTAGGGGTTTCCATACTTTTGGTGAACCCTATATAAGCCTTTCGGGCTTTCAGAAAAAAAAGAGATCTACCAGAAAGCATCTAGAAAAGCTACGTTTGCACCGTATATACATATGTCGCCTGCACACTGTCTTTTACGGCAGGGGCTGATAAGTCTATGATTATTATAAATAAAGCAATGATCCATAAAGCAACTTATACATACCTGTAAAATTTGCAATTACCTCATCACTGAAATTCCACTCGAGCAATAAACGCGTTGTATCAGACGCCATGATGTTCTCGAAAATTCTCGAAGAGCCGTAAGTGTAAATACGCGTACGCAATAAGAGCAATAAGCAGTAATTATATACGAGCAATAACAGAATGGAACAACTGCCACAACGATATTCCTTCGCAGTACCGCACGCACGTATCACTCTGTGATGTATCACCGGTCCGTCGTAGCATCGACGAGAACCACGCGTGCCTCACGCCGCCGAGCCGTCGATGTTCTTCTATTGCAATAAGATCGAGCAATAAGCAGTAATTATGCAATAACAGAATGGAACAACTGCCACAACGATATGCCTTCGCAGTACCGCACGCACGTATCACTCTGTGATCATGTATCACCGGTCCATCGTTATAGCATCGACTAGAACCACGCGCGCCTCACGCCGCCGAGCCGTCGCGATGTTCTTCTTTTTTATAAAGCGCGCACATTTCGATCGATAGAAACAAACGCTTGTTGTGTACCATACCTAAATGTATAGCTCACATACCAATTCTTTTCATTTCCGTACAAATATTGACATGTTAGTGCTGAATGAAACATATCAATTAGCTGGGATAGCTAATTGTATGTTGCTACATAAAATGTTTGTGACAGATATGCATAGTTTGCTACCACATCAAAACATTAGTAACAACAGCAAATTTGTTAGTTACAGCAGCAAACGTTGTTACAGCAAACCATGATTAGCTATAGGAGAGAATTCTTTTTTTTTGTGCACGACTACACGATGTTCCACGCTCGATAATACAGATTTGGCAAGTAATTTTCGGCCTATTTTCTGTATTGCGTTGTTCGTTTTGTTTCTTCCAGCAATTACTAGCCGAATGTCCCGGTTTATCACACCATTGACAAATTATGGAAGGCTTATTCTGGTTATTGCTATTATTCATTCTACACATTTTAGCGCTATGCCCTGATTTAGAGCATAATTGACAAATAACGTTACTTTCTCGCACAATGTTAACAGATTGACGGGTTTGGGAATCACGCAACCGGCATTTATCGGCGCTATGTCCGCGTTTCTTGCAGATTTGGCATATTAAAATTTCGGTCCCTAAACCCCTTCGGGGTTTTATAGTAAGGCTGTTGAGAGATTTGAGTTAATTTTCTGCAATTAGAGGCTGAATGTCCTTCCTTATAGCAAATCTGACATGTTTCTCGTGGACTGTTAACATTCGATAATCTTCCTGGACCTCTACCCTGCCCTTGTCATAAATCTGTCATGTCGCGTAGCTCTCTCTCTATCCGCAGGGCGTCGGCTACGGTCGCTTGAACGTCTAAATTTCTCGCTACTCTTTGTTCTAATTCCGGCTTTAATCCTCTGATAAAACATTTGCACATATCTTTTTCTAAAGATGCTTTAATATTCTGACCGGGAAGGGCATTTCCTGAATTCGTTTATGCCTTTCAATACTCAAAATAACTGCTATATTTTCAATTTTCTCTTTGTTTATAACTTTTTAATAATCAATGACCGCCGGCTAAAACCTTCTGAAGGTCACTCAGGAGGGTAACCTTGACAACATATGTCAAGGTCAAGGTCATTGGCGAGTGGCGTGTTAATATGCATAATTACCTAGATTTTAATTACAACAGGTCCCGTGTATAACAAAAATATTCTATATTCAGTTGCCTTCCATCCCTTACTTTCAAACAACGATCTTGTTTTTCTATTAAATTCGGAAGGTATATTTCCTCTTTAATCTGTTAATAATTTTGATATTTTAGACATTTGACAATAAGGTAATTTTGTTTTAGGTTTTCCGTAGAACCATAAAGAAATAAGCTTTTTAACAACTCTCAAAAATATTAAATACATCGGATCTGATGGAAAATCATTCACCTATATTTATATTAGGAATCGATTCGAGTGTTGACGTACCTGTATGATGGTTTTCCTGTAATTTTAATCAAAAATCGTTATCTGTTCTTAAATGGCCACTATTATAATATGGATAGGTTACTCTATCGAGGTAATATTCGCCTTTAGCTGTACATTTATAACATGCGTTATAACCAGAATGGCCCTTTGTATAAGTAATGAAAGATTTCGCAGGAACATCGCATATAAAAGTTCTAATTTTAAAAGAATAAGTGTGACCTCTAATTTTTATGCCATTAATAGTTAAATTTCTTGCTTCTTCTGTAAAAGATTGTAAAAATACATTAGCATCTGTTGGCTTTTCATATCCGTGATAAATTCCAATAACATCAACTTCGTTGTAATTTCCAACTAAATTACATGTTATGAGATAAACTTGACTACTTGAACTTTCAAATAACGGCAAGCCATCAGTTTATATTAACTTCAGTGCAGTGTAAATTTTGAAAAGAACATGGCGATAAAAGTGTTTTGATGCAATTACTTAAACCAAAATGATAGTAGTGTCCTGGTGCAATGATGTCTATATTGACCTCCCTGGGAGTTCCTAACAAAGTGCGAACATCTTTAGGCAATTCTAGATATTTAGGTTTTATACGAGATATTAATTCGTTTAACGCGATATGAGTTATATTATTTTTAATTGTCCATTGCTTGCAACCAAGATAACATAGAACTTGCAGAATCATCGGTGGTGTTTGTATCTTCAAAATTGTTGATAAAATTGGTATGTTCTGTAGGTTCATTGGAATCACTGTCTGAATTATAGGCTGCATTCCGATATTCACTGCAAGTACTGTAAGCATCATTCTGTCTTCATTGCACATCGTATATCAAACGAAGATGGAGCGATGCTTACAGTACTTGCAGTGAATATCAGATGCAGCCATAATTATTCAAATCTTCCCCCCCCCCCTTCCCAAATTATCATGGCCATTATTATGTTACGTCCAAACCCCGGGAGTCTCAGTGAAAAGGAAAACTGGGAAGCGAAGGAAAGGCTACCCAGGGCTGCGTTCCAAAACTCTACTCCGTCAACTCTAAAGAACCCAAGGTAGTGGGGAGAGAGTAAGCCCAGAGTAAGTTACTCTGGTTGAACGATTTGGAACGTGAAAAAGTAGTATTAGCAACGAATAAAATGGAAGCTCAACGATGCATAATACTGTATAATACTTTAACAATGTTTTAGGATTGAAAGTTAACCTTAACCTAACCTAATAAATCTTACTTTTTTTGAAAGTAACTCTCAATCCTAAAACAGACTAAAAAACCATTAAAAAAGAAATTAATATGCTTATTTATTATGTGTGATATATAAAATACTATATCTAATATGTTTATTAATATTATATTTCTTACTTATCACAGCAACGACCAACGTTTCTGCGGTGTATAGAGGCAATTGCGCTTATTATGTTCTAAGATCCCGCGTTTATATTTAAATTTAGTAGAGTTTACTCTCCTAACCCACCTCAGAAGCAGGGTTCATAGAGTTAACTCCGGGGTTACTTTACTCTCATTTTTGGAACAAATAGGCTCCGCCCATATAGTTACTTACTTCGCGTTTTGGAACGGCGTAGGGTTAACCCTGCTACTCAGAGTAGAGTTTTGGAACGTAGCCCAGAGGGGACGGGGTAAGGAAGGACGTAACCGAATACTTAAAGGTTATCTCGGGTCGCGCGAGTAAACGCGTGCCTCGAGTCAAACGCACTTTTCGGAAGGCTCCAGTCGAGGGTCAACGTCCAAAGGGACGCTATTACGCCTACTGCGAGCCGTGCGATCGTCGGTCCTGTTTCAGGTCAAGGATTATGCAATCCCTATTACCTGGGATCGGACCGTGTACGATTTTGCGAGCGGGAAAGGTTGGTAACGAGGTGTTAGTTAATTAAATTAAACATTGATTTGATAATAAAATCGTATAATCATTTATTATAATGTGAATCAGTGTGACATATATATATATAAAGAAAGAAAAATTATTTTAGAGAAATGCGAATGGTGCGCATTTACAGTGGTGTATGTGTGTGTGTGTGTGTGTGTGTGTGTGTGTGTGTGTGTGTGTGTGGAATACGCGGGTTTACATTGGTTCGGAGGTCATCGGACAGGATTGCTGAGGGAATGCATCGACATTTAATATGATCTCCTGCCCGGTTAGTACATTTATAATTCAAAAAACACAAAGAAAAAGAAAAGGGTGTACGAGTATGAGCGAGTGTGTGTGTGTGTGTTATAATTAATATTTAGATTCGCGGTTTATTTCTAACGTGATTAGTCTAAAACTATTACTTCTGATAAAATTTCCATATCTGTGGTGGAGAGCGCTGGGGAGGTTGGTCTGTCGGAGAGGAGCAGGGGTGTTTCAAAGAGAATCTCCACGCTAGAGGTGGAGAACGCGGGAGAAGGTGTTCTCTCGGGATAATTGTCGCGTAGGTAAAAAGGGATCGGGGAGTGTGGGAGCTCCGGATAGGGGAACTGGTCAAGTTCCTCGGAAGGAACCGGGGAATAGGACGGTCCGGAACAGGGAGAGGAATCGGGGGTGTCGGGAAAAATTTTATACGCGAGAGAACGCGGGGGAAGGGAAATATGCGGAAGACGCGCGCGGTTTATGTATTCTCGCTTTTCTTGGAGGAGCTGCCGCTCCACGACGCGTGCTCGCCTGCTTCGCTCGATCCGTTTTTTTACTTTAAGGGCTAAGTTTTTGCGCGTTGGATCTTGGGTGCCCACTAGAAATTGTTATAAAAAAGGGGTGAAAAATTATTTACTGAAATCCGTTTCAAGAGAAAAATAACTAACACACGTATATATATGTATATATGCAAAGAAATGTGTACATATACAATATATATATTGATCAAGAATGATTCTCAAGGTTCTGGCTTATAAATGCAGGTTAAATTGACTTACTACTTGCTGGCTTTTGTATGAGGGGATGTAGATATGAATGATGTTGCTCTTGTCACGTCTGAAGCGCGATTAATTATGACTCGACCGCTTCGGGTAACAATTGTTTTCTCTTACTGCTGCCAATTTTTTTATATAGAGATGCTCTCCTTTGAGTTTCGGGTCAGTTTGCCTTTCACCGACTTTACCCGGGATGGCGAGAGCTATCGTTCAGTAAAGGGTTATTTTAAAACAAGGACCTTAATATTGTCAAATGATTTATTCTTTCTTCAAACATACTTTCTATATTACATTTGCATACTAGATTTTTTAAATATTCTATGTTTATGTTACTTAATTCTCTGTTTAAGAAATTTAATAGAATCTCTAGAATCTCGGTAGATTCCGTTGCTAATAATATTTCCTTCATGGAGAAAATTTATAGTGACAAGAAATGAGGTAGCAATGAAATGTTGTCTCTTAAGAGAGACTGTCCCAAGATATTAAAAGTTATAGATATTATAATAGCATAATTTATTGAATGTATCAATGATTTCCAAAAGAAAAATATCTGGGGACGGTCGTACAATTAATTTAGTTAGTTAGGCAACGGTACTCACGATTACAATGTGTATACGGGACTGGTTAATTAAGACAGTCAGGCCTGGTAAGATGTTTCTGACCCTTTCAAACTTTCGGCGTGGATTGGAGTCGAGATAACGTATGATCGCGCACCAATTAAATGTTTCGAAAAATGAACGTAGGACCGTGCTCTGACTGATTGCAAGAACGAATGAATTTTCGACTCTCTGACCGAGGGTTTTTATACTTGATGCGACAATGGTCTAATATGGGGTTCGGTAATTATCTCATAGAGATGGTGTGGATTATGATAAGTCGCACATTCGTTTTACATCCCAATCTATTGCTATTCGGAGTATCGTTTCTTAATCCTAATCCGTTTCCTATTCTTAAGTCCGAGATCGCGGCGGAAGCGGAGGGTTTGCGCGGGACAGCTGTACGACAGGGCACAAGACATTGCGTAGAGTTTAATAAGAATTTTTAATCTTTTGATATGCGGAGTGTAATAGCTAGTTGTAGTGTTAATAGCCATGTTTTAAGAAAGCCTTCCGGTGGCGTGCGTTAGGAAGCGTGTCGTGAAATAAGCAGATATCGATACGAGAATATAGAATGTTCGGCAAGCGTTTCAAAGCATTAGCATTAATAAAGCATTAGGTTTTTGGAACAGGGTATCGAATTATAATATGTAGCTGCAGCGGCTATTAGTAACCTAAATAATAAAAAATATATAAAAACGTATTGAAAGTGTATATATATTTTAAACTACGTGACTAAGAGTTACTCAAAAATTAAATCCACCTTATTTCTTTGGTTTCTTTTAATTTTATGGCTTTTATATAATTTTTTATAATCTTACCTGATGATTAACAATATAGCAATATAATAAATCGTAACTTATATAACTTATCGTGCGCGCAAGCGATAAAATTTATGTGCAATAAAAAAATGTATGAATCATAAAAATTAAAGGACGTCGGGACGTCACACTCTGCGCCGTTGGTCGCGACTCGCGGATCTCGGTGTCGGGGCGTGCTGAGGGTCGTTGGCAGGACCCTGGGTTGGCGGTAGACACGCACAGAATTTAGAAAATAACAGAGTTGATTTTCGACTCGATTGTCGGACTGACTGCGTGGCAGTTTAAAGAAACTGAGCGAATAAGGCGTCGAAGTGCAAGAGCAAGTGCAAAGTGCAAAGTGCGTTGAGGTACGCGGAGTCGCGGTTTTTATATGAATTGAAAGGGGCGGATTTAATCCGAGGATGATTAGGATTGGTGGAGTCTGGTTCCTGTTTGTGACGTAGATTTCGGTTTTCCGCCTATCTCGTGGCGAGTTACCGAAATCTCGTTACACAATTTCTAATTAGTGGTCATCTATTGGCGGGTTCGTTATTAGAATTATATTTCCCCACTCTTTGGTGGTCCAAGCTAATATTCTTTTTACTGCTTTATCTTTATCGCTTACTGGGAAGCGTGGGTCAGAGTTCAAATCCGCGTTCTTAAACGGGTGACACGTGTGAACTCTTTAATTTTGATAAATTGAGGCAGGGTGACGACGCGACTTCTAATTAGATGCGTGATTTGAAAAGCCCTCGCATGGCGTTTTAATTTATGGTGACCCATGCCTCCCGTTATCGCGAGTTTCAATTGAATTTTCGTTGCCCGCTATCGTAACTGAATTTCCGTTGCCCCGCTTCGTGGAATTATTGGGACCACTTGGATCACAACAAATCCATTACTTGTTTAATTTATTGGGTTCGAGTCAACGGGAAGTTTCTAGTTACGTTTCTTTACTTTTTATGAGCAACGGCTTGCATCCGCTTGCCAATTTATAACCACTGTTTACGATTTTAATTCTACGAAAGGAAGAAATCGCGTGGAGTCCACAGGACGTAACACCCCCCGCCTTAGACAAATGTTGGGGGCGTATGGACGCAACATTTGCAAAAATAAGTAGGTTTAAGAGCGATTTCTTTCTTTCGTCGTAAGCTTAATTGGTGCTAATTCTTAGGTGTCAAAAGGCGCGTAGCTATGTAGCTTCCGGGTTTGTTCAAAGAAAGAGGAAAGAAACAGGCGACCTCCATAACCCCTTCCTTAATTCTTTCGTCTTTCTTTGTTTACAATTATATTTAACATGTATGTTCTTTCTCTTTTTGGCTTTATTCCTTCAAGAAACGTATAAGAGAATCTCTTTTATTATTATTTTTGATAACATCTAAATATATATATAAATATAATATACATATATTTTTTCTTAATCTTCTTTTTTTTTTATAATTTTTTTACGATTAAAGGAATAAAGTGGAGAGAGCGCTGTGAGTAAATACATATTTAATTGTTCTTATATGATAGGATTTCCTAATTATATATATATCCTTTTTTTTTTTTATTATTAAACCTTTTCTCTTTTTGCGAACACATTTGTGTGAATAAAAGAAATAATAGAGAATTCAAGCGATTTATCTATAGCTACCTAAACGTCATCGGTCACAAGTTATTATTTTGGTGGTGGACAGGGATTACTCCTCTTTGTTGACGTTTGGCGGTAGCTGATATATATATATATGTTATATATTTACACATACATATATATATATTTCGCCTCCGGTTTATCTCACCGGTATATGTTAATTTTTCCTTTAGCAGCCCTTGCGTTAATTGCGGACTTACTCCCTTTTTGCGGCCCGTGCATCTCGTTTAATTATATTGCAGATGACGAGTGCAGGTTTAAGTTTTGTCTGGCCGGCAAATAGGTCATATGGTTAAGAGGCGACACATTGATTTTGTCTGGTACCTATAGGTGTTTCCTTACGCCGCCAATTTAAGATGTTGTAGAGGAGCTTCATTAGATAAGGTGATTCATTATTGGGTTGATTGGGTTTTGTTTGTTCAGTAATTGACGATTAGGTAGTATTTGTATAAAATTTAATATGATTATTTTTGTCTTTGCAAAGAGAAAAGGCTTTGGTTTCCATTTTAGGCTGGAAATTTGATGTGTATAAAGATTTTAGTACTTTAATATTTGTACCTTAGAGATGCTATTATAACAAATGTATATATCTGGGTTAGTAAAATTATAAAATACTTAAGATGCTAATATAATAAAATGTATGTCCCTGAGTTAGTAAAATTATAGATTGCTTATATAAGTAATCTTAGTGTCTTATTATTATTATTATTTTAGAGGATCGTGGGGTATAATCCCGCTATTTGTTGGTCAGAGTGTACGGCACACCCCATTCGTATTAAGAGTTCTTCCGTGTTGCTTAATTCTTCCTGGCTCTCACGATCTGGCTTAAAGTTGACGATTGCAGCTTCGTCCCTGAGTGGTTTTCGGATCCGGATCCATCCGTCTCTTTTTTCTAATAGGAGTCGGGTCAGGTCGATGACCCTGTGAGGCCATCTTGTCCTTGGTCCGACAGGTTGGATGTTAGCAAGCCCGCATGGGATGGCCTGCCAGGGCAGTTCGCGGAAACGATCTTCCAGGATGTAGATTTCACACAAGGGTCGTTGAACGGCGCGGCCACAGTCTCGTAGGGCAATTGTAACTGAGCCGCCCCTCTCGACTCGATGTATGAGTCCTTTTTGCCAGCGCTTTCCTTCTCGGATTGCGACCAACTCGCCCAGCAGGATATGGTCAGGCCGCTCGTGCAGAAAATGACTCATGCGCGTCATTCTCCGCGTCAAGTCCTCAATGAGCTCGTCAAGGTCTGCTCGCGCGTTTTCCAGGTGGACCCAGAAGAAGGTGGGTGAGTCTACCTTGACGACCTTTACCTTTAGTGGTTCACGGGACAGCAATCGGGTGTTGGTGCATTTAATTTCCATTTCTATAAAAGAATGATGAGATTTTGATTTCTTGCATGACGTAGCATGCGGTTCAAAGTGATGATGTAGTGCCAGAAGGTGTGTATTTGGCGGAATTCTCCTTTCCCTTCCTCTTATATATATATATATATGTTTTTTTTTTGTTTATAAATTGTTATTACTATCCTTTAAGTTCGAGGGAGTAGGTGGAAGTCTCCTTCAAGGGGAGGAGAGGTCTACTGAATGAAAAGGTGTTTTCTGGTTCCTTGTTATTGGTTACATGGGATTGTGGTTCGTGAGGTACGTTTTCTTGTTTTGGTCCGTCTGGGGCCGGAGCGGTGGCTCCTTCGGTTTCGGGTTTCCTCCTCGCCAGATGTAATAGGAGTTGGGTCAGAGAGTCCCATATGGCTCCTATTAGGTACACGGACCATCCATACACTGTGTGGAGGGCGTATCCGTGTACGAGAGTGTCTAATATTAGCTTGATGATTCTTATACATAGGTAGATTCCGATTAATCCGGCGCTAACATTGCCGAAGATTAAGAATTTGCTCCAGAATTTCTGCCAAGCGGAGAGTGCGATCTTTTCGACGGATGCCTCGTCGATAAGGTTGGAGATTGATCCTCCTCGTATTTGAGTTGAATGTCCCATCACTCCTCTGGCTACAGTGTTAAGAACGGCGGGACACTCGGCAGGAAACATTATGTGGTCCTTGAGATCTTCTAAATCCTTCTCTGTGTATATGCCGCTGGTAGCAAGTGCTCCAGGGTTGACGTATCTCCAAGTAGGCTTAGTCAAGGGTTTCATGATGGTAGGTGCCATGGTTTCCACCGGCCTTGGCATAATTTTATACCAGGAGTCTTCCAGGAGGTACATGGGGGGTGCGAACGAGTTGCACTCGATCTGTGTTCCCTGCCGTAGTAGTATATGCGTTTGCGGTGTTAAAAAGTGGGTTCGATTTCTTAATGACACTGGGAGTTGCTCGTAGCATTCTTCGGTTTGAGCTAGTTTTACCTCGACTGGGACGCATTTTATTATATGGATTACTTCGCCTCCCAAAAGAGCCATGTATCCAGGCCTCTTCATAAAGTGATAAGCGAAGACGTCAGGAGATCGTGCAGCTATTGCTAAGGCGTTCTGCATCATTCTTAATTCAAGGTCGCATTGCTGCATCAAAACATGTCTATACAATTGTTTGATCTGGTTACGAAGGTGCTTTTTTACGTAGACGAATTTTGAGTTCATATAAGCAAAAATATCGAGGTTGGCTATTTGGCCGGAACGTTTAGCGATATCTACGTGAGGTAAAGTTTCAACAATTATTAATTTCGGATGTTCGGTTCGGATGAACACGAACCCGCACGTGTTGTATTTACTTGTGCTGGTTAAAGCGAAAACTGTATCCGGAGTGTTTAGTGAATAAATCACTTGAGCGTGTTCGTTTGTGTAGTCGATTATTTTGTCTGCGTAACCTCTGTACAAAGTGTTATATGAGTTAAATTTACAGGCATCCTTAGGTATAGGGTCCCAAAAGGTGTTTCCTCCTTCTAGATCGATGCAATGTGTAGTGCTAAAGTCACAGGCTACTCCTGATCTGAGGTGGATGCGATTGGAATTTATTTTAACGTCGGCGATGTAGTCTTGCAGTTTGATCTTAATAGTGCCTAGTACAATAACCTCTAACCATGTTCCATAAGGATCTGAATAAGCTCCTCCGGAACAGTGTCCATCGACGTCCACATGGCCGGTTAAAACCACTGGACGACTGGTGGTTTGATTAGATTTCAATCCTGTTATGCGAGTTCCTGCTATCTCGATACTCCCATAGGTATGCATTAATTTACATGCGTCGCGAGATACTTAATTTATATATGAATATTTGCCGTTGAAGACGTCCATGTTATGGGAGAACATGCCGCATCTCTTAATTTCTCGATCAATTTCAATTTTGCATTGTATTACTGGCACCGAATCAAATTCGCTGAGTTGAAGTAGTTGTACAAAAATTTTGCTGCAGCTGATGTAAGGTAAAGGGATGTCACATTCTTCGATGCTTACTAATGATAAGGTAGTTATGTTGGCGGATGCAGATCCGCAATCATATCCTATTATTCCGAAAACTTGTATCCATAGAGTTATTATTAACGTTGCAGTTATTCCTTTCATTTGCCGGTCCATCTGAAAGTTATAGGATTTTGTTGTTGTTATTTTTGTATTATTATTTATTTTGGTTTATTTGGAAACTGTTTTAATGTGAGAAATTCGTAATCGGTTAGGATGCACTACTCGGCTAGTAGGTAGACTAGCCCGGTTCGGAGCCATGGGGCAATGAGGGGGGTGAGGGGCGGGGGGGTAACCGAGGGCTAAGGGGATTGTTTTATAGGCGGCGTCTTATATTACAAAGGAGGGTGAGGGGTGTTGACGTGACGCGGGGGAGGGGTGCCGCGTTAGGGCCGCGTAGGGTCCGCGTGGGGGAGGGGTGCCGCGTTAGGGCCGCGTAGGGTCCGCGCGGGGTGGAGGGGTGCCGCGTTAGGGCCGCGTAGGGTCCGCGGGGGAGAGGGGTGCCGCGTTAGGGCCGCGGGGAGAGGTGTACCGCGTTAGGGGTAGGGCCCGCCGCCGCCGCCGCCGCCGCCGCCGCCGCCGCCGCCGCCGCCGCCGCCGCCGCCGCCGCCGCCGCCGCCGCCGCCGCCGCCGCCGCCCGACCGCTCGCGCCGCCCGCGCCGCCGCCCGCCCGCGCCGCCCGCTCTCTCAACTCGCCCGCCCGCCCGCCCGCCAGCGTCGCCGTTCGCGTTCGTTCTTACCTTAATTGGGGGGGGGGGGGGGGATGCCCGTGTCCGCGCCCGACGGGGTGACGCTCGAGCTGCAATCTTTGCAGCAGTAGTCTCATCCCCTCAGCGCGACCAAGGCCTTGACCTTGTCGAATCCCCTCAGCGCGTCCGCGGCCTTGACCGTGTTCATCACCACCGCCACCACCGCGGCCTCGACTGTGTCCACCACCACCACCATCACCACCACCACCACCACCAAGATCACGGCCACGACCACGACCAACTGCCTGCGGGACCCCTATTACGAGCAAGCGGACAATTTCACTAAGAAGGGCGCGATGGCCGAAATGGCCCCAACCCCGTCCAGCTACTCGAAACGGGGGCCGCAGGCCTGCCGCAACCAGCCGTATGACGAGTTCGTCATTGTCTGGGTCGTTGGCCGCAATGCGTCCCGGGCGTCGCACTAACGTACGTTCGTAATTTTCTAGATCCCGAACGTACGTTAGCGCTCGGACATGTATGTTGATGTCCCGTGGTGGCAATAAGTCTACTTGTGGTTGTGGCTCAAATTGCTCGGCCGCCTCTGGCGGCACCCCGAAAAACGGGACGATCTCAGGGTCCGACCCCGTGCCCATACGAGAAGCCATAACGTTTTTCTTTTTTTCGCACCTGCGAAAAGTGATTATTAAGAATGATAGCTTAGGTTTGTCGTCGAGACTCGGGCACTTATCGACAGTGAAACTGCCATTATAAAGCTGAATCTCTATGGCATTAATACACTGTCGATAAGAGCCCGAGTCTCACTGGCAAGCCTAAGCTATTATATTCGTAATAGATCATTTTCGCACCTTGGACACACACTATCACACTCACAAAAACTGACAAAAAAACTGACAAAAAACTGTCACCGCGAACGACTTGCGCTATACAACCGGCGAGCGACAGTTGCAGACTGAGGCGTAACTGCGGCAAGATACCCGCTCGCTCTGTAAACACGAGACACCATAACCGAATGGCGCCGTGATTCTTTCTACGAAGAGTCAAATATCGTAGTTTAGGACGGGCATATCGGTTCATCTTTCACGCTCGTAAATAAATCGCGTCTCACACTACAGAAGCGAGCGCCGATGTTCAGGCGAACGTTGCGTATATCGCTCGAGTGGAAAATAAAGTCGTACGTCGTGACCTGAAGAAAGACTTTATTTTTCTTTTACATATATATATTCATGCGAAGTGGATGGGAAAGGAGATATAAAAATAAAACGTAACGTACATATATGTATAATTTATTTATTTTTATAAGTTGTATAAAAAGATTCCACTTCTTTCTCGTGTTTCGACCACCAGTTAAATATTTTAAATACGTTTTGCAACGCGCAATTCTTCGTATGTTTTCCGCATCGCACAGTATTAGCGGCATCCATATTGTTCAAAGAGTCGATGTCTTCGTAATCAGCATCCAGAGTCTCGATGATCATTTTCTTTCTTGCAAAATCTTCGAGCAGATCCACCAGCCATTCGCGTTTCTGGATTCCCTTGACGTACACGAGAGTCGGCGGCGTTTCGTCGTCATTATCATCATCCTCTTCCATACCAAGCACGGCCGATGTAATTAGACGTTTCACCATGCTGTACGGCACGTTTCCGTAGTTCCATCGTAATCCATGATGATTTTTGATCAACCAGGTAGCGCATGATTTGTCGGAATTCATGAGGAGATTCCACGGCATGGGGCGTTCAAAGATGTAATGTGCCAGAACGGTCCCCTTTCGCAGCACCGCCACCTCCTTCACGACAAATTTCATTCCGACGAGGAAACCTTGCAGGTCCACGAACGTTGGTACGGACATAAGATTTCTCTTCGATGCGTTACTCGAGAAGAATGACACGCAAATATGCAGACGTCTCGCGACACTTTTGATTTTATACCCTGCTCCCCCTCTTTTTTATTGTATCGAAAAAAAATTTCTTCGACGTTGCCGCGAACGCTCAGACAATTTTGCGCACCACGTTGGTCAACGGGTTGTACTGAATAACGCGATCGTGTATGATGAGACAGTACGCTGAGGTATTCGGCGGTACATTCTCCATACAATCGAATTCTATTCTGACATCAACGGTGGCATTTTTGACGGATTCGTTTTGTCGAGAGCAATCGATGACCACTATTGGAGCGTAATGTAGAAAATTCGGGACATCGAGACACGGCTGGACGTGCTCGCGTCCGTAATACGCTCTACTAAAACGTGCATACATATCGTACAGAATCGCCCATCTGTTTTTACTAAAATCCAAATTCATATCATCGTACGGATAGAATTCAGAGTTTAAATAAAGTTTCACGTTGGTCAATTTGCAATGATCGAACGTTGTTATTTCTCTGGTCATAACATTCTTCCGGCCCGTCTGCAGAGCAAAGATGACGTATCGCGGTTTTTCGAGCTGAGTCGCGGTCTTGATAGCCCACGAGTGCTTGGTCGTGTTTTGCAACAGGGGATACTCGTACAGATCCCACGAACGGAAACTCATATTCAGATATCGTCCGTTTTCCAAGGCGCGCAGCATCGACAGTTTGTTGATCTCGTTCAGCAACACGTGAGGCATTCGCCATTGTATCTTGAGTACGTTGATAGCAGGATTCAACGTCGGATTTCCCACTAGGGAATTGTTATCATTGCGCGATCGTATCAAGATCAATTCGTGACGCGCGTTGATCACCACGCGTTTGTAATCCTCGCAAAATCCCAGTAACATACTGAGCGGTACGTGAAAAGTAAAGTTTCTTCGCGTAGAAGTGATGTCAGCGTTATTGAGCATATCCCAGCCAGCGTTTTTCAGAATCGTACTCGCGCCCAAAGACAGCGACGCGTAATTCTTGAGCGTTGTTGTTATTCCTACGTTTCTGTTACGATCAATCTCCACACCGTCGAGTTCGTATCGAAATCTCATTGAACAAGAATGCGACGGCATTATTCGCCAATACCACGTTATCGGGTTCACCGTCTACTCTGTTCACCGTCAATATTCCTTCGACGTAGAGAAAACTTTCGCACGGCAACGTATACAGATCCTGCTGTTGTATGGGTATTCGTATCTCATCGCTATACTCGAACGTTGTGTTGGCGTACGCGTTGTACGTGTGAGTCTCGATCTTGACGATGCGGTCGTCAAAGACCGGCTCGCTTCCAATGTTAAGGATATCGGTCATGATTTCTCAGATATTTTGCACCGCAAATCCCAAAGATTGTAAGAATTTAACGTTCGACGCTGTGAGTTTCTTTCTCGTATTTTTAGCGTAGCCTAACGCTGGTGATGACAATGATCGAACGATATCGTTGACCGCTACCGTAGTGTAAATAGTGTTATCTCTCGTGTGCTCTGAGTCGTTCAACACGAGCATCTCATATATGTCGCGCACACTCACGCGCGTTATCGCTGTCGCCGTCGTACGTGCAATCTGACGGTGATCTCTTCGCCTCGAAAATCGAGCAATCGTCCGTCCTGATCCACGATGCTTACCGTTAGATCCGTAATGCTCCGTGCGATGATCGGCAGGTAAATGATCTGCGCAGGTGTTTCCGATATCTTATATCCTGGCGGCACGCTCGGAGAAAATTCGTGTACCGTGTGAACGGGTTTGCCGTTGCTGTACGCACCCGCGGTCACGTTACACTCTACGCGGATAATGTTTATATTGATGATATTAATCGGTAGGTCCGATCGGTGCCATTTTCCAGGCTGCAATATACGCTTCGACGAGAATCCCAGCAGTGATCCAATATTGTTTGGTTTGCTAAAGTTTACTCTGAAAGCGCAATTGATCTCACTTTTCATCGTGTTGTAATTAGCACGGAGCACTATCGGATATTTTACAGCCTCGTCATCCTCGTACTCCGCGTTGTCATCATCGCCCTCGTCGCCATTCGCGCGAGCGGTCTCCCCTCGCGCGATATCCGCGACCGATGTACGATTGCTGATGGAAGGAGCTACGCGTCGCGGGCGTTTCCATGAAACAGCGCGTTTCAAAAACTCGTGTATCGCTCCTATCTCGTACGATCCCTCGAGTATCGTAATTTCCGTGTCATCCTCGTCGAAGTAAAATTTATTATTCGAAGAATTCACGTTAGGTATCGTGTGATAAGTCTCAAAAACCGTTAGACCGAGCTCGTAGTCACCTTCGCTCAAATCTACGGCGGGAAAGTAGGGCACCGCGAGGATGCTGCTCTTCCCGGTCAGCGTGAATGTCATAGACATGTCGGGAAAACCGTTCGACTAACACTGAGTCTCCACGGCGCACCGTCAGTCCTTAAATTTACGCCGATCGTCGTCTATTGTCAGGAGAAATCGCAGGCACGCTTGTCCGCAGATGTTCTGATCATATGTTTGAACGGGCGTGCGATTGTACTCTATCTTCATCACGCTCGGTCCGAAATATCGCACCAACTCTTTCGGCGGTCGAAGATTACCGAAACTGTCAAAATATATCGCGCGGTTTCCCCTCTTTGCGTACGCTACCCAGTGAGTACCGGAGCCCGCTGTATCATCCAAATTTACAATACCGCTCTCGTTTCGGCGTATACCGCCGATTGGTAACGAGTCACGCATGAAAACACCCCTGAAGAACGGTACGCGCATGTGTTTCGCCAGTCGATTTAATTGTACGTTAGTCGTAACACCCGTGGGCATTTTTAACGTCTCTTTGACGTTTTTTTTTTTTTATTTTCTCTCCTCTTCTTCGACGCAACTCCCCGTCCGCGTTTGTACGGAGCGAGATAAAGTCCGCGGCCTTCCATGGCGCGATTGTGACGTTGCATCTCTTCCAGCTGACGTCGCGCGGTTTTGCGAGCGTTCACGGCCGTTGCGACCCCGGCCGCCCCGCCGGCCAGGGAACCGAGAACTCCCAGCAACGGTAGAAGCGGCAATACACCGCCTCGTTTCGCCGCCGGAAGTATCCGTTTTTTCGACGCTCTCCTCTTCTTCTTTTTCACGGTTCGCAAACCCATTCCTAGCTTCGTCTTTGCTTTCATAGCAGCCCAAACGGCTGTAGCGGCACCTCTCTCTCCGAGAGCCGAATCTCTCGCGATGACACGTCCTAGCGCCTTGTCGGCGAGTACCTTGTCCGCCGCGTGTCTCCCGGTGAGATCTTTGTTACGCGAATACGCTATGTCGTGCTCGCGACACGCCGCGTCCAATGGATTTACACCCGGATCGCCTCTGGCTAATCGCTCCTTCAGCCGAGTGCCCGGACCGCAAAACTGATAGCCGGGAATGTGCAATTCGATCGGAAGTGAGCTTATCGCGCGGTTGAAGAGACCTTTGCCTATTTTTGTCGCTGGCATTCACCGCAATTTTTTATCAACGGTGCCGGACCGTCGATGTGCGTTCGATGATGCGGTAAATTATAATGTTCTAAGCACCGACGATATTGTTGAACCTCCGAATCCGCCTTTATATGTTCCGGAAGCCTGTCCCACACGTGGTGGACGTAATCGCCACACAATTGCAACAGAACAGCCTTTGGTACAAATTGTAGCTGCTCGGCGCTAAAATCGCGAATATCGGAAGGTCTTGATAACAGAATGAACATTTTTCCGCTACTGAGCGATGCGCGATTTCGCGCACCTATAAATAGGCGCTCAATCCAGCTCTCCGGTCAGCAATGCGAAAAATGAGATTCGTGCGACAACCGCAGGCGATTCGCGTGACGAACTGCGACGATAGATCACGGTCGATGGGGGGCAACGCGGAGAAGCGCAGGCATGGTACGATGCTACCGGCCACTATACGCGCCATCATTTGCGGTCCCTCGAATTGCGGTAAAACCAACGTTCTGATAAGCTTGTTGGAAAGCCCGCACGGTGTACGTTTCGAGAAACCGATATGTGGAATAATGATTAATGCCGTGTTTTTTCATGAGACGTTGCACGTCGGCGTTGTAAAATTCCTTCCCCATATCGGTTTGCAAGTTTTTCGGGCACCTCTTGCTGTCTCGAATTATCTTAGCGATAACGTCAGCTGTCTCGCTTCCGCCTTTACTCTTGAGTGGCACGGCCCACGCGTACTTGCTCAGCACATCGATGACGGTAAGTATGTAGTGGTAGCCTCTATTGAAACGCGAGTAAGGACGCATCTCGACGATGTCAGCCTGCCACAGGTCATCGTACCCACGCACGATGACGCGTCTTCGGGGAAAATTTCTTCTCGCCGGTGCGTGCAGTTCCTCGATGAGTCGTCGTTTTTCGATATTTTTACGTCCATCGGATTTCGACGATGTCATGTTTTTTAACGGTGTGTAATAATACACGCAAAGAAATTATATCTTAAACTTTTTTTAAACCAATCAATAACCGTTTATTTCCATTCCTTGTCGCTCAATAGCGGTTCTTTGTCATCGGCTTGTCGTTTGTTTCTGCTCATTAACCGTTCACAGCCGTTCCTGAACCGTTCGTAACCGCTTCTGAGCCGTTCGTTGTAACTGCTCGATGACCGTTCCTGAATCGCTCGTCGCCTTTCGTTGTCGTCGTCGTCATTGGGCAGCCTTTCGTAACCTTTCCCGGATCGTTTGCCGCTGTCCATCGTTATTAAGGTTTCGTCGATCGAAAGATATGTGCCTCGAGCGCCTCTCGGTTCGCGTCCAACACGGCTTGCGTATCTCGTTTGAGCGCGATCAGATTTGTTTCGATTTCCTCCAACTGATCTCTCAATATTTTAACGCTATCTCTCAGAAGTCTAAGATTCGTTTCAAATTCAGTCTCCAATCGCGTTTTACGATACTTCTCGAATTCCGCTTCGTCTCTCAAACTCTTAACGCTCTGTTCCACGTACAGTTTATTAACCGCGTCACCGTCAGCCTCCGGTTGTGCCACGCGACGAATCTTGCGCGAATTTGCGTCAAAGTCCGTAGCAGTGCGACACAGAGCGTTATCGCGCACGAAATTTCTCATTAATCCACTCCACTGATGGTACGATACGGCGTTCGACGCGTCTCTGCTCTGCTCGAATATACCAAATTTGTTGATCGGCATTTCGACGCTGATTGAGCGGCTCACCGCCGCGCGGCTTAATTTATAATATGACCGACTTCGCGAAGTTCCTCGATGATCGACAGGATCTCGTTGTCATGGGCATTGTTGCCAGCGTGGTGCGAAGCGTCGAGCAATCGTAGACGATCCACCAGCTCGTTGGGATCGTCCCAGTGCACGTAATCGATCTTATTGTCGGTCAGCGTCATCGCGCGAGGCGCGATTAATCCTTTTCCGGATCGTTTCTTCATGGATGCGGGCGGTATCAACTTCTGGATTATATTCATGTACTTGTATCCACTGTTGGACTTTACTCGCCCGAGAGGATCGTGATTGGCTCTATGAGTGCTCGTCTCAAATAAAATATTCTTGTACTTTTGCATATCCTCCTCCGTGTAAATGTTTTTATCAGGCTTGTTTTTAAAGATCAAGTCGTAAATACCAGGTGTGCCAATGTAATGTACGTCGCCGATATATATGTTATCCATGCTGTCCACCTTGAAACGTTTATTCCCGAGCATCATTCCATCGTTGCCGAGATAAACGCCGTACACGGTATCTATATCGCTCCTTGGCTTGACACTCATAAGAGCACCGATGTACTGTTGGCCCAATGGACCCAAGGTATCGTGCAACGCTTCTCGATCCTCCGACGTTTCCAACTCCTTTCGAATAGACGTGGCGAGCTCTGAGTCGTCCGTGAGGTCAAAAACAGGCATGTTTTCGGGTAATTCGAACTTTATTGTAGGCTGCATTTTTCTCGCCGTTACGTATGGCGGAGATGATATCGGTGGAGATGAGGTTATCGGTGTAGAGGTTACCGGTGGTACATCCAGTAAAGCTTTCGATCGTTTCGATTGGCTAGATTTACGCGGTGCCGGCGGGTGATTCGACCATTTTCTCTTTCTCGGCGTCGCATTCTCGGAAAACGTTTCGATCTCAGCGTCGCTCTCCGGCTCCTCTTTCTTCACCGCGGTCGATTTGTCGGCGATCTTTTGCAACGGCTCGATGAGAGGCTTAAAGTGCGTGTCCAACTCAATGTCCTTCTCGATCCTACCGGTCTTCATAGCGCGAAGTTTCTTGCGAATCGACTCGCTCGTTTTCGCAATCTTCTTCGCAACCTTCTCACGCTCGCGGATATCCATGCTCTTGTCGATCGCAGCCATCGCGGAAATACGTGATGCTCTCTCCGACGTTTTACCTGGACGAGGTACCGACGACAACTGACCGCTTTTGCGGTATCGCGAACATGTTAAATCCTTTTCTGTATCGACCATTGTTGAGCGAGCTGTCCTTGTCTATCACTACGAATCCGTACTTGCGCTGCCAACATTCGCTGCACAGCGCGCTGAATTCATCGTACGACATGTCGGTGTTCACGTGATCGTTGTACACGTGTTTCAGATTGGTACCATCCTGTTTGAACAGGATCAGCAGGTTCGCGTTGTCGCGTATCAGATGTTTAGGTATTTTCGCGTACGTCTGACAGAGATAAAAACAGTCGACGTTCGAGTGCCTACCCATTGAAAAATACTCTCTCACGGTGTCTTGCTTGTCGCATGCCACGTCATCGAAAACGAATATCGAGTTTGAACACGCATCGCTCGGTGGAATGACGTCACTGTTGTTGGAGAACGTAAAGTAGCCGATTTCGTCGATCGACGTCAATAAATTCTCCAGATATCGATATTTCGGTTGCTGAAGCGACTTTGAGTAAACGTACACGTTCTCGAAACGTACACCGTGCGGGCTTTCCAACAAGCTTATCAGAACGTTGGTTTTACCGCAATTCGAGGGACCGCAAATGATGGCGCGTATAGTGGCCGGTAGCATCGTACCATGCCTGCGCTTCTCCGCGTTGCCCCCCATCGACCGTGATCTATCGTCGCAGTTCGTCACGCGAATCGCCTGCGGTTGTCGCACGAATCTCATTTTTCGCATTGCTGACCGGAGAGCTGGATTGAGCGCCTATTTATAGGTGCGCGAAATCGCGCATCGCTCAGTAGCGGAAAAATGTTCATTCTGTTATCAAGACCTTCCGATATTCGCGATTTTAGCGCCGAGCAGCTACAATTTGTACCAAAGGCTGTTCTGTTGCAATTGTGTGGCGATTACGTCCACCACGTGTGGGACAGGCTTCCGGAACATATAAAGGCGGATTCGGAGGTTCAACAATATCGTCGGTGCTTAGAACATTATAATTTACCGCATCATCGAACGCACATCGACGGTCCGGCACCGTTGATAAAAAATTGCGGTGAATGCCAGCGACAAAAATAGGCAAAGGTCTCTTCAACCGCGCGATAAGCTCACTTCCGATCGAATTGCACATTCCCGGCTATCAGTTTTGCGGTCCGGGCACTCGGCTGAAGGAGCGATTAGCCAGAGGCGATCCGGGTGTAAATCCATTGGACGCGGCGTGTCGCGAGCACGACATAGCGTATTCGCGTAACAAAGATCTCACCGGGAGACACGCGGCGGACAAGGTACTCGCCGACAAGGCGCTAGGACGTGTCATCGCGAGAGATTCGGCTCTCGGAGAGAGAGGTGCCGCTACAGCCGTTTGGGCTGCTATGAAAGCAAAGACGAAGCTAGGAATGGGTTTGCGAACCGTGAAAAAGAAGAAGAGGAGAGCGTCGAAAAAACGGATACTTCCGGCGGCGAAACGAGGCGGTGTATTGCCGCTTCTACCGTTGCTGGGAGTTCTCGGTTCCCTGGCCGGCGGGGCGGCCGGGGTCGCAACGGCCGTGAACGCTCGCAAAACCGCGCGACGTCAGCTGGAAGAGATGCAACGTCACAATCGCGCCATGGAAGGCCGCGGACTTTATCTCGCTCCGTACAAACGCGGACGGGGAGTTGCGTCGAAGAAGAGGAGAGAAAATAAAAAAAAAAAAACGTCAAAGAGACGTTAAAAATGCCCACGGGTGTTACGACTAACGTACAATTAAATCGACTGGCGAAACACATGCGCGTACCGTTCTTCAGGGGTGTTTTCATGCGTGACTCGTTACCAATCGGCGGTATACGCCGAAACGAGAGCGGTATTGTAAATTTGGATGATACAGCGGGCTCCGGTACTCACTGGGTAGCGTACGCAAAGAGGGGAAACCGCGCGATATATTTTGACAGTTTCGGTAATCTTCGACCGCCGAAAGAGTTGGTGCGATATTTCGGACCGAGCGTGATGAAGATAGAGTACAATCGCACGCCCGTTCAAACATATGATCAGAACATCTGCGGACAAGCGTGCCTGCGATTTCTCCTGACAATAGACGACGATCGGCGTAAATTTAAGGACTGACGGTGCGCCGTGGAGACTCAGTGTTAGTCGAACGGTTTTCCCGACATGTCTATGACATTCACGCTGACCGGGAAGAGCAGCATCCTCGCGGTGCCCTACTTTCCCGCCGTAGATTTGAGCGACGGTGACTACGAGCTCGGTCTAACGGTTTTTGAGACTTATCACACGATACCTAACGTGAATTCTTCGAATAATAAATTTTACTTCGACGAGGATGACACGGAAATTACGATACCCGAGGGATCGTACGAGATAGGAGCGATACACGAGTTTTTGAAACGCGCTGTTTCATGGAAACGCCCGCGACGCGTAGCTCCTTCCATCAGCAATCGTACATCGGTCGCGGATATCGCGCGAGGGGAGACCGCTCGCGCGAATGGCGACGAGGGCGATGATGACAACGCGGAGTACGAGGATGACGAGGCTGTAAAATATCCGATAGTGCTCCGTGCTAATTACAACACGATGAAAAGTGAGATCAATTGCGCTTTCAGAGTAAACTTTAGCAAACCAAACAATATTGGATCACTGCTGGGATTCTCGTCGAAGCGTATATTGCAGCCTGGAAAATGGCACCGATCGGACCTACCGATTAATATCATCAATATAAACATTATCCGCGTAGAGTGTAACGTGACCGCGGGTGCGTACAGCAACGGCAAACCCGTTCACACGATACACGAATTTTCTCCGAGCGTGCCGCCAGGATATAAGATATCGGAAACACCTGCGCAGATCATTTACCTGCCGATCATCGCACGGAGCATTACGGATCTAACGGTAAGCATCGTGGATCAGGACGGACGATTGCTCGATTTTCGAGGCGAAGAGATCACCGTCAGATTGCACGTACGACGGCGACAGCGATAACGCGCGTGAGTGTGCGCGACATATATGAGATGCTCGTGTTGAACGACTCAGAGCACACGAGAGATAACACTATTTACACTACGGTAGCGGTCAACGATATCGTTCGATCATTGTCATCACCAGCGTTAGGCTACGCTAAAAATACGAGAAAGAAACTCACAGCGTCGAACGTTAAATTCTTACAATCTTTGGGATTTGCGGTGCAAAATATCTGAGAAATCATGACCGATATCCTTAACATTGGAAGCGAGCCGGTCTTTGACGACCGCATCGTCAAGATCGAGACTCACACGTACAACGCGTACGCCAACACAACGTTCGAGTATAGCGATGAGATACGAATACCCATACAACAGCAGGATCTGTATACGTTGCCGTGCGAAAGTTTTCTCTACGTCGAAGGAATATTGACGGTGAACAGAGTAGACGGTGAACCCGATAACGTGGTATTGGCGAATAATGCCGTCGCATTCTTGTTCAATGAGATTCGATACGAACTCGACGGTGTGGAGATTGATCGTAACAGAAACGTAGGAATAACAACAACGCTCAAGAATTACGCGTCGCTGTCTTTGGGCGCGAGTACGATTCTGAAAAACGCTGGCTGGGATATGCTCAATAACGCTGACATCACTTCTACGCGAAGAAACTTTACTTTTCACGTACCGCTCAGTATGTTACTGGGATTTTGCGAGGATTACAAACGCGTGGTGATCAACGCGCGTCACGAATTGATCTTGATACGATCGCGCAATGATAACAATTCCCTAGAGGGAAATCCGACGTTGAATCCTGCTATCAACGTACTCAAGATACAATGGCGAATGCCTCACGTGTTGCTGAACGAGATCAACAAACTGTCGATGCTGCGCGCCTTGGAAAACGGACGATATCTGAATATGAGTTTCCGTTCGTGGGATCTGTACGAGTATCCCCTGTTGCAAAACACGACCAAGCACTCGTGGGCTATCAAGACCGCGACTCAGCTCGAAAAACCGCGATACGTCATCTTTGCTCTGCAGACGGGCCGGAAGAATGTTATGACCAGAGAAATAACAACGTTCGATCATTGCAAATTGACCAACGTGAAACTTTATTTAAACTCTGAATTCTATCCGTACGATGATATGAATTTGGATTTTAGTAAAAACAGATGGGCGATTCTGTACGATATGTATGCACGTTTTAGTAGAGCGTATTACGGACGCGAGCACGTCCAGCCGTGTCTCGATGTCCCGAATTTTCTACATTACGCTCCAATAGTGGTCATCGATTGCTCTCGACAAAACGAATCCGTCAAAAATGCCACCGTTGATGTCAGAATAGAATTCGATTGTATGGAGAATGTACCGCCGAATACCTCAGCGTACTGTCTCATCATACACGATCGCGTTATTCAATACAACCCGTTGACCAACGTGGTGCGCAAAATTGTCTGAGCGTTCGCGGCAACGTCGAAGAAATTTTTTTCCGATACAATAAAAAAGAGGGGGAGCAGGGTATAAAATCAAAAGTGTCGCGAGACGTCTGCATATTTGCGTGTCATTCTTCTCGAGTAACGCATCGAAGAGAAATCTTATGTCCGTACCAACGTTCGTGGACCTGCAAGGTTTCCTCGTCGGAATGAAATTTGTCGTGAAGGAGGTGGCGGTGCTGCGAAAGGGGACCGTTCCGGCACATTACATCTTTGAACGCCCCATGCCGTGGAATCTCCTCATGAATTCCGACAAATCATGCGCTACCTGGTTGATCAAAAATCATCATGGATTACGATGGAACGACGGAAACGTGCCGTACAGCATGGTGAAACGTCTAATTACATCGGCCGTGCTTGGTATGGAAGAGGATGATGATAATGACGACGAAACGCCGCCGACTCTCGTGTACGTCAAGGGAATCCAGAAACGCGAATGGCTGGTGGATCTGCTCGAAGATTTTGCAAGAAAGAAAATGATCATCGAGACTCTGGATGCTGATTACGAAGACATCGACTCTTTGAACAATATGGATGCCGCTAATACTGTGCGATGCGGAAAACATACGAAGAATTGCGCGTTGCAAAACGTATTTAAAATATTTAACTGGTGGTCGAAACACGAGAAAGAAGTGGAATCTTTTTATACAACTTATAAAAATAAATAAATTATACATATATGTACGTTACGTTTTATTTTTATATCTCCTTTCCCATCCACTTCGCATGAATATATATATGTAAAAGAAAAATAAAGTCTTTCTTCAGGTCACGACGTACGACTTTATTTTCCACTCGAGCGATATACGCAACGTTCGCCTGAACATCGGCGCTCGCTTCTGTAGTGCGAGACGCGATTTATTTACGAGCGTGAAAGATGAACCGATATGCCCGTCCTAAACTACGATATTTGACTCTTCGTAGAAAGAATCACGGCGCCATTCGGTTATGGTGTCTCGTGTTTACAGAGCGAGCGGGTATCTTGCCGCAGTTACGCCTCAGTCTGCAACTGTCGCTCGCCGGTTGTATAGCGCAAGTCGTTCGCGGTGACAGTTTTTTGTCAGTTTTTTTGTCAGTTTTTGTGAGTGTGATAGTGTGTGTCCAAGGTGCGAAAATGATCTATTACGAATATAATAGCTTAGGCTTGCCAGTGAGACTCGGGCTCTTATCGACAGTGTATTAATGCCATAGAGATTCAGCTTTATAATGGCAGTTTCACTGTCGATAAGTGCCCGAGTCTCGACGACAAACCTAAGCTATCATTCTTAATAATCACTTTTCGCAGGTGCGAAAAAAAGAAAAACGTTATGGCTCCTCGTATGGGCACGGGGTCGGACCCTGAGATCGTCCCGTTTTTCGGGGTGCCGCCAGAGGCGGCCGAGCAATTTGAGCCACAACCACAAGTAGACTTATTGCCACCACGGGACATCAACATACATGTCCGAGCGCTAACGTACGTTCGGGATCTAGAAAATTACGAACGTACGTTAGTGCGACGCCCGGGACGCATTGCGGCCAACGACCCAGACAATGACGAACTCGTCATACGGCTGGTTGCGGCAGGCCTGCGGCCCCCGTTTCGAGTAGCTGGACGGGGTTGGGGCCATTTCGGCCATCGCGCCCTTCTTAGTGAAATTGTCCGCTTGCTCGTAATAGGGGTCCCGCAGGCAGTTGGTCGTGGTCGTGGCCGTGATCTTGGTGGTGGTGGTGGTGGTGATGGTGGTGGTGGTGGACACGGTCGAGGCCGCGGTGGTGGCGGTGGTGATGAACACGGTCAAGGCCGCGGACGCGCTGAGGGGATTCGACAAGGTCAAGGCCTTGGTCGCGCTGAGGGGATGAGACTACTGCTGCAAAGATTGCAGCTCGAGCGTCACCCCGTCGGGCGCGGACACGGGCATCCCCCCCCCCCCAATTAAGGGAAGAACGAACGCGAACGGCGGCGCGGGGGGGGGGGGGGGGGGGCGAGTTGAGAGAGCGGGCGGCGCGGGCGGGCGGCGGCGCGGGCGGCGCGAGCGGTCGGGCGGCGGCGGCGGCGGCGGCGGCGGCGGCGGCGGCGGCGGCGGCGGCGGCGGCGGCGGGCCCTACCCCTAACGCGGTACACCTCTCCCCGCGGCCCTAACGCGGCACCCCTCTCCCCCGCGGACCCTACGCGGCCCTAACGCGGCACCCCTCCACCCCGCGCGGACCCTACGCGGCCCTAACGCGGCACCCTTCCCCCACGCGGACCCTACGCGGCCCTAACGCGGCACCCCTCCCCCGCGTCACGTCAACACCCCTCACCCTCCTTTGTAATATAAGACGCCGCCTATAAAACAATCCCCTTAGCCCTCGGTTACCCCCCCGCCCCTCACCCCCCTCATTGCCCCATGGCTCCGAACCGGGCTAGTCTACCTACTTCGGCTATTTTTCTTGATCCTGATTTTTACGTTGTTTTTATTCAATATTTCTAAGACTTTATGAGGGCCAGTGTATTGGTCTCCAAATTTTCCGGGTTTCGGCCCTTTCTGTAAGAACACATGGTTTCCAGGTTTAAAGGTCTGTGGGTTAACCTTTCTGTCATAATATTTTTTAGATTTAAACTTGGCTTCGACAACATTTTTACGAGCGTTAGTCTGTATGGCATGAAGTTGCGTGACAAGGTTAATCAGGTAATCATCGTAATTTGCTAATTTATCTTCTGGAGTCAGAAGTTTGTTTGTTGGAATTCTCGCTATTTTGCCAAAGACTAATTCATACGGAGTATGTTTTGTTGCCTCGTGTACACTGGTGTTATAATTGAACATTGCAAGGCCGATCCATCTATCCCATTGTTTTTGTTCGTTTGCATATTGTTTTAGATATTCTCCTAATGCGTGATGCGATCTTTCTAGCGATCCGTTTAATTGAGGGTGAAAGGCTGTCGTGCGAAATTTGCGAATTCTGAATATTTTAGCTATTTTTCTCATTAATTCGCTGATAAAGTTTTTACCTTGGTCGGTTAATATTGCTTTGGGTGCTCCTAATACACAGATAAATCTGTCTACGAAAGCTTCTGCTATCGTTTCGGAAGTTTGATTTGGTAACGGTATTCCCATGCAGAATTTAGTAAGTTGGTCTTGTAAAGTTAAGATATATTCATTGCCTCTTTCGGTTATAGGCAGTGGTCCTACGATATACATGGCTACTTTATCGAAGGAAGATCCTGGAGTATCCGTAATTATCATGGGTTGCTGAGTTTTTACGCGTACTAATTTTTTCAATTGACATTGTAAACATTGTTGTATGTACCGTTGAATATCGGATTTCAAATTTTCCCAATAATAATATTGTTTTATTCTATTATATGTTTTTGTAACGCCTCGATGTCCTCCGGTAGGCGAACAGTGCATTTCGCCGATTATACTGGAGCGGAGATCTTTAGGCGGATATTTGATTAATCCATTACATATAATTAATTTGGTGGTTGAGTCTACAAAGGTTAATTGTAAGAGAGATTTGATGTTGCTCCATGGTACATTATTAACAATATCTGTTTTTGCAATACCGAGTGTTTCTAAATTTAATTCGTCGGCGATGTTTCGTAGATCTTTTGTCGCTGTAGCAATTTGTGCGAGAGTTATGGTCGGGCCTTCTCGTAATCCCTCGCTGATAGGCAAGGCTATGTGATAGTGTTTCTTATACCTTATAGCCTTTGCTTTACCTAAAGAGAGAGGACTCAGGTTTGGAATATTGTTTCGTTCAAATAATTTTTGCGATCCTGAATCCAACGGTTTTCCGTTAGTATCGACAAAGTATGCGACATTATCCTTGCTCAGAAATAGTAAATCTCGAGTTTCTATTACATTATTTTTGTATATCTGGGTGTCGGTGATAGTGGGTTTTATTCCTGGTGTGGTTTGGTTTCCGGTATCTTCAGTATCTAGTCTGTTTGATTTACTTTCCTCGTCATCTTGTTCGTTTTCTTCGTCGTCTTTCTCGTTTTCGGAGTCGTTTTCTTCGTTTAGTGGGTCGGGTTTATCTTCTAGACCCGTTTGACCTCATTTTCTCGGTTCTGGGAACCGTCAAGTAATTCCCCTTTTCGTGTGTCTTTATTTTTTGCCGTTTGACTTCGAGTCTGTATTCTGTTGTAAGGAGGGTCGTGAGTCGATACCTTTTCCATAATTTGCAACTTCGGTGGGTCACACAGCTCTTCTCGTGTAAATGGTATCGAATCTGTATTTTCGTGATTTGTATCGTTGTCGGGTAATAAATTTTCTACTTCTTTGTCGTCTGAGAGATATAGATTGAAATCTTCGTCTTCTTCATCTTCGTCGGATTCTTCCAACATTTTGGAAATTGTCTCTGCGTCTTTCGGGTTGTTGAAATTTAAAAACTTTTGATGTTTGATTACGTTACAATTTGTTTCCTCTACTGGATTTCTCGATAAGGCATTGGCATTTACATTGGTTTTCCCTGCTTTATATACTACGTCGTATTCGTATTCGGCTAATTTCAGTCTCCACCGGAGAATTCTCATATTCGCATCTTGCGCGTTTTTGAACCAAAGTAAAGGCTTATGGTCTGTAACTAAAGTGAATTTTCGCCCGTATAAATATGGCCGGAAATGCTTAACGCAATATATAATTGCTAAGGCTTCCTTCTCGTATGTATCGTATTTTAATTCATTGTCGGTTAAGGTTCGTGAAGCGTATGCTATTGGTCGATCTTTATTAATTTCTCCTTGCGATAAGATCCCTCCTATTGCGATTCCGGAAGCGTCGGTGGTCAGGATGAAAGGTTAAAAAAATCAGGATACTGCAGGACTGGTTCTTTGCATAATTTTTGCTTCAATGTTTCAAAAGATTCCTCTTGAGCGTGTGTCCACTCAAAACGCGTATCGTTCTTTAATAAATTGGTTAAAGGTTTTGCTAGTTTTGAAAAATTGGGTATAAACCTTCTGTAATATCCTGCTAGTCCGAGGAATTGTTTAATATTTTTCGGCGTTTTTGGCCTAGGAAATTGTTTTACAGCTTTTAATTTTTTAGGTTTAATCCCATCTCTGCTTATTACGTGTCCTAAATAGGTTACTTCTGGTTTTAGGAATTCGCATTTATCTGGTTGTAATTTCTAATTAGCTTTGCGGAGTCGTTCTATTAACAAATTACGTTCGTGTTGTTTTAGTGAAGAAGCGGAGATGACGACGTCATCCATGTAAATAAATATTCCTTTTAATCCCGCTAATACACGATCCATTGTTCGTTGAAAAGTAGCAGGAGCGTTTTTTAATCCAAAAGGCATTCGGTCAAATTCGTAATGACCGTTAGGAGTTGTAAATGCAGTTTTGTGACTATCTGCGGGATCCATTTCTATTGGCAAGTAATTTTCGGCCTATTTTCTGTATTGCGTTGTTCGTTTTGCTTCTTCCAGCAATTACTAGCCGAATGTCCCGGTTTATCACACCATTGACAAATTATAGAAGGCTTATTCTGGTTACTGCTATTATTCATTCTACACATTTTAGCGCTATGCCCGGATTTAGAGCATAATTGACAAATAACATTACTTTCTCGCACAATGTTAACGGATTGACAGGTTTGGGAATCACGCAACCGGCATTTGTCGGCACTATGTCCGCGTTTCTTGCAGATTTGGCATATTAAAATTTCGGTCCCTAACGGGGTTTTATTGTAAGGCTGTTGAGAGATTTGAGTTAATTTTCTGCAATTAGAGGCTGAATGTCCTTCCTTATAGCAAATCTGACATGTTTCTCGTGAACTGTTAACATTCGATAATCTTCCTGGACCTCTACCCTGCCCTTGTCGTAAATCTGTCATGTCGCGTAGCTCTCTCTCAATCCGCAGGGCGTCGGCTACGGTCGCTTGAACGTCTAAATTTCTCGCTACGCTTTGTTATAATTCCGGCTTTAATCCTCTGATAAAACATTTGCACATATCTTTTTCTAAAGATGCTTTAATATTCTGACCGGGAAGGGCATTTCCTGAATTTTTATGCGCTTTCAATATCCGTTTTCCTAGTATTTTTACTCGATTTGCGTATGTAACTACGTCTTCCTCGTTCTTTTGGTAAATACAACCCAGCTCTCCTTGCAACTGATAAATGTTTTTAGATGGGCCATAAATTTGTTCTAAGTATTTAGTTAATTGGGCTACACTGTCGAAATCTTGGTCTTGTATAGTACGGCGCGCTTCATCTACAATTCGGGTTCTGATAATTTTGGTAAATTGAGACTCTGCTTCATCAGGCAGCATAGCTTTTGCTTCCTGACATCCTTCGATAAAATATGTAAGGGGAATATTTTGACCGTCAAAGAAAGGAACGGCTTCAACCGCGTATTTTAAGGTGGCGAACGGGTTAGGGTGCGCCATTGTTTCTGTGATGTTTTTAGAACTTAACGAGGTATTATGTTCGATTAGATGTGTTAATAAAACTTTGTTCAAAGATTCGTACGAAGCAGGCTCAGGTGTACAGGCTAAATTTTCGGACTGATCTTCCGCAATTTCGGTAAGGTTTGGAGTGAAACTGATCTGTCTTGGAGTAGGTTTAGTGGATCCAGAGGGAGTGGAAGTATATAGTGCTAGGCTACCTGGTTTAATTTTGCCTTCATTTTTAATAGCGTTTTTGTAAAGATTATCGACTTCAGCCTTGTCGGATTTAGACCTCGTACTCATACCTGTCTCGCAAAATTGCACAATTCATCCCGGACGAGCCCCAAATTTTTAAGTTTCGTTACGTCCAAACCCCGGGAGTCTCAGTGAAAAGGAAAACTGGGAAGCGAAGGAAAGGCCACCCAGAAAGGACGGGGTAAGAAAGGACGTAACCGAATACTTAAAGGTTATCTCGGGTCGCGCGAGTAAACGCGTGCGATCGTCGGTCCTGTTTCAGGTCAGGGATTATGCAATCCTTATTACCTGGGATCGGACCGTGTACGATTTTGCGAGCGGGAAAGGTTGGTGACGAGGTGTTAGTTAATTAAATTAAACATTGATTTGATAATAAAATCGTATAATCATTTATTATAATGTGAATCAGTGTGACATATATATATATAAAAAAAGAAAAATGATTTTAGAGAAATGCGAATGGTGCGCATTTACAGTGGTGTATGTGTGTGTGTGTGTGTGTGGAATACGCGGGTGTTACATTGGTTCGGAGGTTATCGGACAGGATTACTGAGGGGATGCATCGACATTTAATATGATCTCCTGCCCGGTTAATACATTTATAATTCAAAAAACACAAAGAAAAAGAGAAGGGTGTACGAGTATGAGCGAGTGTGTGTGTGTGTGTGTGTTATAATTAATATTTAGATTCGCGGTTTATTTCTAACGTGATTAGTCTAAAACTATTACTTCTGATAAAATCTCCACATCTGTGGTGGAGAGCGCTGGAGAGGTTGGTCTGTCGGAGGGGAGCAGGGGTGTTTCAAAGAGAATCTCCACGCTAGAGGTGGAGAACGCGGGAGAAGGTGTTCTCTCGGGATAATAGTCGCGTAGGTAAAAAGGGATCGGAGAGTGTGGGAGCTCCGGATAGGGGAACTGGTCAAGTTCCTCGGAAGGAACCGGGGAATAGGACGGTCTGGAACAGGGAGAGGAATCGGGGGTGTCGGAAAAAATTTTATACGCGAGAGAACGCGGGGGAAGGGAAATATGCGGAAGACGCGCGCGGTTTATGTATTCTCGCTTTTCTTGGAGGAGCTGCCGCTGCACGACGCGTGCTCGCCTGCATCGCTCGATCCGTTTTTTTACTTTAAGGGCTAAGTTTTTGAGCGTTGGACCTCGGGTGCCCACTAGAAATTGTTATAAAAAAAGGGTGAAAAATTATTTACTGAAATCCGTTTCAAGAGAAAAATAAAATAAGAATAACTAACACACGTATATATATGTATATATGCAAAGAAATGTGTACATATACAATATATATATAATAATCAAGAATGATTCTCGAGGTCCTGGCTTATAAATGCAGGTTAAATTGACTTACTACTTGCTGGCCTTTGTATGAGGGGATGTAGATATGAATGATGTTGCTCTGCGCCGTTGGTCGCGACTCGCGGATCTCGGTGTGGGGGCGTGCTGAGGGTCGTTGGCAGGACCTTGGGTTGGCGGTAGACACGCACAGAATTTAGAAAATAATAGAGTTGATTCTCGACTCGATTGTCGGACTGACTGCGTGGCAGTTTAAAGAAACTGAGCGAATAAGGCGTCGAAGTGCAAGAGCAAGTGCCAAGTGCAAAGTGCAAAGTGCGTTGAGGTACGCGGAGTCGCGGTTTTTATATGAATTGAAAGGGGCGGATTTAATCCGAGGATGATTAGGATTGGTGGAGTCTGGTTCCTGTTTGTGACGTAGATTTCGGTTTTCCGCCTATCTCGTGGCAAGTTACCGAAATCTCGTTACACAATTTCTAATTAGTGGTCAACTATTGGCGGGTTCGTTATTAGAATTATATTTTTCCACTCTTTGGTGGTCCAAGCTAATATTCTTTTTACTGCTTTATCTTTATCGCTTACTGGGAAGCGTGGGTCAGAGTTCAAATCCGCGTTCTTAAACGGGTGACACGTGTGAACTCTTTAATTTTGATAAATTGAGGCAGGGTGACGACGCGACTTCTAATTAGATGCGTGATTTGAAAAGCCCTCGCATGGCGTTTTAATTTATGGTGACCCATGCCTCCCGTTATCGCGAGTTTTAATTGAATTTTCGTTGCCCGCTATCGTAACTGAATTTCCGTTGCCCCGCTTCGTGGAATTATTGGGACCACTTGGATCACAAAAAATTAATTACTTGTTTAATTTATTGGGTTTGAGTCAACGGGAAGTTTCTAGTTACGTTTCTTTACTTTTTATGAGCAACGGCTTGCATCCGCTTGCCAATTGATAACCACTGTTTACGATTTTAATTCTACGAAAGGAAGAAATTGCGTGGAGTCCACAGGACGTAACAATTAATATGCTGAGATTTATTACAATCCGCGTAACTTAATTCATTATTATTCTCTAAATTATTATTTGAAACCGAAGGTGTACTTTCTAATAATGGCATTACATTGTTACATTCAATATTGTTAATTACCAAATTCGTTATCTCTTGTGCTCTTTGATAATATGTTCTCTTTATCTTTAGCATTTTTTAGATTAATTAATACATATTCTTACTTGTTTATATGATTACTAGCTGGTTACCCGGGCTTCGCCCCGGAGGACCTCTCGCTCCTTTGTAGACATTTTTCCATAGAATGTGAAATCGACGACAACTTTTTTGTATTGTACAATCATTAGGAATGTCAAAAATAACAATTAGTTAAGAAAAAACTCAATCCGTAAAGCCAAAATTAATTATTAGTCTGCGTATAGCACTATGGTACTCACTATGGTACACCTAAGCCCTTTTTATGATAAGTAAACTAATAAAACATTTTCGCTTATTATAGTGCACTGCCACTATGTTAACGTCATTTTACACTAAAATGTATCGTCCCCAAGATAAAGGTAAATACAGCTCATGGTAAAAAAAATTTCTCTTTTTACTATTTAATGTATTCTACAGGTTAATAACATTTTTTATTAGACCCTGGGATGAATCTCGCGGGCACACATCAATTTTCTCGGTAATTTAAATTAGAGCTGTTTAAAGAAATATTCATAATATTCTTAATCTTGGTACAGAGATCTTATATTATTGTCTAATTGTTTTACAGTATATAGACAATATTTTAATAATTGAAGGTTTATTGTGACCATGTCAAAAAGAAAAGAGATTTAAGTGATCATCTGAGTTTTAAAAAGTAAAAAATCTCTATAAAAAATCTGTGAGCTCGCATAAAAAGTTGTTTTATCTGCAATTATCCAAAAAATCTAAGACGTGCTACTCCGGCATTGAAAAAGAATGTATTTATAGAGAAAGCAACTTTTATGCAAATTCACGGATTTTCAATAGAGACTTTTAACTTTTTAGGCCTCGGAAGATCACTTGAATCATCTGTTCTTTTTCACATAGTCACAATTGAACTTCTGTTATTGAAATATTGACTACAATAAAACAATTTGAATAAATCTTGAATATAACGCCCCCCTCCCGATTGTGTTTTTATTGATGTCAGCTTGCTCATGCCAGTGGATCCGGGAGCCGCGAGTTTGGTCTGCCCGTCGATGGCGATCGTAGCGCAAAGGGGTGCGCGCTGGGCTAGTGAGCCCGACGAACCGAGTTCAAGTCCGACCACCGGCCGGACCAAAAATACTTGGTTTTCATTCGATCGCCACCTCTCGGAAGGCAATAGGCAAAGGCAAACCACCGGAGTATTCTTGCTAATTTTCGTCCCACACGTAGCACCTTGAGCAAGTGCTCGTGTGGCTTGGTCCCTTACGTAGCACCTTCAGCCAGTGCTCGGGTGGCTTGGTCCCACACGCAGCACCTTCAGCAAGTGCTCGTGTGGCTTAGTCCCTCATGAAGCACCTTCAGCAAATGCTCGTGTGGCTTGGTCAGGTTAACCTGTTCTGGCGGCTTGGAGCTTCTCCGGTGCCAGCCGGCGTGGACGACATGCCTCTGGTTGACCTTTCGTTGTCTTAATGTGACGTGTGGTACCGTGCTTTCCTAGCTTGTCGTTGATGCTGGGGTACACGATTCCTGGATATTTGGCCAGGATATCATCATACCTTGTTTCTATCCTCAGTGTTTTTATTGATGTCAGCTTGCTCATGCCAGTAGATCCGAGAGCCGCGAGTTTGGTCTGCCCGTCGATGGCAATCGTAGCGCAGAGGGGTGCGCTCTGGGCTAGTGAGCCCGACGAAACAAGTCCAAGTCCGACTACCGGCCGGACCAAAAATACTTGGTTTTTATTCGATTGCCACCTCTCGAAAGGCAATAGGCAATGGCAAACCACCGGGAGTATTCTTGCCAATTTTCGTCCCACACGTAGCACCTTGAGCAAGTGCTCGTGTGGCTTGGTCCCTTACGTAGCACCTTCAGCAAGTGCTCGTGTGGCTTGGTCCCACACGTAGCACCTTCAGCAAGTGCTCGTGTGGCTTGGTCCCTCGCGTAGCACCTTCAGCAAGTGCTCGTGTGGCTTGGTCAGGTTAGCCTGTTCTGGCGGCTTGTAGTTTCTCCGGTGCCAGCCGGCGTGGACGACATGCCTCTGGTTGACCTTTTGTTGTCTTAATGTGATGTGTGGTACCGTGGTTTCCTAGCTTGTCCTTGATGCTGGGGTTTACGATTTCTGGATATTTGGCCAGGTATATGATATTTGGCCAGATATATGATACCCTGTTTCTATCCTCAGTGTTTTTATTGATATCAGTTTGCTCATGCCAGTGGATCCGGGAGCCGCGAGTTTGGTCTGCCCGTCGATGGCGATCGTAGCGCGAAGGGATGCGCGCTGGGCTAGTGTGCCCGAGGAACCGAGTTCAAGTCCGACCACCGGCCGGACCAAAAATACTTGGTTTTTATTCAATCGCCACCTCTTGGAAGGCAATAGGCAATGGCAAACCACCGGGAGTATTCTTGCCAATTTTCGTCCCACACGTAGCACCTTAAGCAAGTGCTCGTGTGGCTTGGTTCCACACGTAGCACCTTCAGCAAGTGCTCGTGTGGCTTGGTCCCTCACGTAGCATTTCTTTAAATTAACAAATTATTTATTAGTTGTTATATCTGGAGGTTTTGTGGTTCAGCGGTGAAAGGTTGTCTAGTGTATTTAATAACCAGATATAGAAGAAAAACAAATTTTGAAAACTATACTTACTTCTCAGGAAAATAGTATGTATTATCTGCACGTTAGATCCTTTGACATCAGATACTCATCAATTACTTGAAATATGTATAGAACAATATTTAAAGTTACACATAGATCATTTCGGAAATCATTTGAAGCCGAAACATCACAATTTGGTTCATTATTCACGAATGATTGAAAAATATGGACCATTAAAGAACCTATCATGCATGAGGTTCGAAGCTAAGCACAAACAAGTAATTGCTTATTCAAAGACTATGTCTTCATGAACAAACATAGCTTATTTATTAGCATTAAAACCTCAACTAAAACTTTGTTATAGATTTGTATGTAATGAAGGTTTTGGTAATCGCATATCTCATGGTGCTACAATTGGAAACTTTAGTGATACAAAAGAATGGTTATTTTTTAAATCTACAATTTTATTTACAAAATATAGAAGTTTTTCAATGCTTTAACTGGATTCGGTTGAATGGTACGAGATATGAGATTAACAATATAATACGAACAAACAAAATTGCTGACAATGGACCTATAGCGTTTGGAAAAATTAATGTCATTATGTTAGATTGTAATAACCAAAAAGTTTATTTTGTTTACACACATTCTTCAGTTGTAGGATATTCTGAACATTTGACTGCTTACGAACTCAAATTGACAAAAAAAATTGAATACGAAAGTTAAGATAATTTAAAAGATTACAAAACTTTTATTACACATTTACTTAATGCTAAAATTTACATAGCGAAATACGATTTTCAATATATATTATATATTAATTACTTATAACAATTTGTTAATTTTTCTATATGTATTTCTTAATACAGTTTTACATTATGATGATTTAAATAGATAAAAACTTAATTCAGTATTTACTTATTTCTGAAGCTCCTTTCCTCGCACAGGTCCGAATTGTCACGAAAGCAACATTGTTGTGTAGCTTTTATACGGAAATTGTGTAGTTTTTATAGGAAAAACCTGTGCCCGCCATTGCACCAGCCGGACCAAAAATACGTGGTTTTTGTTCGATCGCCACCTCTCGGAAGGCAATAGGCAATGGCAAACCACCGGGAGTATTCTTGCCAATTTTCGTCCCACACGTAGCACCTTGAGCAAGTGCTCGTGTGGCTTGGTCCCACACGTAGCACCTTTAGCAAGTGCTTGTGTGGCTTGGTCCCTCACGTAGCACCTTCAACAAGTGCTCGTGTGGCTTGGTCGGGTTAGCCTGTTCTGGCGGCTTGGAGTTTCTCCGGTGCCAGCCGGCGTGGACGACATGCCTCTGGTTGATTTTTCGTTGTCTTAATGTGACGTGTTGTACCGTGCTTTCCTATCTTGTCGTTGAAGCTGGGGTACACGATTCGCGGATATTTGGTCTGGATAACATTATATCCTGTTTCTATCCTCAGTGTTCTTATTGATGTCAGCTTGCACATGCCAGTGGATCCGGGAGCCGCGAGTTTGGTCTGCCCGTCGATGGCGATCGTAGCGCAGAGGGGTGCGCGCTGGGCTAGTGAGCCCGACGAAACGCGTTCAAGTTCGACCACCGGCCGGACCAAAAACATTTGGTTTTTATTTGATCGCCACCTCTCGGAAGGCAATAAGCAATGGCAAACCACCGGGAGTATTCTTGCCAATTTTCGTCCCACACGTAGCACCTTGAGCAAGTGCTCGTGTGGCTTGGTCCCTCACGTAGCACCTTCAGCAAGTGCTCGTGTGGCTTGGTCAGGTTAGCCTGTTCTGGCGGCTTGTAGCTTCTCCGGTGCCAGCCGGCGTGGACGACATGCCTCTGGTTGACTTTACGTTGTCTTAATGTGATGTGTGGTACCGTGCTTTCCTAGCTTGTCGTTGATGCTGGGGTTTACGATTCCTGGTATTTGGCCAGGATATCATGATACCCTGTTTCTATTTTCAGTGTTTTTATTGATGTCAGCTTGCTCTGCCAGTGGATCCGGAAGCTGCGAGTTTGGTCTGCCCGTCGATGGCGATCGTAGCGCAGAGGGGTGCGCGCAGGGCTTGTGAACCCGACGAAACGAATTCAAGTCCGACCACCGGCCGGACCAAAAATACTTGATTTTCATTCGATCGCCACCTCTCGGAAGGCAATAGGCAATGGCAAACCACCGGGATTATTCTTGGATTATATATATATATATACTTACATTTTTAATTCTCCTACACGTACTATACGTATATCCTATACGTATTAAAACACGGCTGTAGATTCTTATTTTTGGAATATACAATATCTTATTTTTACTGCAATTTCACTGTTGGAATCAACAGCGTCTCAAACAGCGTTCACTTTCAGTAAATGGCGGTAAATCGGGAACGTCGATCAGCGTCGCGTTAAGTTTTTGTTTCTTTCGGTTACGCGCCCGCGCCGCCCGCGCCGCCCGCGCCGTGACAATATTTGACTATCAATTTCGTGCGTTCAGCAGAACAAACCGCTCAGTAGCAATCGAACGTGATTGGCTCTTACTTTTAGAACCAACAAATCAACGCAGAGTGTTGATAAGACGACAATTCAGCAGTTCTGCTGAACGCAGCCAATGGCTCTCGTGATTATGCCATGGCTCTGCCATGTATCCTTCTCTTTCTATTCGTATCCTTTTCTTTCCCTTTTACCGTTCGTTATATGAAGTCGATCGTTCGAGGTTATTGCACGTACTCACATCTTTTACTATATAATTACGGCAATATTTTTATGGAATTGAAAGGCACAAATTACAAATTATCAAATTTGTGACATAAATATGTTTCATAAAATAGGTACTTAATTATATTGTATATTATAAATAAATTACGATAAAAAAGTAGAAAATTTCTGCCCTTTTGTATAATTAATGGATAGTCCAAAACAAGTCCATGTACAAACGTCCACTGGACGTACAGTATACATCCATAAATTAGTTACATAAAGTGGATCTCAAATGGACGTCCACTGGATGTCCGTTTATTATTAGCCAATGTATGTCCTTGTGTGGACATACATTGAACAACCATTTTATATCCATGGACGTATGATAGTAAAATGGACGTCCATAAGACGTACGGTGCTATTTGGGATATAAGAATAGTCAGTAATCAAATAAAAAATTGAGGTTTCCGTTTAAGATTTTAATGTTGATTTTGAGATCTTTTTCATAACTGCGCTTAAGATTAAACGAGTATCGTCGTTTGATGCATTTGTTAAAACTCTTTCACTTTTGTAACATTTTTTCCCTATTCCCTTATTTTCGAGATATTGTACTAGTCTAATATATTTTTTTCACTCTATATAACTCATTGTCATGGAAACTTATCGTATCAAGTTCTGCAAAATCAAGGGAAAAATGTAAACTTTTACCCGCATTTTTTCTATTGAGCGATGTTAATTAATTCACTCCGTGCAACTCAGGAAACTGGACTTTTTATTAATCAATTTTGCAGGCTTTTATTGTGACATCCGCCATGTAAAACTATTACATCCCACACAATCGGCATCATAAAAATATAAAACAGAATTGAAACGATTTCTAAATGATAAATATTGTTTCGGAATTACCCAAAATCTCATTTTTTGCAATTTTATTTAATGATTTGATAGGATTTTCTGTTTCTCGCTTATTTTTATGGACACGAGAAGCTTGTCCAGTAAACGTTGCATTCAAGTATCCCGAAGGCTTAAATACGCCTACAATCAATCGCCGAGCAAGATGGGTGGCTTGGTTTGACAGTGCCAAGGCAGGTGCAAGTTCAGACGCTTTACAGTAGATCTTATCAATGAGTTTATAACAACCTGCCTTTTATATTGAACGCGGACTAGCTCGCTGGGTCAGGAGTTCAATAGGGTAGGTCCGGAGACAATAGACGCGAGCAATAGGCGAGTTAAAATATTAACAATAGTTTATTGTAAAAAAAATAACAAAAGTGGTGACTAGAGTTTGCAACGTGGATTTCCACGGTTTAGAATATAATTTCACAATTAACAAGAATACTGGCGGGGTACTTCGGAGGCGCGGTGGCCCAGTACGGCGTGATATACGGAAAGAATATAATTATAATCGAAAGAGATTACCGGCGAGGTACTTCGGAGGCGCGGTGGCCCAGTACGGCGCGATATACGGAAAGAATATAATTATAATTGAAAGAGATTACCGGCGGGGTACTTCGGAGGCGCGGTGGCCCAGTACGGCGCGATATACGGAAAGAATATAATTATAATTGAAAGGGATTACCGGCGGGGTACTTCGGAGGCGCGGTGGCCCAGTACGGCGCGATATACGGAAAGAATATAATTATAATCGAACGAGAACGTGATTAAATATTGACGGAAAAGAATATAATTGTAACTACAGAGGATACTACGGCGCGGCGCGCGTATCTGTACATCCCGTACGTGGCTAGATACCGGTCGCGGTTTGCTATCGCGGGTTTAAATCTCGACGAGATACTGGCGGGTGGAGCGGCGTCGGGACGCTCGGACGTACGGACCGGTCCGTCCCGATTCGCCAGGATGAGGTGCGTCGGCGTCGAGAGCACTCGACCGAGACGGAGAGCTCTCCACCTCGGTTTTTCGCTTTCGCAGGTAAGGAAAGAAAGTCGTCGAAGGGAAAGCAGCAACGAGAGCACTCGTTCGTGGACAGAGAGCTCTCGACCACGATTACTGCTAATTGCTTTCAAGAACAGGACTGAGTGTCGATTTCGGCTTCCGGAGCGCCTTTTATACTGCGCGAGAACGTTATTTTACAGTCCCCACGGTGGGGGTTGACAGCAGCGCACACGTGTGTCAAGAGCGCGTGGCTGTAGCTGTCAGCGGCGCTCGGTCGTATTCGACGACGCTCGGGCCCCGTCGGCCTCGCACATGGGGCCAGTCGCGGCTGTCGTTGCGCTCGCGTTGTTCGGCGGCGCTCGGCGGCGGTCGGGCCCCGTCGGCCGCTTCGTCTCGAGCCGTTTTACGGCGAGATCGCTGTATAAGTAATTAAAAATGGGTGGTGGGCGCATCCCGCCCACAGTTCCGCCCATCGGGTGTTCGGCCGGGCGGTGTCCGACGGGTGTTAGTCGGAGTTACGATGCCTCTTCAGGGGTGCATCGTTACAAGTTTTACCATCTGTTTAACATATATGCAAAAAATTAATTTTTTTTATCGTACAAAAGATAGAATAATATACCACGAGATTAATATTTTATAAAAATCATGTATATTTTGCGTACTTTCTCTCCAGGCCAATCTTTACCAAAAAGGTCACTTGCATCAGTTAAGAGATTGTCGACTCCATCATCTATTTTTTCAGCTTTTGTATGAGTATTGCCTATGTCGTAATCAGAGTCAGTTGTTTTGTCTTTCCTGTGATGGTTTATGGTTTCTACTTTATCTTCCGTTCTTTTTGTTTTGGTTTCTTAATTGCTTTATAAAATCAAAAGTGTCGTTGCTATTATTAGATCCACTGTCGCTGAAAGTATTTTCCTTATCATCACATTCACTCTCGGCAGTATCAGAATCATCATTTTCAGGTTTTAGCATTTTTTGTCTCTGTGAAGTACTTACTCTGCGATAATAACTGTAACGGCTGGACAGTGGCAGACTGTGAATGTCTCGCTTCAGCTATACAAATAAACAATAAAAAATCTTTTTATTTAAATATTTAAATAAAAAATGCTTATTCTATTAATGCATCTGTTTTTGGTTTAATAATTACATTCATGATTAAAAACTTGAAAAAAGAAATTGTATTTCCCATCTTCAGAAAATTTTATTTCTTTAATTTTTTCTCAAATATACTACATATTGTGATGTTTAATATCACATTAACAGAGAACATTATATATAATTATCATGTACATTGAAAAATTAATTTCAAATATATTAAATAATTTGAGTGACAAATTCAAAAATTATATACAAATAATTAAATAAAAAATAAAATTAACATGTGAGTTAGACGAAGATGACAAAAAAAAAACATTTTAGAAATATTGGACACAAAAATTATATTGACAAATATTATGACTTCATTATATGATTAAAAATATAAATAGAAATAAAAACAACAAATTAAATGATCAATAGGAACAAGAAAAATTAAATGATCAATAAAAATTCATAAAAATTTTTCATATTTATATCTAGTAAAATAATGTGACAAACTGCACGGTAGGAAAATTGGACAAAATTTTAATAACATTAATCATATTACATATTTAAACAATATATTATTCAATGTTTCAAATCCCTTATGTGCTATGTCTTACCTTTCGATTTTTTAGAGAACTCAATTTCTGTGTATGCATTTTCAAGAATTTTTTTAAATTCATCTTTTGATGGGCTACTTAATCGTACAGTCGTTGTCTTTAGTCTTTTGTTATTTGTAATGGTAGCTTCAATAAATGATTGAGTAGCCTCATCTCCTTTTTTTTTTTATCTGCTGCCTCATTATCACTTTTCTATAAAACATTTCTATATTTATTAATTCAACATTTTATAGGTAGATGTCAATTTTAGGATATAACGATTCTTTAAATAGTAAATAATTGGCGTCACAAGTCACTTTTAAAATTCGTTGAATATACATTCATATTTAATAATTTAATTTAACTTTAATTAGCATATTATACTATATATTATTATTATATATTGGCTTATTGCCATAATCGAAATAATATATATTTTATGGATTATTCTTTATAAAAATTGAATTAAAACAAAAATTCAAATATAAATTTGCCATTGACCAAACAGTGTTTTTATCTGTTTTCTAATTTTTGTTCTCAATCTACATTAACCTACAGTATGAATCATTAATTATTGTGCATACCAATTTAATTATATGCATGCATATGAAAATAATTATTATGCCTACCATTTTTTTCTGTTTTTGTGTTACCTCTGTTTTAATATTTCCAACACATGGCGTTGCTGAAAACCCTCTCTTTTTCTTAACCTGTCTTTTACTTGTGATAATTAAAGAATTATCCTTAGAAGGTAATTCTTTAGGCATTCCTTTGTTTTTGATCAAATCTTGATAGACTTTGCCAAGCATCACATGGTCATCTGAAAAATACATGTATCATATAGGATATCATGATACAGGATATCATGATACGCTGTTTCTATCCTCAGTGTTTTTATTGATGTCAGCTTGCTCATGCCAGTGGATCCGGGAGCCGCGAGTTTGGTCTGCCCGTCGATGGCGATCGTAGCGCAGAGGGGTGCGCCCTGGGCTAGTGAGCCCGACAAAACCAGTTCAAGTCCGACTACCGGCCGAACCAAAAATACTTGGTTTTTATTCGATCGCCACCTCTCGGAAGGCAATAGGCAATGGCAAACCACCGGGAGTATTCTTGCCAATTTTTGTCCCACACGTAGCACCTTGAACAAGTGCTCGTGTGGCTTGGTCCTACACGTAGCACTTTCAGCAAGTGCTCGTGTGGCTTGGTCCCTCACGTAGCACCTTTAGCAAGTGCTCGTGTGGCTTGGTCCCACACGTAGCACCTTGAGCAAGTGCTCGTGTGGCTTGGTCCCATACGTAGCACCTTCAGCAAATGCTCGTGTGGCTTGGTCCCTCAGGTAGCACCATCAGCAAGTGCTCGTGTGGCTTGGTCCCACACGTAGCACCTTCAGCAAGTGCTCGTGTGGCTTGGTCCCTCACGTAGCACCTTCAGCAAGTGCTCGTGTGGCTTGGTCAGGTTAGCCTGTTCTGGCGGCTTGAAATTTCTCCGGTGCCAGCCGGCGTGGACGACATGCCTCTGGTTGACCTTTCGTTGGCTTAATGTGACGTGTGGTACCGTGCTTTCCTATCTTGTCGTTGATGCTGGGGTACACGATTTCTGGATATTTGGCCAGGTATATGATATTTGGCCAGATATATGATACCCTGTTTCTATCCTCAGTGTTTTTATTGATGTCAGTTTGCTCATGCCAGTGGATCCGGGAGCCGCGAGTTTGGTCTGCCCGTCGATGGCGATCGCAGCGCGAAGGGGTGCGCGCTGGGCTAGTGTGCCCGAGGAACCGAGTTCAAGTCCGACCACCGGCCGGACCAAAAATACTTGGTTTTTATTCGATCGCCACCTCTTGGAAGGCAATAGGCAATGGCAAACCACCGGGAGTATTCTTGCCAATTTTCGTCCCACACGTAGCACCTTGAGCAAGTGCTCGTGTGGCTTGGTTCCACATGTAGCACCTTCAGCAAGTGCTCGTGTGGCTTGGTCCCTCACGTAGCATTTCTTTAAATTAACAAATTATTTATTAGTTGTTATATCTGGAGGTTTTGTGGTTCAGCGGTGAAAGTTTGTCTAGTGTATTTAATAACCAGATATAGAAGAAAAACAAATTTTGGAAACTATACTTTCTTCTCAGGAAAATAGTATGTATTATCTGCACGTTAGATCCTTTGACATCAGATACTCATCGATTACTTGAAATATGTATAGAACAATATTTAAAGTTACACATAGATCTTTTCGGAAATCATTTGAAGCCGAAACATCACAATTTGGTTCAGTATTCACGAATGATTGAAAAATATGGACCATTAAAAAACCTATCATGCATGAGGTTCGAAGCTAAGCACAAACAAGTAATTGCTTATTCAAGGACTATGTCTTCATGAACAAACATAGCTTATTCATTAGCATTAAAACCTCAACTAAAACTTTGTTATAGATTTGTATGTAATGAAGGTTTTGGTAATCGCATATCTCATGGTGCTACAATTGGAAAGTTTAGTGATACAAAAGAATGGTTATATTTTAAATCTACAATTTTATTTACAAAATATAGAAGTTTTTCAATGCTTTAACTGGATTCGGTTGAATGGTACGAAATATGTGATTAACAATATAATACGAACAAACAAAATTGCTGACAATGGACCTATAGCGTTTGGAAAAATTAATGTTATTATGTTAGATTGTAACAACCAAAAAGTTTATTTTGTTTACACACATTCTTCAGTTGTAGGATATTCTGAACATTTGACTGCTTACGAACTCAAATTGACAAAAAAAATTGAATACGAAAGCCAAGATAATTTAAAAAATTACAAAACTTTTATTACACATTTACTTAATGCTAAAATTTACATAGCGAAATAAGATTTTCAATATATATTATATATTAATTACTTATAACAATTTGTTAATTTTTCTATATGTATTTCTTAATACAGTTTTACATTATGATGATTTAAATAGATAAAAACTTAATTCAGTATTTACTTATTTCTGAAGCTCCTTTCCTCGCACAGGTCCGAATTGTCACGAAAGCAACATTGTTGTGTAGCTTTTATACGGAAATTGTGTAGTTTTTATAGGAAAAACCTGTGCCCGCCATTGCACCAGCCGGACCAAAAATACTTGGTTTTTGTTCGATCGCCACCTCTCGGAAGGCAATAGGCAATGGCAAACCACCGGGAGTATTCTTGCCAATTTTCGTCCCACACGTAGCACCTTGAGCAAGTGCTCGTGTGGCTTGGTCCCACACGTAGCACCTTTAGCAAGTGCTTGTGTGGCTTGGTCCCTCACGTAGCACCTTCAACAAGTGCTCGTGTGGCTTGGTCGGGTTAGCCTGTTCTGGCGGCTTGGAGTTTCTCCGGTGCCAGCCGGCGTGGGCGACATGCCTCTGGTTGATTTTTCGTTGTCTTAATGTGACGTGTTGTACCGTGCTTTCCTATCTTGTCGTTGAAGCTGGGGTACACGATTCGCGGATATTTGGTCTGGATAACATTATATCCTGTTTCTATCCTCAGTGTTCTTATTGATGTCAGCTTGCACATGCCAGTGGATCCGGGAGCCGCGAGTTTGGTCTGCCCGTCGATGGCGATCGTAGCGCAGAGGGGTGCGCGCTGGGCTAGTGAGCCCGACAAAACGCGTTCAAGTTCGACCACCGGCCGGACCAAAAACATTTGGTTTTTATTTGATCGCCACCTCTCGGAAGGCAATAAGCAATGGCAAACCACCGGGAGTATTCTTGCCAATTTTCGTCCCACACGTAGCACCTTGAGCAAGTGCTCGTGTGGCTTGGTCCCTCACGTAGCACCTTCAGCAAGTGCTCGTGTGGCTTGGTCCCACACGTAGCACCTTCAGCAAGTGCTCGTGTGGTTTGGTCCTACACGTAGCACCTTCAGCAAGTGCTCGTGTGGCTTGGTCAGGTTAGCCTGTTCTGGCGGCTTGTAGCTTCTCCGGTGCCAGCCGGCGTGGACGACATGCCTCTGGTTGACCTTACGTTGTCTTAATGTGATGTGTGGTACCGTGCTTTCCTAGCTTGTCGTTGATGCTGGGGTTTACGATTCCTGGTATTTGGCCAGGATATCATGATACCCTGTTTCTATTTTCAGTGTTTTTATTGATGTCAGCTTGCTCATGCTAGTGGATCCGGAAGCCGCGAGTTTGGTCTGCCCGTCGATGGCGATCGTAGCGCAGAGGGGTGCGCGCAGGGCTTGTGAACCCGACGAAACGAATTCAAGTCCGACCACCGGCCGGACCAAATATACTTGATTTTCATTCGATCGCCACCTCTCGGAAGGCAATGGCAAACCACCGGGAGTATTCTTGCCAATTTTCGTCCCACACGTAGCACCTTGAGCAAGTGCTCGTGTGGCTTGGTCCCACACGTAGCACCTTCAGCAAGTGCTCGTGTGGCTTGGTCCTACACGTAGCACCTTGAGCACGTGCTCGTGTGGCTTGGTCCTTTACGTAGCACCTTTAGCAAGTGCACGTGTGGCTTGGTTCCACACGTAGCACCTTCAGCAAGTGCTCGTGTGGCTTGGTCCCTCACGTAGCACCTTCAGCAAGTGCTCGTGTGGCTTGGTCAGGTTAGCCTGTTCTGGCGGCTTGTAGCTTCTCCGGTGCCAGCCGGCGTGGACGACATGCCTCTGGTTGACCTTACGTTGTCTTAATGTGATGTGTGGTACCGTGCTTTCCTAGCTTGTCGTTGATGCTGGGGTTTACGATTCCTGGTATTTGGCCAGGATATCATGATACCCTGTTTCGATTTTCAGTGTTTTTATTGATGTCAGCTTGCTCATGCTAGTGGATCCGGAAGCCGCGAGTTTGGTCTGCCCGTCGATAGCGATCGTAGCGCAGAGGGGTGCGCGCAGGGCTTGTGAACCCGACGAAACGAATTCAAGTCCGACCACCGGCCGGACCAAAAATACTTGATTTTCATTCGATCGCCACCTCTCGGAAGGCAATGGCAAACCACCGGGAGTATTCTTGCCAATTTTCGTCCCACACGTAGCACCTTGAGCAAGTGCTCGTGTGGCTTGGTCCCACACGTAGCACCTTTAGCAAGTGCTTGTGTGGCTTGGTCCCTCACGTAGCACCTTCAACAAGTGCTCGTGTGGCTTGGTCGGGTTAGCCTGTTCTGGCGGCTTGGAGTTTCTCCGGTGCCAGCCGGCGTGGACGACATGCCTCTGGTTGATTTTTCGTTGTCTTAATGTGACGTGTTGTACCGTGCTTTCCTATCTTGTCGTTGAAGCTGGGGTACACGATTCGCGGATATTTGGTCTGGATAACATTATATCCTGTTTCTATCCTCAGTGTTCTTATTGATGTCAGCTTGCACATGCCAGTGGATCCGGGAGCCGCGAGTTTGGTCTGCCCGTCGATGGCGATCGTAGCGCAGAGGGGTGCGCGCTGGGTTAGTGAGCCCGACGAAACGCGTTCAAGTTCGACCACCGGCCGGACCAAAAACATTTGGTTTTTATTTGATCGCCACCTCTCGGAAGGCAATAAGCAATGGCAAACCACCGGGAGTATTCTTGCCAATTTTCGTCCCACACGTAGCACCTTGAGCAAGTGCTCGTGTGGCTTGGTCCCTCACGTAGCACCTTCAGCAAGTGCTCGTGTGGCTTGGTCAGGTTAGCCTGTTCTGGCGGCTTGTAGCTTCTCCGGTGCCAGCCGGCGTGGACGACATGCCTCTGGTTGACTTTACGTTGTCTTAATGTGATGTGTGGTACCGTGCTTTCCTAGCTTGTCGTTGATGCTGGGGTTTACGATTCCTGGTATTTGGCCAGGATATCATGATACCCTGTTTCTATTTTCAGTGTTTTTATTGATGTCAGCTTGCTCTGCCAGTGGATCCGGAAGCTGCGAGTTTGGTCTGCCCGTCGATGGCGATCGTAGCGCAGAGGGGTGCGCGCAGGGCTTGTGAACCCGACGAAACGAATTCAAGTCCGACCACCGGCCGGACCAAAAATACTTGATTTTCATTCGATCGCCACCTCTCGGAAGGCAATAGGCAATGGCAAACCACCGGGATTATTCTTGGATTATATATATATATATACTTACATTTTTAATTCTCCTACACGTACTATACGTATATCCTATACGTATTAAAACACGGCTGTAGATTCTTATTTTTGGAATATACAATATCTTATTTTTACTGCAATTTCACTGTTGGAATCAACAGCGTCTCAAACAGCGTTCACTTTCAGTAAATGGCGGTAAATCGGGAACGTCGATCAGCGTCGCGTTAAGTTTTGTTTCTTTCGGTTACGCGCCCGCGCCGCCCGCGCCGCCCGCGCCGTGACAATATTTGACTATCAATTTCGTGCGTTCAGCAGAACAAACCGCTCAGTAGCAATCGAACGTGATTGGCTCTTACTTTTAGAACCAACAAATCAACGCAGAGTGTTGATAAGACGACAATTCAGCAGTTCTGCTGAACGCAGCCAATGGCTCTCGTGATTATGCCATGGCTCTGCCATGTATCCTTCTCTTTCTATTCGTATCCTTTTCTTTCCCTTTTACCGTTCGTTATATGAAGTCGATCGTTCGAGGTTATTGCACGTACTCACATCTTTTACTATATAATTACGGCAATATTTTTATGGAATTGAAAGGCACAAATTACAAATTATCAAATTTGTGACATAAATATGTTTCATAAAATAGGTACTTAATTATATTGTATATTATAAATAAATTACGATAAAAAAGTAGAAAATTTCTGCCCTTTTGTATAATTAATGGATAGTCCAAAACAAGTCCATGTACAAACGTCCACTGGACGTACAGTATACATCCATAAATTAGTTACATAAAGTGGATCTCAAATGGACGTCCACTGGATGTCCGTTTATTATTAGCCAATGTATGTCCTTGTGTGGACATACATTGAACAACCATTTTATATCCATGGACGTATGATAGTAAAATGGACGTCCATAAGACGTACGGTGCTATTTGGGATATAAGAATAGTCAGTAATCAAATAAAAAATTGAGGTTTCCGTTTAAGATTTTAATGTTGATTTTGAGATCTTTTTCATAACTGCGCTTAAGATTAAACGAGTATCGTCGTTTGATGCATTTGTTAAAACTCTTTCACTTTTGTAACATTTTTTCCCTATTCCCTTATTTTCGAGATATTGTACTAGTCTAATATATTTTTTCCCTCTATATAACTCATTGTCATGGAAACTTATCGTATCAAGTTCTGCAAAATCAAGGGAAAAATGTAAACTTTTACCCGCATTTTTTCTATTGAGCGATGTTAATTAATTCACTCCGTGCAACTCAGGAAACTGGACTTTTTATTAATCAATTTTGCAGGCTTTTATTGTGACATCCGCCATGTAAAACTATTACATCCCACACAATCGGCATCATAAAAATATAAAACAGAATTGAAACGATTTCTAAATGATAAATATTGTTTCGGAATTACCCAAAATCTCATTTTTTGCAATTTTATTTAATGATTTGATAGGATTTTCTGTTTCTCGCTTATTTTTATGGACACGAGAAGCTTGTCCAGTAAACGTTGCATTCAAGTATCCCGAAGGCTTAAATACGCCTACAATCAATCGCCGAGCAAGATGGGTGGCTTGGTTTGACAGTGCCAAGGCAGGTGCAAGTTCAGACGCTTTACAGTAGATCTTATCAATGAGTTTATAACAACCTGCCTTTTATATTGAACGCGGACTAGCTCGCTGGGTCAGGAGTTCAATAGGGTAGGTCCGGAGACAATAGACGCGAGCAATAGGCGAGTTAAAATATTAACAATAGTTTATTGTAAAAAAAATAACAAAAGTGGTGACTAGAGTTTGCAACGTGGATTTCCACGGTTTAGAATATAATTTCACAATTAACAAGAATACTGGCGGGGTACTTCGGAGGCGCGGTGGCCCAGTACGGCGTGATATACGGAAAGAATATAATTATAATCGAAAGAGATTACCGGCGAGGTACTTCGGAGGCGCGGTGGCCCAGTACGGCGCAATATACGGAAAGAATATAATTATAATTGAAAGAGATTACCGGCGGGGTACTTCGGAGGCGCGGTGGCCCAGTACGGCGCGATATACGGAAAGAATATAATTATAATTGAAAGGGATTACCGGCGGGGTACTTCGGAGGCGCGGTGGCCCAGTACGGCGCGATATACGGAAAGAATATAATTATAATCGAACGAGAACGTGATTAAATATTGACGGAAAAGAATATAATTGTAACTACAGAGGATACTACGGCGCGGCGCGCGTATCTGTACATCCCGTACGTGGCTAGATACCGGTCGCGGTTTGCTATCGCGGGTTTAAATCTCGACGAGATACTGGCGGGTGGAGCGGCGTCGGGACGCTCGGACGTACGGACCGGTCCGTCCCGATTCGCCAGGATGAGGTGCGTCGGCGTCGAGAGCACTCGACCGAGACGGAGAGCTCTCCACCTCGGTTTTTCGCTTTCGCAGGTAAGGAAAGAAAGTCGTCGAAGGGAAAGCAGCAACGAGAGCACTCGTTCGTGGACAGAGAGCTCTCGACCACGATTACTGCTAATTGCTTTCAAGAACAGGACTGAGTGTCGATTTCGGCTTCCGGAGCGCCTTTTATACTGCGCGAGAACGTTATTTTACAGTCCCCACGGTGGGGGTTGACAGCAGCGCACACGTGTGTCAAGAGCGCGTGGCTGTAGCTGTCAGCGGCGCTCGGTCGTATTCGACGACGCTCGGGCCCCGTCGGCCTCGCACATGGGGCCAGTCGCGGCTGTCGTTGCGCTCGCGTTGTTCGGCGGCGCTCGGCGGCGGTCGGGCCCCGTCGGCCGCTGCGTCTCGAGCCGTTTTACGGCGAGATCGCTGTATAAGTAATTAAAGATGGGTGGTGGGCGCATCCCGCCCACAGTTCCGCCCATCGGGTGTTCGGCCGGGCGGTGTCCGACGGGTGTTAGTCGGAGTTACGATGCCTCTTCAGGGGTGCATCGTTACAAGTTTTACCATCTGTTTAACATATATGCAAAAAATTAATTTTTTTTATCGTACAAAAGATAGAATAATATACCACGAGATTAATATTTTATAAAAATCATGTATATTTTGCGTACTTTCTCTCCAGGCCAATCTTTACCAAAAAGGTCACTTGCATCAGTTAAGAGATTGTCGACTCCATCATCTATTTTTTCAGCTTTTGTATGAGTATTGCCTATGTCGTAATCAGAGTCAGTTGTTTTGTCTTTCCTGTGATGGTTTATGGTTTCTACTTTATCTTCCGTTCTTTTTGTTTTGGTTTCTTAATTGCTTTATAAAATCAAAAGTGTCGTTGCTATTATTAGATCCACTGTCGCTGAAAGTATTTTCCTTATCATCACATTCACTCTCGGCAGTATCAGAATCATCATTTTCAGGTTTTAGCATTTTTTGTCTCTGTGAAGTACTTACTCTGCGATAATAACTGTAACGGCTGGACAGTGGCAGACTGTGAATGTCTCGCTTCAGCTATACAAATAAACAATAAAAAATCTTTTTATTTAAATATTTAAATAAAAATGCTTATTCTATTAATGCATCTGTTTTTGGTTTAATAATTACATTCATGATTAAAAACTTGAAAAAAGAAATTGTATTTCCCATCTTCAGAAAATTTTATTTCTTTAATTTTTTCTCAAATATACTACATATTGTGATGTTTAATATCACATTAACAGAGAACATTATATATAATTATCATGTACATTGAAAAATTAATTTCAAATATATTAAATAATTTGAGTGACAAATTCAAAAATTATATACAAATAATTAAATAAAAAATAAAATTAACAGTGTGAGTTAGACGAAGATGACAAAAAAAAAACATTTTAGAAATATTGGACACAAAAATTATATTGACAAATATTATGACTTCATTATATGATTAAAAATATAAATAGAAATAAAAACAACAAATTAAATGATCAATAGGAACAAGAAAAATTAAATGATCAATAAAAATTCATAAAAATTTTTCATATTTATATCTAGTAAAATAATGTGACAAACTGCACGGTAGGAAAATTGGACAAAATTTTAATAACATTAATCATATTACATATTTAAACAATATATTATTCAATGTTTCAAATCCCTTATGTGCTATGTCTTACCTTTCGATTTTTTAGAGAACTCAATTTCTGTGTATGCATTTTCAAGAATTTTTTTTAAATTCATCTTTTGATGGGCTACTTAATCGTACAGTCGTTGTCTTTAGTCTTTTGTTATTTGTAATGGTAGCTTCAATAAATGATTGAGTAGCCTCATCTCCTTTTTTTTTTTATCTGCTGCCTCATTATCACTTTTCTATAAAACATTTCTATATTTATTAATTCAACATTTTATAGGTAGATGTCAATTTTAGGATATAACGATTCTTTAAATAGTAAATAATTGGCGTCACAAGTCACTTTTAAAATTCGTTGAATATACATTCATATTTAATAATTTAATTTAACTTTAATTAGCATATTATACTATATATTATTATTATATATTGGCTTATTGCCATAATCGAAATAATATATATTTTATGGATTATTCTTTATAAAAATTGAATTAAAACAAAAATTCAAATATAAATTTGCCATTGACCAAACAGTGTTTTTATCTGTTTTCTAATTTTTGTTCTCAATCTACATTAACCTACAGTATGAATCATTAATTATTGTGCATACCAATTTAATTATATGCATGCATATGAAAATAATTATTATGCCTACCATTTTTTTCTGTTTTTGTGTTACCTCTGTTTTAATATTTCCAACACATGGCGTTGCTGAAAACCCTCTCTTTTTCTTAACCTGTCTTTTACTTGTGATAATTAAAGAATTATCCTTAGAAGGTAATTCTTTAGGCATTCCTTTGTTTTTGATCAAATCTTGATAGACTTTGCCAAGCATCACATGGTCATCTGAAAAATACATGTATCATATAGGATATCATGATACAGGATATCATGATACGCTGTTTCTATCCTCAGTGTTTTTATTGATGTCAGCTTGCTCATGCCAGTGGATCCGGGAGCCGCGAGTTTGGTCTGCCCGTCGATGGCGATCGTAGCGCAGAGGGGTGCGCCCTGGGCTAGTGAGCCCGACAAAACCAGTTCAAGTCCGACTACCGGCCGAACCAAAAATACTTGGTTTTTATTCGATCGCCACCTCTCGGAAGGCAATAGGCAATGGCAAACCACCGGGAGTATTCTTGCCAATTTTTGTCCCACACGTAGCACCTTGAACAAGTGCTCGTGTGGCTTGGTCCTACACGTAGCACTTTCAGCAAGTGCTCGTGTGGCTTGGTCCCTCACGTAGCACCTTTAGCAAGTGCTCGTGTGGCTTGGTCCCACACGTAGCACCTTGAGCAAGTGCTCGTGTGGCTTGGTCCCATACGTAGCACCTTCAGCAAATGCTCGTGTGGCTTGGTCCCTCACGTAGCACCATCAGCAAGTGCTCGTGTGGCTTGGTCCCACACGTAGCACCTTCAGCAAGTGCTCGTGTGGCTTGGTCCCTCACGTAGCACCTTCAGCAAGTGCTCGTGTGGCTTGGTCAGGTTAGCCTGTTCTGGCGGCTTGAAATTTCTCCGGTGCCAGCCGGCGTGGACGACATGCCTCTGGTTGACCTTTCGTTGGCTTAATGTGACGTGTGGTACCGTGCTTTCCTATCTTGTCGTTGATGCTGGGGTACACGATTTCTGGATATTTGGCCAGGTATATGATATTTGGCCAGATATATGATACCCTGTTTCTATCCTCAGTGTTTTTATTGATGTCAGTTTGCTCATGCCAGTGGATCCGGGAGCCGCGAGTTTGGTCTGCCCGTCGATGGCGATCGCAGCGCGAAGGGGTGCGCGCTGGGCTAGTGTGCCCGAGGAACCGAGTTCAAGTCCGACCACCGGCCGGACCAAAAATACTTGGTTTTTATTCGATCGCCACCTCTTGGAAGGCAATAGGCAATGGCAAACCACCGGGAGTATTCTTGCCAATTTTCGTCCCACACGTAGCACCTTGAGCAAGTGCTCGTGTGGCTTGGTTCCACATGTAGCACCTTCAGCAAGTGCTCGTGTGGCTTGGTCCCTCACGTAGCATTTCTTTAAATTAACAAATTATTTATTAGTTGTTATATCTGGAGGTTTTGTGGTTCAGCGGTGAAAGTTTGTCTAGTGTATTTAATAACCAGATATAGAAGAAAAACAAATTTTGGAAACTATACTTTCTTCTCAGGAAAATAGTATGTATTATCTGCACGTTAGATCCTTTGACATCAGATACTCATCGATTACTTGAAATATGTATAGAACAATATTTAAAGTTACACATAGATCTTTTCGGAAATCATTTGAAGCCGAAACATCACAATTTGGTTCAGTATTCACGAATGATTGAAAAATATGGACCATTAAAAAACCTATCATGCATGAGGTTCGAAGCTAAGCACAAACAAGTAATTGCTTATTCAAGGACTATGTCTTCATGAACAAACATAGCTTATTCATTAGCATTAAAACCTCAACTAAAACTTTGTTATAGATTTGTATGTAATGAAGGTTTTGGTAATCGCATATCTCATGGTGCTACAATTGGAAAGTTTAGTGATACAAAAGAATGGTTATATTTTAAATCTACAATTTTATTTACAAAATATAGAAGTTTTTCAATGCTTTAACTGGATTCGGTTGAATGGTACGAAATATGTGATTAACAATATAATACGAACAAACAAAATTGCTGACAATGGACCTATAGCGTTTGGAAAAATTAATGTTATTATGTTAGATTGTAACAACCAAAAAGTTTATTTTGTTACACACATTCTTCAGTTGTAGGATATTCTGAACATTTGACTGCTTACGAACTCAAATTGACAAAAAAAATTGAATACGAAAGCCAAGATAATTTAAAAAATTACAAAACTTTTATTACACATTTACTTAATGCTAAAATTTACATAGCGAAATAAGATTTTCAATATATATTATATATTAATTACTTATAACAATTTGTTAATTTTTCTATATGTATTTCTTAATACAGTTTTACATTATGATGATTTAAATAGATAAAAACTTAATTCAGTATTTACTTATTTCTGAAGCTCCTTTCCTCGCACAGGTCCGAATTGTCACGAAAGCAACATTGTTGTGTAGCTTTTATACGGAAATTGTGTAGTTTTTATAGGAAAAACCTGTGCCCGCCATTGCACCAGCCGGACCAAAAATACTTGGTTTTTGTTCGATCGCCACCTCTCGGAAGGCAATAGGCAATGGCAAACCACCGGGAGTATTCTTGCCAATTTTCGTCCCACACGTAGCACCTTGAGCAAGTGCTCGTGTGGCTTGGTCCCACACGTAGCACCTTTAGCAAGTGCTCGTGTGGCTTGGTCCTACACGTAGCACCTTCAACAAGTGCTCGTGTGGCTTGGTCGGGTTAGCCTGTTCTGGCGGTTTGGAGTTTCTCCGGTGCCAGCCGGCGTGGACGACATGCCTCTGGTTGATCTTTCGTTGTCTTAATGTGATGTGTGGTACCGTGCTTTCCTAGCTTGTCGTTGATGCTGGGGTTTACGATTCCTGGTATTTGGCCAGGATATCATGATACCCTGTTTCTATTTTCAGTGTTTTTATTGATGTCAGCTTGCTCATGCTAGTGGATCCGGAAGCCGCGAGTTTGGTCTGCCCGTCGATGGCGATCGTAGCGCAGAGGGGTGCGCGCAGGGCTTGTGAACCCGACGAAACGAATTCAAGTCCGACCACCGGCCGGACCAAATATACTTGATTTTCATTCGATCGCCACCTCTCGGAAGGCAATGGCAAACCACCGGGAGTATTCTTGCCAATTTTCGTCCCACACGTAGCACCTTGAGCAAGTGCTCGTGTGGCTTGGTCCCACACGTAGCACCTTCAGCAAGTGCTCGTGTGGCTTGGTCCTACACGTAGCACCTTGAGCACGTGCTCGTGTGGCTTGGTCCTTTACGTAGCACCTTTAGCAAGTGCACGTGTGGCTTGGTTCCACACGTAGCACCTTCAGCAAGTGCTCGTGTGGCTTGGTCCCTCACGTAGCACCTTCAGCAAGTGCTCGTGTGGCTTGGTCAGGTTAGCCTGTTCTGGCGGCTTGTAGCTTCTCCGGTGCCAGCCGGCGTGGACGACATGCCTCTGGTTGACCTTACGTTGTCTTAATGTGATGTGTGGTACCGTGCTTTCCTAGCTTGTCGTTGATGCTGGGGTTTACGATTCCTGGTATTTGGCCAGGATATCATGATACCCTGTTTCGATTTTCAGTGTTTTTATTGATGTCAGCTTGCTCATGCTAGTGGATCCGGAAGCCGCGAGTTTGGTCTGCCCGTCGATAGCGATCGTAGCGCAGAGGGGTGCGCGCAGGGCTTGTGAACCCGACGAAACGAATTCAAGTCCGACCACCGGCCGGACCAAAAATACTTGATTTTCATTCGATCGCCACCTCTCGGAAGGCAATGGCAAACCACCGGGAGTATTTTTGCCAATTTTCGTCCCACACGTAGCACCTTGAGCAAGTGCTCGTGTGGTTTGGTCCCACACGTAGCACCTTCAGCAAGTGCTCGTGTGGCTTGGTCCTACACGTAGCACCTTGAGCACGTGCTCGTGTGGCTTGGTCCCTTACGTAGCACCTTTAGCAAGTGCTCGTGTGGCTTGGTTCCACACGTAGCACCTTCAGCAAGTGCTCGTGTGGCTTGGTCCCTCACGTAGCGCCTTCAGCAAGTGCTCGTGTGGCTTGGTCAGGTTAGCCTGTTCTGGCGGCTTGTAGTTTTTCTGGTGCTAGCCGGCGTGGACGACATGCCTCTGTTTGACCTTTCGTTGTCTTAATGTGACGTGTGGTACCGTGCTTTCCTAGCTTGTCGTTGATGCTGGGGCAGTTGCTGAACATTTTTCTGGAATGGCTACAATGGGGTTCAATTCTAGGTGTAATTGTTGGCCTCTTTATAATTGGGCTTTGCGTGTGTTGTAAGTAAAAACCTTGAATTTCATAAGGTAAGGCTAACCCAATGGCATGAAGAAGAACTCAAACAAACCGAAGGGCGTTGTTATAGCCGTTTTCGGAATGTCGTCCGTGTGAACGGGTATTTGGTTATATGCTCGCACAAGATCTAATGTTGAGAAGATTTTCTTCCCGTGTAATAATTGCGAGAAGTTTTCTATATGTGGGATCGGATATTGATCCGGTACCGTTCGTGCATTGAGCCCCCTGTAATCTCCACAAGATCTCCAGGAGTTGCCTTCTTTAGGTACCATGTGTAGAGGTGCTTCATTTTTGTGGCCTTTAGTTTATCCGGGACGAGTCGCAGCCTAAATGTTACAAAATAACGTTAAAATTACGTAAAAATTACAGATTTATTACGTTAATGATCTAACTGATACGTCATAGTTCCGTTACGCTGATTCGTAACATATACAAATAGTACATTATATAGGTAAATGGTCCTTGCATGTTTACTGGGCAATCTTCTTTAAGTAAAATAAATTTGCATCATATATAGAAATGCAAACATAGCATAAAAACCAAATCTTAAACAAAAAAGATAACATACATAAAAAGAATATAATTCTAAATAATATTTGTGTTTGACGCCGCAAACATGTTCTGCATCGGCAGTAAGAGCGGTAGCGGCAACTAAAAAAAAAACAGATAATAGTTAGTTATTGAAGTTGGCCATTGAACCTTGTGTTGTTAATAACTTTTTAATAAAACCGTGATTGAAGTAATATTTTTCGCTATAAATTCTATATTCTAGATAAAATCTCATTAATTAACATGACCAGTTGGGTCGATTTTAAAAATCATACATTTTAAATTATTGGCTGGCGACGAGTTCTTAATTTGTTTGTTTGTTTCTTTTTTTAATAAACAACGAGAGACAGGAAAGGTCAATGGCTCCTTGAAGGTCAAGGTCAACATCAAGGTCAGTCAAATGTCATTTGGGGCTAACTGTGTAAAGGGAAATACAAATTACCAAAATAGGTAAAAAAATGTGATAAAAAATAGGTAGGTTACATATTCTTCCGACTTCCCTGATTGATTACACCGTGTAACACGATTTTGTGTCAACTTAATGACTATGTTAGTCATATTTCTTGTGCCTAAAGATGACAGAAAATTATTGGATTTTTGAAAAAAGATTGCTTTTGTGACCAGGACATCGTATTTTTGAAATTTTAATATTTTTCCAGGATTGGAGATAAATCTGATTCTGGGTGTGCGTTGATTACCAGATAAAAATATTTTTGGCTTTGTGGGGTTGCTTAGAGTAGGAAGTCTTGTCCGGTTATTGGTTGGGTCACATCCGCGACAATGAAACGCTATGGGTATGCTTTTCTAAGCCAAAAATCCGTCTGTAGTGTGACGAATCCAAATGTGTTTATAACGGATCCATTTGCTGCGAACAGTTGGTAGGACTCAGATTTCCTCTTGCCTTCCGTGTGGTCGTATGGGAATACGCTGACGTCCGATCCCGTATTGATGAGGTACTTCCTTCGTGTGTTACGGTCTGTCACGTATAGGCGGCGGGATTTAGGGCTGTCGTCATCTCCCGCCATTACTGACTGCCCTCTTTGTTTTCCTCTTTGAACGTGGAGGGATATGTACATTATTGTGCATCCGCTCCGAAGCGCCAGTGGTAATAACATACCCCGGCGTGGTGTTTTGCTTCGCTGACGACTATTATCTCGGCGTCCTCTTGTACGGTTTCGGCTTCGACTCCTTGCTCGGTCCTTTTGTATGGATTTGACCATCTTTGAGACCTGCAGGGTCAATGCTGCTACTTACTTACTCAGTGCGTTTCTCACCGTGTCTCCGCTGAGTCGGTGTCCGCAGGTGTAAACGACTTTTGTGTGGAGGTTGCTAAAACGAGGGCTTTACTGTTCATCTCGTATATTCAATCCGCCTGTTCTGCTACAAGCTCAAGCTTGTCATCTGCTCGTATAGCTAAGATGGCTTGCATATGGGCAGGTAGTCGTCCAAACCAGTATCCGAAGTAGGTCTCTTGAGACGGTGTTCCCTGCTAGCGTCGCCATATGTCGCAGGAACTGTGACGGCCTTTGATCTCCTATTTCCTCGCGCTCGAGCAGTTGTCTGATCCGTTGCTCTTGCGAGTCCGTAACAACTGTTACATTTATATATAATTATATATATATAAAATTTTTCGCGGGAAAATTTTTCTCATAACCTAAAACTTCATTTTTATAATTAAAATTTGATTTGTGAATTATACAGGCTTTAATACACGAATCAATTTTTATTTGTAAATTGCATCGGCTTTAATTTATAATTAAAATTCGATTTTTGAATTACATAGGCATTAATTCAGATACTATAAACGAGATACTATCCTATTCCTCACAGCTAAGAAGTTTCACTTCTGCCGCGCGTGGATGCCATACGTATATTTTTTTATTATTTATACCCTGGTAGAAAAATTTTATATTTTTATGATCTCTCATGCTCTATTTATGCGTAATTCTATAAAAGTTATTAAATTTTTATTAACATTCTAATTACTATATATATGAAAAAATTTCTGAAAATATAAAATAAGCTACTCTTCAACCAAGAATATTTTTGCTCTACCTGTATAGTATTCCTATTAAACAGATTACAATATATGAAACACTTACCTCTTTATTTTGTCAAGCATATCATTCTTATATTCTTCAGAGTAATTAATATAAGAAGTCAAACTTTCTTGCAGAATGCCAGAGACATCAATAACTGAAAATATATTATGAATTAATGATTACCACAGTACCTTAGATTTAATTACTTTCATTATTTACACTTTGGTAAAAAAATTTCTATTTTCTTAGGATCTCTCATGTTTTATTTATGCATTATTCTGTAAAAGTTATTAAATTTGAAATTGGCACAAAGCGTTCATAGCATTTGTTCGCGCATACGCGTGCTAGACTACAGCCAATGGATATTAGAATAGATAAATTTGCCAATTGAGGCCTAATTATTGAGGCCTAATAATTGACACTTATATAGCGTTAGTAGCGTATATAAACCATTCTTTTAATTAACAATTGGAGTGTAACGTTCATAGCATTTGTTTGCGCATGCGTGTGGTAGACCATGCAGCTAATAGATATGAGAATAGAATCTTGCTAATTGTGATCCTAATAATTGAGGCCTAATAACTGAGGTATAGTAACTAATAATTACCACACTTGTCTGGATATTTAAATAATTTTTTTGATTTATATTCTGAAAAAATTTTCTATTTTCTCAGGATCTTTTATGTTTTAAAATTATGAATAACTGTCCTTAAATTTTTATTGATATTCTGAACAATAATATATAAGAAAATTTCTATGCAAAAATAGGAACAATTATTTTTACAGTTATTTTTATGTGTAATTATCCATTATATATAATTTCTTATTGAAAAGGTTATAATGTAAATACTTACCTTTTATATTTTAAATTTATTAGGCATTTTTTATATCTAATTGTCTATCTAATTATCAACGTTCTTTTTATATACTTCAGGAGCTAAAAATTAATATTATTACATTTTGGATATAAATCCTATATTGATAAAAGAGCTGTTAGGCGATGTATTGAAAAATGGACAGTGCCTGTTGGCCATGTTTGGCTGTGTTCCAAAACATCATTTGAGTGCTCTCATGTATTATTTTATCAAAATTTAATAAAATAATTATTCGCCAGTGATAAATTAATAAAATGTGAGTATTAGTCGGCCTGACTGGCAGTAATTTAACGACGTTTTGACCCGTACTTTGGGTCCTTAGTTGATGTTATATTAAAATAGTTTTAATTTATATTGCGAAAAAATATTACCCCAGCCAGGGTTTGAACCTAGAACCTCCCGTATACCGTGCGGGTGTCGTGTCAATTCGACCACTGAAGCTATGCTAATATTTCTTCGCAATAACACATATAAGATAAAGCACCAATTTCTTCGGTCGACGGTATGTATAACGTCTCTTCGATATGAACATTGAAAAAACCGTGAGCCAACTTGCTTTGTCGGTTTCACACAGTACTTTTTTTGGATCAATCTTCAAGACATCATTGAACCATCCTTCCGTTGGAACACCATTACTAGGCCAGGTGTATCAAAATTCAATAAAATAATTATTCGCCAGTGATAAATTAATAAAATGTGAGTATTAGTCGGCCTGACTGGCAGTAATTTAACGACGTTTCGACCCGTACTTTGGGTCCTTAGTTGATGTTATATTAAAATAGTTTTAATTTATATTGCGAAAAAAGTTTGCTCACACGGTTTTTTCAATGTTCATATCGAAGAGACGTTATACATACCGTCGACCGAAGAAATTGGTGCTCTATCTTATATGCGTTATTGCAAAGAAATATTACCATAGCCTCAGTGGTCGAATTGGCACGACATCCGCACGGTATACGGGAGGTTCCAGGTTCAAATCCTGGCTGGGGTAATATTTTTTCGTAATATAAATTGAAACTATTTTAATATAACATCAACTAAGGACCCAAAGTACGGGTCAAAACGTCGTTAAATTACTGCCAGTCAGGCCGACTAATACTCACATTTTATTATTTTATCCTTGTTTAACACGGTGAATAACAAGGATAAAATGCTATATAAAGATATTTGGATGATATTTTTGAACGCAGTCCATAATTGAGACGGTGACTACTCTGTCTAGTACTGAAAATCTATTAAGAGTACTACAATGCATACGTGACGTAAACTTTAAATTTTTTGTACTGGCAGTAAATATTGAAATGCAGCCTTTATAATAATTTAAGAAAAATAATTATAGAATAATATTTACTATTTTCTAAAAATTTTTTTATTTTTTATTTTTTTCATGATTAAAGTATTATAAAGTTACAAAAGAATAAAGGAAGAAAAAAAAAAGAAAAGTGACAGAGAGAGGAAAAAAGGAGGAGAGAGGAAAGGGGATGGAGAAAAATGTGAATTTTTAAGAATTCTAATTTATTTAACATACGTTAAATAAATTAAAAACACAGAAATGTTTGTTGTGCGGCAAAATATAATTGTGACAATACGCCCCTACTCGTCACTCTCGGGGTGATCAGTCGCCCGCTGCGTAAGGCCGCGAGCGCTCGGCGGTGGTGGGAGCGACCCCACCACTCGCCTGCCGGGTATAAATACCGCGAGCAGACCGAATCATCCAGTCCCGTCCGAACTCGAGCCCGACACGACCACTCCTAGTAGCCGCCTCACCAGGTTGGCTGCCCCCAACCATTCCACCGTACGGAGAACGGGATCGAGTTTCCTGATCAGCCAGACCTACGCGATAGTATTAAGCCCACCATAGTATTAAGTCCGCGATAGTATTAAGTTCGCGACTCCGCGACAGTATTAGGCCCGCGCCCTCGCGAGTGTCCACGCACACACACATCTGCGTACACACGTATTGTAATAAACCGAACCCACACCAGCACACCTTGCGGCTCAGCGGAGCATACACGCACCCACACTTGCGTACACGCACATTGTAATAAACCGAATCTACACCAATACACCTGGCGGCTCAGCGGAACACACACACATACCAACACTTGCGAACACGCACATTGTAGTAAAACGAATCCACACCAACACACCTTGCCGCTCAGCGGAGCATACACACACACACCTCGTGCACTCCCACACACATCCACCTACCAAAGTGAATTCAAGAGGAAGATTAATAAACTGTTTGTATGTAAAACAGAGCAGTGTCTCAACGCATTTCTCGACCCTGTCCCCCGGCGAGCGAATTTTGAGCGACGAGAAAGCGTAACGCAACATAGCGCCCGAACAGGGACCTGCTCCGTGAGACACTGGTCTGTTCACAGCTTATGAAAAGCTGGATATATCGAATGCGCAAGGCCGAGCAGACAGCGGAACTAGAAAGGTTAGGAATCGACCCAAACGGCCCGTTAGATACGCTCCGCCGACGACTCCGAATCTTTGCAGAAGCTAACCCGGAGTACGAGTATTCCATGTTCATAAGTAAAAAAAAGCCCGAGTTTCAGGAGGCAATGGACCAGGTGGTCGCCGCGCCGGCCGCCGCGTCAACCGCCGCGCCAGCCGCCAGGCTAGCCACTGGGCCCGCCCCACCAGACCCAGCCAAGGTGATGAATCAAATCCGGAAGTGGGGGTGCCATTTCGACGGCAAGGACCCGCTCGCTTTCTTAGAAAGAGTGGAGGAGCTGCGCCAGGGATGCGGCTACTCCGGGGACCAACTGCTGCTAGGGTTGCCCGAGATACTACGGGGCGACACTCTCCTGTGGTACCGAAACAGCCAGGCGTCGTGGACCTCCTGGGAGGATTTCCAAAGGAACTTTCGTAACCAGTTCTTGCCACGCCGATACCGCGCGTGATACAGCTAACGCGAGAGATCCAGAAGCGGTTCCAAAAACCTGACGGACCATTCCACAGATACGCCACGGCCCTTTTACGAGCATGACGCGAGCTGGAAACTTCTCGCCGGAGGAGCAGCTCGAGAGACTCTATGATAACCTGAGTCCCGGATACAAGTACTACATCCGCCTGGACGACGTCACCGATCTGGGGGATCTGCACGCGCGGGCAGCGGAGTTCGAGGCGATTGAAAAACAGAACCGCTAGCGGAAGACGGAGAATAGGGGCCCGACCGCTGCTCCGGCTGTTGCCAACGCCTCGTATAACAGAGAGGAGTGCTGCTGGCGCTGCAAACAACGCAGCCACATCCGGTAGAAGTGCAAACGGCCGGCTAAGAAGTTTTGCTCTCGTTGCGCCAAGGATGGCGTCCTCACCCGCGACTGTCACCTGACCCCGGGAAACGCCGCACGGACCGGAGGCGAAGTCCACGCCGCCGTCCGAGTGAGGTACCAGCCGCGGCCCCACGTCTCCGCCCGCATAAAGCAACGCGCTGTACGAGCCCTGATCAACCCTGGCTCCGAGGTATCCTTTATCTACACTGACACCGCCCAATACGTAGAAAGGGCGGGTGCCTGGGGTTCAGCACCCGCGGCACGAATTCCGTTCACCTGGCAGATGAAGCATCCACGAAGATCCCCGGGACCATGACGCTTCCCGTGAGAATTGGGGGCAGGACCTTCGAGCACGACTTCCTTATCATGCCGTCACTGAAGAGTCTCGTGCTGATCGGCGACCTATGGGCCCGGACGGGAATCGTGCTAAAGCCAACTTCGTCGTGTAATAAGGCTTGCCGTGCTTCCGTGTGCGAAACCGTAGCCGAGGGCCTGGCCACGCGGACCCCCGACGAGGAGGCTCTCCGAGAATTCCTGGCTAAGGAGCTTGCATTGTTTGAGGGCATCCAAGGTCCGACCGACCGAGCATCCCACCGCATACGAGTGAAGACCGGGCAACCAATTAATCAGCGGTACCGACCGAGAAATCCAGCCATGCTGGCGGTCATCAACCAGGAGGTGGAGAAGATGGAGCGAGAGGGCGTGATAAAACCGTCCCATAGCGCCTGGAGCTCTCCCATAGTGCTGGTGCGGAAGAAGGACGAGTCGTACCGGTTCTGCATCGACTACCGGGGAGTGAACAAAGTGACAGAGAAGAACGGCTACCCCCTGCCACACATTACGGCCACCCTGGACAAGCTACAAGGGGCTCGTTATCTGTCTATCCTCGACTTGAAGAGTGGGTACTGGCACTTGCCTCTGGCACCCGAGCGCCGGCCAATCATTGCCTTTACCGTACCAGGAGAGGGGCTGTTCCAGTTTCGAGTGATGCCGTTTGGTCTCCACTCCGCACCGGCCACCTTTCAGAGACTACTCGACGAAATACTTGGGCCTGACCTAGAGCCGTACGTCCTCGTATACCTAGACGACATCGTCGTAGTCAGCCAGACCTTCGAAGAACACCTCCGACTGCTGGCCGAGATGTTCCGCCGCCTCCACGAAGCCAAGCTCCGTCTAAACCCGGAGAAGTGCCACTTCTTCCGGGACAGACTGCGATACCTGGGCCACGTGGTGGACCGCCACGGCCTCCAGACCGACCCGGACAAGGTCAGCGCGGTAGCTAAATGGACAGCGCCTACTAATGTACGCGGAGCGCGCCGGTTCCTGGGTACGGCCTCGTGGTATCGCCGCTTCGTGGCGAACTTCTCCACGATAGCTGTCCCACTCACACGTCTAACCAAGAAAGGCGTCAAGTTGGCGTAGGGACCGGACGAAAAAAACGCGTTCCAGCAACTAAAGAGCGCGCTGACATCCGCCCCAGTACTGGCCTGTCCGGATTTCAGCCTCCAATTTGTGCTCCAGACGGACGCCAGCTCATACGGACTCGGGGCTCTGCTGACGCAACACCAGGAAGACGGGGAACGAGTCATCGCTTACGCCAGTTGGACGCTCAACGGCGCGGAGAGGAACTACAGCCCCACGGAGCTAGAGTGCCTCGCAGTCGTCTAAGGCATCCGTAAGATTCGGGGCTACCTTGAGGGATACCCCTTCATCGCTGTAATCGACCACCAGTCCCTCCGATGGTTACAACGCCTGGAAGAACCGACCGGACGACTGGGACGCTGGATGTTCGAACTCCAACAGTACAACTTTGACGTACGCTATCAGAAAGGCTGCCAGAACAAGGTCGCCGACGCTCTCTTGCGCCAACCGGAAGTCTGCAGCGCATAAACACCGAAATGTCAGTGGTATTGCCGAGTCTTGATGGGAGTGCGACAGCGCCCCACCGAGTTCCCGGACTACCAGGTACGAGATAGCCAGTTGTTCCGTCACATTTTGCACGACGTGGACTTTTGAGAAGTCGACCCCGACGACCAGCGGAAGCGGTGCATCCCGAAGGAGGGTCGAACCCGCACGATGCAAAGGCACCACAAGGACCCGAAGGCGGGACACTTAGGGGTCGCCAAGACCATCGCCCGCATGGCCCGGCTGTTCTGCTGGCCGGGGATGTTCCAGGAGATCACCCGGTACGTCCGCCAATGCCAGACCTGCTTGGCGCACAAGGCGCCCACGACCAAGCCAGCCGGAAACCTCCACACGGCCCCGGTAACGGGGCCGTGACAGTAAGTAACACTGGACCTCGTCGGCCCCTTTCCACGGTCTGTGCAGGGTCACGCCTGGCTGTTTGTCATGCAGGACCGTTTTACGAAGTGGGTCGAGCTTAGGCCACTACGCCGAGCTACCGGCTCCGCCGTCACGAAGGCAATCCTTGACCGGGTCATCTACCAACACGGCTGCCCTGATCAAATCATCTCGGACAAGGGCACACAATTGCGAACCGTCCAACTAGAAAAAACGCTGCGGGCATTTCGAATCGAGCACCGAACTACGCCCGTGAGGGCGCCCCATTGCAACCCGGTCGAGCGCACTAACAGGACGCTGAAGACCATAATCAGCCAGTACGTGGGGGGAAACCACCGACGCTGGGATGAGCACCTCCGCTACAATTCGCCTACAATACCACCCGCCACCAGGTACACTCCGGCGTATCTCAACCACGGCCGCGAGCTTGCACTCCCGGATCCGGAGGACCGACGACATGCGGCAAACTCGGCCCCGCACCAGACTCGCCGACGGTTGGAGGAAGTCTTCGAGGTGATGCGGATTAACCTAGCCCGAGCATTCCAACGCCAGGAAGCCCACTACAACCTACGACGACGGGATTGGAGGCCGCGCGTCGGGGACCTCGTCTAAAAACGAGAATACCCGCTCTCGAAGAAGGCCACGGGCTTTAATGCCAAATTGGTCCCTCGCTACCGGACCTCTGGAGGTAAAGAAGATCGTCTCACCTGTTATAGTCGACGTGCGAAACTCACGGGGACGATGCACCGACACGTGCAAGACTTGAAAAGCGCGCCGGAAGCCTCGGCTGCGTGTCGTCACAAAGACAGGTCGTAATATGCCGATCGGGCCATTTCCCGGAAAATGACGTCCGCATTTCTAGCGCGGTAAAAACGCAAAAAAGGGCCGCGGCGCGTACATAAGCGCGCTCGAGCAGGAAGGGCGAAAAGTTTTGCTCAGACCAGCCAGAATGGACAGTCAAAATAAACTCCTCCAGGATATGTTCGGCGACATTTCCGACCTCAAGGAGCTGTGTCGACCCCGGAATTAGTCGACCCCGAGCCACCCAATCGGGCCGTTCCACAAGGAGGCGAGCTACCCATCGGCCCGAAGGACGTCCAGCGCTCCCGGGCGCTTGCAGTAAGCACGCGGATCCAGCGGGGCGATGCAGACAACCATCGCCGCACCGCCATCATGATTAAACCGATACTACCACGGCCGGCCCGCCGTCGGTCGGCACCCGCAAAAAAGACGCCTCGGCGTCCACCCAGCGTCGCCACCACCCCGAGGGGCTTGTCTACACCTCCACCAGGCACGGGCGCCAAGCGGACGAAGACCCCACCTCAGCCGCCACGCAGCACCCCGGCTGCATCCCAAGGCCCCACAGCAGCTCCGGCCACTCCCCGGCTCCCTCAACCGTCCACCGCCGTGAGGACCACGACCCCCCGAGTAGTGGAATGCGCCATGACCACGGTGGCCCCTCCAACGCCGACAACCGCGCCCCAACCAGCCAACCGGCCGTCGAGCAGCCAACGCCCCCGACCGACCAACAACGCCCCCCGGACACTAGGCCCCCCAGAAGACGCCATCCGATGAGTCCCGTTACCCACCGGCGAGAGAGTAGCCGTGCCCCAGTCTGCAATTCTCCGGATCCGGAAGTTCCGTGCGCGCGCTTGCGACGGCCTATGGATCCAGCGCTTTGACCCGCAAGGGCGGGTGAAATCGTGCCGACGCCGCGAAACCAATTGTACTACCGCCAAATAAAGGTACCGAAAGATAAAAAAATTTTTCATTTTGCGCTACTTCTCGCCATCCGAGCGTCAGCTGCGTCAACAGCTGGTCAGGAAGATCGACCGGGTGCCCCCGATCGAGCTTCCTGACCATCCAGACCTACGCGATAGTATTAAGCTCGCGATAGTATTAAGTCCGCGATAGTATTAATCCCGCGATAGTATGAAGTCCGCGCTAGTATTAAGTCCGCGACTCCACGACAGTATTAGGCCCGCGTTTTCGCGAGTGTCCATGCACACACACATTAAAATAAACCGAATCCACACCAGCACATTTTGCGGCTCAGCGGAGCATACACGCACCCACACTTGCGTACACGCACATTGTAATAAACCGAACCCACACCAGCACACCTTGCGGCTCAGCGGAGCACACACACACACCCACACTTGCGTACACGCACATTGTAATAAACCGAATCCACACCAGCACACCTTGCGGCTCAGCAAAGCATACACACACACACCTCGCGCACACCCACACACATCCACCTACCAAAGTGAATTCAAAAGTAAGATTAATAAACTGTTTGTATGTAAAATAGAGCAGTGTCTCAACGCATTTTTTGACCCTGTCTCCCGGCGAGCGAATTTCGAGCGACGAGAAAGCGTAACGCAACATAATCCAATATATTTTGCCGCACAACAAGCATTTCTGCGTCTTGTGTCAAAGCTTTGATGCCGATTTGTGTTCACAGATAATATATTACATATATAATGTAAAAGATGCTATTTTATTAAATAAATTTATTAGATTATTACTCCAACACTTGATTATTAGATATTAGTTTATGAAAAACATTAAATTAATCAATTATTTTTTGTTTCTTTAAAAACATATTGATTACAGAAAACGATTTCTTTGGTAATCGATTAATCGGAAGCCGATGCTTGTGACGATACGTCCCTGCTCGTCACTCTCGGGCTGGTCAGCCGCTTATTGCGTGAGACCGCGAGCGTTCCGCGGTGGTGGGAGCCCGCGATAGTATTAAGTCCGCGTTAATCTTAAGTCCGCGATAATATTAACTTCACCGAATCCACACCTACACACCTGCGGCCCAGCGGGGCATACACACACACACTCGCACACCTTACGGCCCAGCGGGGCACTCACTCACGCACGCTTGCGAACACACACACACTGTAATCCACCGGCACTTTTTGCGGCCCAGCGGGGCATACACACACTATTGCGGCGCGGCGAGGCATATACACACACTTGCGGCTCAGCGGAGCATACACACATACACCCTGCGCGCACGCACACATCCACCCACCAAAGTGTACTCAGAAGGAAGACCAATAAACTGATTGTAAAGCAGAGCAGTGTCTCAACGCATTTCTCGACCCTGTCCCCCGGCGAGCAAATTCCGAGCGACGAGGAAGCGTATCGCTACATGCTTTCTTTGCCGATGCCTATCCCTAATACACGAGCGACTTTTGTCGCTACAGAGAAACGCAACAGACCGGTACAGATTCCGTCACTTAAAAAATTCTATTTTTTATTTAAAAAAACAGTTCAAGGCAGTAATGATATATCGAATTTAGTTTAGAATTTAATGGCTTTACTATTTTCACAAAAGAAAATAAAAACTGTTGTTTGTTGAACAACAGTTTATTATTTTATATTTTAGAAATTATTTTGGATAGTAATGATGTTCATACATAAAAGCGAATTTTATTTTCCAATCGACAACAATCGGCGATCCGGAACCGTAAATTATCTGGAATAGAGACGGCAAAATATGTACATAAGTTCGAAACCTATATTTGCTATAATTGCAATCAAAGTAATCAAAAGTAAACAAAGTACATGAATTGTGGTCAGCGTCAACACTACTCGTATTCACACTGCGGTTTCGCATATATATCAGTTTATTTGTAATTTACAATGTTCGTATAAATTTAATTTCAATTAAGGCGTACGTATAATCTTAAATCTCCGAAGATGACTGTTGTACTAATTGTCCTTGCGTTACAACGCGTCGGATACACGCATTTCGTGAGTTCGGTTAGGACAACGTCTCGAGTTTATACTCAGGTCATACCGATCAATTTTACGCGACAACGCCTGTTGGATGCACACACGTCGCGACAACGCCTCGAGTATCAACTCTGGATCGCGATGACGTTTCGAGCTTATGCTCGGATCGCGATGATGCCTTGGAGAAGACTCGGGTCGCGACAATGCTTCAATGTAATGTTCGAATCGAATATATGGATATGGCTCTCGGAGACCATGCTCGTCGATCGACCAGAACGGACTGACTGCCCGACTGACTGGTCCCTTGTATTCTGGGCATTGCCATCGAGGGCGGCGCCAACACCAAACATCCACTACACCGGATCATCAACATACATGTGAGTTCTTCCGAAGCAAATACTATACTGGCTAACGCGGGAGGCTAACTGGCTAAATTAGATCAAGGCTGGCAAATGTTGGATTAGAGAGGAAATTGAAGCAAATTTGAGGGATATTGAATTAAAAGTTAAAATAGAATTAAGAAAGAAGATTGGATTAGAGGGGAAACTAGAGACGTTGGAGAACGTTGATTTAGAGTAAGAATACAAATCAGAGTGTATATCAGACTGAGATTAGAGTAAAGTCACAGAATTGTTGAGTTAGAAAGAAATTAAATGAGGCTAAAAAATGTCGAATATCAAGCCCGATCAAGGAAAGTTAGATTAACCCCTGGTTTCCATGCACGCGTTGCCGCGCGTTATAACTCGCGTCAGACATGCGTTTCCATAGGTTACCCCAATCAAAAAATACGTGCTTTTATCAAACGCGCGCGTTTGACGCGCAATTTTATGCGCGGCAATGCGTACATGGAAATCAGGGGTAAAGTTACAGTTAAAAAATAAAACAGAAAGAAATTAGAGCCAAGTAAAATATATTAATAATGTTTCTAACATAATTGTCTGTGCTTTACTAGCAAGGGAACGGTCGGAAGTGTCCCTACTCGATTTGGATGGGCTTTGGATATGTTGTAGAGCATCACAAAATATAGAAATAACGCAACACCTACCTACAGCGCGACGCCTATACCACATATCATCTCGTCGTCCCGAAAATTGAATGGTTGTATCATAATAAAAATATACATGGATGTATTTGGCATTTGATGGTCTTTGCGTTGAAAAAATTGTTATATTTTGCAAAAATAATAGGTAGGTGTGAGGTTAAATTAAAAAATTTGACTTATTTGAAAAATGTAATTACGCCATTGTAAAGAGCATAAAGAACCATAAACCTTTTGTATAAAACTCTTTTTCATACGCCTTATATTTTCGAAGATATTCGCTAAAAATTATAAAATTCGTTATTTTCGAGGGGTTGTTTCAACCCTTAAACGTCCAGATAAGCACAAAAAAAATAGGAATCTAATATTTTTTGATGTTCTACAACATATCCAAAGCCCATCCAAATTGGGTAGGGACACTTCCGACCGTTCCCTTGTAAGATGCGAATTAATGATACGATCTTATTTTTTAGTTTATTAATTCAAGGAGGAAACAGAAAGATACAAGGAGAGAATGAGAGAGGAAAGAATAGAGGGCACGAACATAAAAGAAATAATGGAAGGAATAAAGGTAGCAGTAAATCGGGCTGTAGTTTGGGAGAAAATAAGGGATGACCAGAAGGCAACGAGAAAAAGCAGATGGTGGGATAAAGAATGTGCAAGGTTAAAGAAAGAGGCATGGGAGAAGCTGGTTAAATATAGGAAGGGAGAAGTAAACAAAAAGGAGAATGATGAAAAGACTGGAAAAATATTTCAACAGAAAAAAGCTGAGAGTGAATATAGAGAAAACAAAGATAATTAGATTCAGGAAAGGAGGAGGCAAAATAAAAAAAAATGGAATGGAGGTGGAAGGGAGAAAAAAGAGAGGAGGTAAAGGAATTTTGCTACCTAGGCTATACATTCCAAAGGAACGGAAGGCAGGAGGCGCATGTAAATGAAAGAGTAAGGAAAGCTACCATAGCAATGAGGCAGGTTTGGGGAATAGAAAAAAGGATATTCGGTGGAGACTGGATAAGAAGGATTAAGCTATATGATTCGCTGGTAGCAAGCATAGCATTATACGGAGCAGAAGTGTGGGGATGAAAAGAGAGAGAGAAAATAGAAAGAATGTGCAAAAAGTATATAAGGTGGACATTGAACCTGGACTGGTGCACGCCCGGATACATGATAAGGAAGGAAAACAAAAGAGACAAAATAAGGTTAAGGGCTGGTAAAAGGGCGATGAAATACGAAGAAAAACTGGAGAGAGGAGAGGGAAATAAGATTGCAAGAGAATATTGGAAAGAAATAAAAGGGAATGTATAGGAAAAAAAAAGCAAAATGGAAAGAAGAGAGAAAGTACTTCTATGAAAAAAGAGGATATGCTGCTAAGGAGATAGAAATGAGAAGAGGTGAAGGATGGATCAGCATAGAGGAATTAAAAAGGAGAGACAAAGACATTCAGACTCAGGAGAGAGATGAAAGGATAAGAGAGTCCAGATATAACAGGTAGTACAGGGAGGTAGCGGAAAGCAAAAGGCCAGAATACCTAGAGAAAAAAGGGAAAGAGATGTCCATGATTAGGATAGCAAGATTTAGGCTGGGAAATGAGATGAGAAGCGGAAAATATTGGGAACAGATAGAGAAAAGAAGCTGTGGAATATGCGGCGCAGAGACGGAGTCGTGGGAGCATGTCCTAGAATGGTGCTCAAGAGGAAAGGAGGAGGAGAGGACGGAGGGAATTAACGAAAAAGTAAGGAGAATACTAAATAGCAAGGGGGAAGGAGAGAAATGGATGGCGGAGATAGAGAGAAGAAGAAAGCAAGCGGGCACAACGGTGATTTAGACAGATGGAGTATAGAGTAATTTAAACGATTTCTGTTACAGATAACCTAAAGGGAGGAGAAAAGGAAAACGGTAGAAAGAAGAATGGAGTACAAAGGGAAGTTTATAATAAAAAAGATTGTAAAGGGGCAAGTACTAGAGAGGATGAAGGAGTTTAAGGAGGATAGTAAGAGGAAAGATGAGGAAATAAGAGACCTAAGGGAGGAAGTAGAGAGTCTATAAAGAGAAAGATGCGTAGGATGGAGCAAAGCACGGGCAAAAGGAAGAGGAATGACAGTGAAGAAAGGAAGAGTAAGGTACAGAAAAGGAGATGGTAGGCTGAGGAGTGTGAAAGGAATGATGACGAGAAGAGAAGGAAGAATGTAATACTAAGGATTGAGAAAGAGAGATGGGCAGAAAGGGATTCAAACTGGACCAAGGTGAAAGAACTATTTTCGGAGGAACTTAATGTGAAGGCGGAGGTGAGGGAGGTATGGGTGATAGGACAGAGAGGAGATTGGATAACAGTTTTGGTAAAGATGGGGAATGAGGAGGACAAATGGAAGGTGCTGAATGCAAGGAGGAAGGAAGGAAGCAGGCTGAGGGTAAAAATGGATGAGGATAAGTCGGTGGAGACGAGAGTTAAGGAAAGAGAGGAGAAAGAAAGGAGAAAAGAAAGGAAAAAGGAGGAAAGCGGGAGTTCCAGGAGGAGCGCGGAGGACGAGATTGCGAGAAAGTTGGAGAAGGGTTTGCTGATGGATACGGACGAGGACGAGGCGGAGAGGAAGAAAAAAGAATAAAAGAAACGTAAGAGAGAAAGGAGCGATAAACGGAGAGAAAGAAAGCAGTGTAAAGGTAGAGTAAGAGGAGAAGGAGAAGGAGGTAAGACGGTATAAAAAAAAAAGAAAACTGTAATATCTGTTTTTTTTGTTCAGAGTAAAAGGTAGAATAGGTAAGACGGATGGCGCAAGTATTAGGAGGGTGAGATCCGAAAGGAGGGAAAACCTGAGCCGGGAAGGAGGGAGCCAGAAGAGTGTAGGATGAGAAGAGGCGAAGGAGACGGCAAAAAGGGATGTGACGGAAGAATGAGGGAGGAGAAATGAGAGGATATGTGAGGTCGCCCAATAACCAGGCTAGAAGGAATTATTTATATTGTAAAGGTTTTTGGGACCGTTTTTGCTTAAAAAAACGCCTTTCCAGCCCCGAAAGGGAAATGAAATAAAGCTGAATTAAAAAAATAGTTTATTAATTTAAGCTCATTAATCTCATTATAATGTAAAACGTAATATATATTCAAATATATTTGATCTTAAAAGTAAAAAAAATATTTTTTCTTGAAATTGAATATACAAATCTCTTTTTCTTATCTGGCAACCTATACAAATAATTATGCGCAGAGAAGGGAACACTAATGAAGCCAAGTAATATTTTTTTAATCTTCTTAGTGAAATTATGACGAAATATATGTTTTATATTACTTGTTATGCCAGGCACTTAACTTAAATGAAGCTTGCCTTCACCGAAACGCTCGATTAATATGCGTTGGGCGAATTTATCGCCAACGCCATTTACGGTGGCATAAACAATATTATGCTATAAAAGTGACACATGCGGTGATTCGTTGCAGGACAACGGAGCAGCTTACGGAGCTGGCGGCCTCGAAGTCGGACAGCTCATCCTCGAGGTCGATAATCAAAAAGTTGAAGGTAATGCTGGCAAGGTCAAAATGTAATAAATCTTTCAAGATATTTTATTGCAGTAATTTTATCGTAATTATGTTTACCGTATTCTAATTGTAAGAACTGCGGTCTTAAAATTTTAAAAAATAGTTTTTTTTTTAATAACACGAGATATTTCAGAATTAAACGAATTTAATTTCGTAAAAAGAAGTTAATCAATGAAAAATTTTATATTCTAAGTAAGCAAGAGTAACAACTGCAACTTTAAAAAAATCGCGGGTGGAGTTCGGAAAACGGCCCACCTCCGATTTCGCTGAAACTTTGTGAAAAGCTTCCTTTTGGGTTACAATGAAAGCCCTTAAAGGGAATTTTGGCGACTTCAATTAGAAAGCCATTTTTTTAAGTAAAAAGTTTTTTAAATTAAAGTTTTAAATAAAATAGTAAAAAGGACGGTAAGCATTATATTAAGGATGGTTTCTGGTAGTATTTCTTACGCTAAACAAAAAATTATATAGGTCTTATAGAGCTAACTGCTCTAGTTTTCGAGATATACAGTGTTAAAGTTAAAAATAAATAGTATAAATTTTTAAATAATACTATCTTTCTATACTTTTCAATATTTTATCTTAAAAAATAGCTGTCAGGGGTCGTCAAAATTCCCTTTAAGGGAAATTGTCTTTACTGCATCCACGCACGCACTTTTCCACCTATATAACAATCGGGTTGTGTTAGGTCAGTCTTTTTTTAAGTGGAGCCCCCCTCAGGGGGGCGGAACCTACTGCATCCACGCACGTACTTTTCCACCCACACAACAATCGGGTTGGGTTAAGTTAGTTTTTTTTAAGTGGAGCCTCCCGCAGGGGGGCGGAATCTACCGCATCCACACACGCACTTTTCCACCCACACAACAATCGGGTTGGGTTAGGTCAGTTCTTTTGGAAGTGGTGCCCCCCGCAGGGGGGCGGAACCTACTGCGTCCACGCATGCACTTTTTCAAAAGGTCTGTTTAATATATCAACGAATCACTGCTTTAAATAAAGCAGATGATAGTTTATTTTTGTATTTATTATTTATAAAAATTCATACTATTTATTTTTATATTTAACACTGTATATCTCGAAAACTATAGCAGTTAGCTCTATAAGACCTATATAATTTTTTGTTCAGCGTAAAAAATACTATCAGAAACCATCCTTAATATAACGCTTACCATTCTTTTTACTATTTTATTCAAAACTTTAATTTTTAAAAAACTTTTTACTTAAAAAATGGCTTTCTAATTGAAGTCGCCAAAATTCCCTTTTAAGGGCTTTTATTTTAACCCAAAAGGAAGTTTTTCACAAAGTTTCAGCGAAATCGGAGGTGGGCCGTTTTCGGAACTTTATCCAAAATCGCTTTAAGTAATTAATAATCATATGAATTTAGAAATAACGCAAAATTTAATTCTCTGAGAAATTATTAATTTTGCGTTATTTGCAACACTTCATCATCAAGAGATCGCGCGACTGATTGCGGAGTCGTTCGCGCGCCGAGATCGAGTTCCTGGTGGTGGAAGCGAAGAAGAGCAATCTGGAGCCGAAGCCGACGGCGCTCATTTTCCTGGAGGCGTAGCAGAAATCTCCCACCTCTGAGCCGGAACCACCATAGCCACGTCTGTGATGTTGGCCCCACATTTTCAAAATTTGAAAAAAAATAAGCATTGTTTTGATTGCCTCCCGAAGAGTTCTAGAGTTCTCAATCGGTTTTAAAAAGAGTTCTGTCGATTAAGGCGGTAAAAACACCATTTGAAGAAACGGGGGGCCAACTTCACAAATCTGTAACTTTGAAAGGCTATAACTTTCTTGTTTTTAAATTTAGCGCTTTAATCATTAAGGCCAATTGTTAAAACTTTTCGGGGGGCACCAGAACTCTTGAGAAATTGCCAAATTTTAGAAAAAAAATTTTGAAAATTTTTAAGTTTATATGATCAAAAAATTTTTTCGGAAATCCGGTAATTTCTTAAGAGTTCTGGTAGCCTCCCGAAGAATTCTAACGATTAGCCTTAATGATCAAAGCGCTGAAATTAAAAACAAAAAAGATATAATCCTTTAAAGTTACAGGGCATTGTGAAGTTGCCCCCCCCCCCCCCAACCTTTCCTTCAAATGGTGTTTTTACCTCTTTAATGACGAAACTCTTTCTAAAACCAATTGAGAACTATAAAACTCTTCGAAGAGCAACCAGAACTCTTAAAAGAATGCCGGGTTTTCGAAAAGTAATTCCATCTTCATAAATTTAAAAATATTTTGAACACAGAACATTTATAGCGTTAGAACTTTTTTGTTTTCGATTTCAGCGCATCGGTTGTTAAGGATAATCGTTATAACTCTTCGGGGGGCGAGGAAAAGAAGCGAGAACCCCGGAGAGATTCCGGGCCAGCGTTGCCAGATCCAGATTTAGGCCCCTCGAAAGGTCGCTTTAACGCGAAAGCCACTTTACCACGGGACTAAAGATTCTGCAAAGTTTCTGGGCTCTCGTGCTGAAGTAGCTAGAGTCGCAACCCGCTCGAACTTTCCTCTCCTGGCGCGCGAAATCCACAAATCGGCACGAGACTGCCGCAAGGAAGTTACCTTTCTGTATATATACAATATGCATACCGTTGTACATACTCTTGACTAACAGACGCAGTTCGATAGGAGGCAAATAGCCGATATTTCGAGAGTACCGGGACAGTACACTTGGATGGTTTCTGCCAACGCCGTATCCAATCTCGAAACACAGAACTGTTTACCAATTAATTGCGCGATCGTCGTAACCAAGTGGAGTCTCGATAATGAGATGCGAGAGCTATTATCCCTCGGAGGACCCCGAAGATAAAGCGCAAAGAGAGAAACAATCGTATATTTTATTTTTCAACAGTTGCATTGTTGCGTCGGTGCGGTTACTTCAAGGCTATTTGAGAGAAAATAAACGGGAGAATCACGCAATGTGCCAAACTAATTGTAAGTAACGCAAGCCGTTTACGTAGTATACTTAATAAAGCTATACTAATCGAGAAGAGATCGATTCGGGAGGGGTGGGGGGAGGACATAAATTCGGTGGAATACGCGAGGAAGTTTAACGAGGAGAGGGCGAACTTACATGGTCACACGGTGTAGTTGCACGAACGATTACCTCACAGACACACTCACAGACATTGCACCCACGCGTTCGACACAGATATTATATTCACGCAAAATCTGTATCTCGACGGCGCAAAGTTGCGTTGGCTCGAGTCGAGATTAATCACGCCGTTGATTAGTTATGAGAGTTATGATATTTGTACCTGAAAGGTAGAAGGACGTAAGTTCGAAAGCTCATTATTTCAGAAGCTTACAATTAGTGAGCTTCAGAAAATTGTGAACGCGTAACCTTTAGTGAGGGATAAATTAAATAATACGGGAAAGAAATTAAATTAAATCAAATACTTAATGTGGATTAAATAAATATAAAATTCGCATACAAGATAGAGTAAATATAAAATTTGTATTAAAATATCGTAAAAACTTTATCGTATTTAAGAAATTGTTCCTTAAAAGAAACGGGTATTCTAAAATTCTAACAATATTTTATTATAATGCAATGCAGTCCTAATTTTTTCGTTATTGTACTCGTTTAATTTGGAAATTTTTACTAGATAATAGATAGGTATGTATACTGTATAGGTTTGATAATCATGAGTAACTGAGATAATTCTAGAAACTTCCTTCTACTTCTTCAATACTGTTAACTGTTGATCAAGATTCTCGTTAATTCGAGTGATTTAGGTGTCGTACCGTTCGGCTGGTCCTCGAAATCGCGCCTAATACCGCTTAATAGTTTGTTAAATGTTGTATTGTATAGACTATAGATTAACGTTGACGTAGTTGATAGACGTTGATCAGACGTCGCTAGGACGGTACGCGTTGTTCGTTTATTGCATTGTCACTGTTGTCAGTTGTGCGTTAGGAGATTTTAACCCCTTGGGCGCGCGATATACTCGTGAAAAAATAGGTACTCGCATGCAACTTTTCCGATTTGATCCAATTAACGTACTACACCACACTAAAATTTAAAATTCAATAAAAATTAACATTTTGTTATCTCTTCACAGAGATATCAATTTGTCAAAGGTGATCGACTTTCCCACTGGTAAATATCTATAAAAGGTCAAACCTCACTGATGAACTTGACCTTGACATATGTTGTCAAGGTCACCCTTTCTGAGTGACCCTCAGAAGGTTTTAGCTGGCGGTCATTGTTTATTAAAAAGTTATTAACAAAAAATATTTGAAAAATATATAAGTTATTTTGAATACAAATAGACATAAATGACTGATATGTATGTGGAAATCGTGGTGGCGTTTTACAAGTATGTGCTTTGTCACTACGATTTCCACATATATATCAGTCATTTACGTCTACTAGTACTCAAAATAACTGCTATATTTTTCATTTTTTTTGTTAACAACTTTTTAATAAACAATGACCGCCAGCTAAAATCTTCTGAAGGTCACTCAGAAGGGTGACCTTGACAACATATGTCAAGGTCAAGGTCATCGGTGAGGTTTGACCTTTTATAGATATTTATTTACTTTCCCACTAATACAATCTAGAAATTGCCATTAATTTTCTTGGTTTATTCTCTAACATCTGTGATAAAAATTAAGTTAGAATCTAGATAGAAATGAATTGATATTTAATAAATATCAAAAAGAAAGAGACATAATTTTTGAGATCTCCCTCGCGCGTGACAACCCGATAATAACAGTCACGTCACATCCACGTCAAATCCACGTAATTTACGCGGACTAGGTAGATAGAGAATCATCCGCCAGTTATCCACGTGGATTCAACGTTTTTTTTTCATCGACAATATCGAAGTACTTTATCCACGTGGATTCGACATTTCTTTTCCATCACCAAATCGAAGTACCTTATCCACGTAGTACCAATGTAGATTTTACGTGTATGTTTCTATTATTCTACTGATGTATATAATACAAAATTACCTTTTACAAAAAGGTAAAAAAAAGACGCCAAGCACGCGTGGTGTACCTTGAAAAAATCGAAGTAGTTATCTTTGTACCTCGAAAAAATCCAAGTAATATCTTTACCTTGAAAAAATCGAAGTAGTTATCTTTGTACCTCGAAAAAATCCAAGTAATATCTTTACCTTGAAAAAATCGAAGTAATATATTTATTACAAAAAAAAAAGAAATGATATCTTTAAATTATGCGCCAATTAAATATATATTAATAATCAATAATTAAAGGAAACGCCAAATTCGGTCGGGACTGGATCAATAAATTCGTGAATTTTTAAGTACAAATCATCACTCCAGTAAACCACGCGCCGTTACTTACGGACTTAAACGTAGCCACAACTAAAGCTAGAAAGAGTACCTATTCTCACACAATTAAATTGAAAATTAATTTAATTGTCCACTAACACTCGTTAGTATATTCGAAAAAGGACGGGATATGTATAGAAGGATATAGGGTAATAAAGAAAATGTTGCGAAAAAATATCACCCCAGCCAGGATTCGAACCTGGACCTCCCTGCTTTCCGAGCGGGCGTCTCACCTATTCGACCACTGAGGCATGTGGTGATATTTATCGCAACAAACTATTTAACAGAATCCTGGCTGGGGTGATATTTTTTCGCAACATTTTCTTTATTACCCTATATCCTTCTATACATATCCCGTCCTTTTTCGAATATACTAACGAGTGTTAGTGGACAATTAAATTAATTTTCAATTTAATTGTGTGAGAATAGGTACTCTTTCTAGCTTTAGTTGTGGCTACGTTTAAGTCCGTAAGTAACGGCGCGTGGTTTACTAGAGTGATGATTTGTACTTAAAAATTCACGAATTTATTGGACAACCAATATCCAGTCCCGACCGAATTTGGCGTTTCTTCTAATTATTGATTATTATCTTATATACGGTCGTACTTTAAATTTGCTTATTAAATATATATTATATCAAAAAATAACTATTGTTCTTTTAAAAAATGTGTTCCCATTGAAGTGAAAAAATTAATATAAAATGTGAAAAATTTTAGTGAAAAAAAACTTGGCACTTCTAAATTTTAAAATATTTGAAAGCAATAAATAACTAATTTAAAATATACGTAATAGGTCGAAGGTGGGGAGTGAGTGGATGGCTCGAGGATGGAGGAACAATTGAAGTGGAGTGAGGGGAGGAGGAAGGGAGGGAGGCCAGTAGAAGATGAGTGAATCGATGGAGGAAGCATGGAAGTTAGCGAGGAATTGGAGGAGATGAGAAAAATGGAGAGCAAGGAGAGAAATAGAAGAGTTTAAACACGAAGAGGTTTGGAGGTTAGGATGGAGCAGAGGGTGGCGAGCGGAGGGAGACAAGAGAGGGGGAGCCGCGACACAGCGACAACGGAGCGTTCCGCGGGCGTGATGGCGGGAGCACAAGGTGCTACCCGCCGGACGGGGGCGGCGCTCCGATTGGTAGAGCCGGGAAGCAGTAGTTAGAAGAAGAGAGATGGGGTCGAGGTGGCGCTGATGGAAGAATAAGATTTGAGAACGCGAGGATGGATGGAGAGGTGGAGATAGAAAAGCAGAAGCACATGGTCGAATAAAGGGAAAGAAGGAAGCGAGAAGTTACGAGTGTGAGAAACTGATGAAATATAGGAAGGAAGTAAGAGCGAAGAGAGGAAAAAGAGGAAAAAGGAGGCAGAGGTCGAAAGCGAGATAAAGGAACGTGTTAGAAAAAGGCAAGGGAAATAATGGAGTGCGAAGAGAGGATTATAATAAAGAAGGAAGTGATAGAAAAAATGGTAGAAGAAAAGGTGATGGAGATGAGGAAGAAGCTCAAGGAAGATGGTAAGAGAAAGGAAAAGGAGATTAAAGAGCTAAGGAAGGAGGTGGAAAGTTTGCGGAAAAAGATGTATAGATTGGAACAGAGCACAGGAAAAAGGAAGAGAGAGGAAAGTGAGGAAAGGAAAGGTAAGATAAACAAAAGAAAATTGTGGACAGAGGAAAGCAAATGGAGCGATGACGAGAAAAGAAAGAAGAACGTGATAATAAGGGTCGAGAAGGAGAGATGAAAGGGAAAGGAATCGAACTGGGCAAAAGTGAAGGAGCTTTTCTTGGAAGGATTAAATGTAAAGGTAGAGATGAGAAAGGTAAGCGTGATAGGGCAGAGAGGAGATTGGCTAACGATAATAGTAAGGATGGGAAGTGAGGAGGACAAATGGAGGGTACTGAACGCAAGGAGGAAGGAAGGAGGAAAACTGAAAGTGAAAATAGATGAGGACAAGCCGGTGGAAATGAGAATAAAAGAAAGAGAGGAGAAAGGAAGGAGAAAAGAAAGGAGAGAGGAGGTAGGCGGGAATGCAGGGAGATCGTTGGAGGACGAGATTGCGAGGAAAATGGAGGAGAGCCTGTTGATGGATACAGACGAGGACGAGGATAGCAGGAGGAAAGGGGAGTAAGAGGAAGGTAAGGCAGAAGGGAGAGATGAGCGGAGGAAGGATTGAGGAAGGGGTAAAAGTTAATAAAGGCAGGATTGGTAAGAGAGTTGGGGGAAGAAAGGGAGAAGGAGGAGATAACTGACTGAGGGCAGAGAAGAGAAAGGGAGAGGATGGTAAGAAGAAGATTTGGTAAAATTATTTTTCTGTTTAGAATAGGAGGTATGAGAGACGATAGGAAGGAGGGAAGACTACAATTAATAGGGAGGAGAGAGTCGGTGGGGAGGAGAGCCGGGAGACCACGGAAGGGGAGCAAAAGGAATGACGGAGGAAGGGAATGAGGGTGAGGATAGATGAGGATAAGTCGGTTGAGACGAGGATAAGGGAAAGAGAGGAGAAAGAAAGGAGAAAAGAAAGGAGAGAAGAGAAAAGAGAGAGATCAAAGAGGTCAATGGAGGATAAGATACCGAAAAGGATGGAAGAAGGGTTGCTGATGGATACGGACGAGGATGAAACGGATAGAAGGAGGAGAGAGTAAGAAAGGTAAAATGGTTTTGGTTTGTTTTTTCGGTTATGTTTTGTTTATATGCGCAGATCAATAAAAAGAAAAGGAAGAAAGGCAGGAGGTAATAAAGTGGCAGTCGGAGAGGAGGGGTGAGCAGTAGGCAGAGGGAGAAAATAGGAGGAGCGATAGGAGAGAGGGTTGGAGCTAGAGGGAAGAAGAAGAAGGAAAGTTGACGGAGGAGGCCGGAGGGATTATGGGAATTAAGAGGGAGGGACGGGAAACAGAATGTGAGGTCGCCCAATGGCCAGGTTATGAGGGGAAGGGGTATGAATGTGAAGGTTTTGGGAACGTTTCCGTAAAAAACGCCTTGTAAACCCCATAGGGGATACACAATAAATATTATTGAACTAATTTAAAATATTAAATTGATAATTGCAATGTGAATGTAGAGACTTTCACACATTAATTTAAAGTACTTTTTCCATTTATAGAAATTGTTTTATCAATACGAGGGGGGACCCAAAAGTAACGGGAATTGCGCTGTGATAAGGAGGGAGAGTGGGGGAACCCATTGTTCGATCCGGTGTCCGGTATGGACACGTCTCCTGAGTTAGTGTGCGAAGTTCTGTCGCTGTGAGTGTATCAGTTTGTCTGTGGGAATTTTTTTAGTGAAGCAACTTTTTCCATTTCGCCGAAAACGTGATGGCCGATTGTCGAGAGCAACGCGCGGCTGTGAAATTTTGTTTCCTGTTGGGGAAATCGGCCGCGGAAACTATTGTAATGCTTAAGACTGCTTATGGGGATGCTGCCCTAAGTAAAACCAGAGTCTACGAGTGGTTTTCACGTTTTAAAAATGGAGAAATGTCAATTGAAGACCAACCGCGTTCAGGACGCCCCTCAACGTCAAGAAGTGACGAAAACGTCGACAAAATCAATGATCTCGTTCGTGAAGACCGTCGCCGAACCATTGATCAACTCTGTGAGATGTCTGGAATATCATGGAGTTCAATTCAGACGATTTTATCAGAAGATTTGCACATGAGAAGAGTTGCAGCCAAATTTGTCCCTCGCCTTCTCACAGGCGAGCAAAAGGAGCGTCGACTTCAGGCATGTTCTGAGCTTCAAAATCAGCTCAAAGAGGACCCTGAATTTTTTTCCAAGGTGATTACTGGTGATGAATCGTGGTGTTATGGATACGACCCCGAAACAAAGCAGCAATCAAGCCAGTGGAAGACACCTGGCTCTCCTCGTTCCAAAAAAGCTCGCCAAGTGAAGTCAAGCATCAAGACAATGCTCATTTGTTTCTTCGATTGCAGAGGTGTTGTACACGCGGAGTTCGTTCCCCCGGGTCAAACTGTTAACCAGAAGTTCTACTTGGAGGTTTTGAAAAGATTGAGGGAGAGTATCCGGAAGAAAAGGGCAGATCTTTGGCGCACAAGCGACTGGTTCTTCCATCATGACAACGCGCCGGCCCACACCGCTCTCTCCGTAAAGCTGTTTTTGACCAAAAACGGCATGACACCAATTGTCCACCCCCCCTACTCACCGGATCTAGCCCCCTGTGATTTCTTTTTGTTTCCCAGACTCAAAAGGGACATGAAAGGAAAGCGTTTTGCCACTGTGGAGGAGGTAAAACAAAAATCGCTGGAAGGCCTAAAGAACATCCCGATAAATGAATTTAAAAAATGTTTTGAACAATGGAAGGATCGTTTGCAGAAGTGCGTTGTGGTCAAGGGAGAATACTTTAAAGGTGATCAAAATTTGGTGTAAAAATATTAAGAAATAAAGAAGTTGTGACGAAATTCCCGTTTTTTTTGGGTCCCCCCTCGTATATATTATTATGTTTAGCAGCGCCAAGTTTTTTTCACTAAAATTTTTCACATTTTATATTAATTTTTTCACTTCAATGGAAATACATTTTTTAAAAGAACAATAGTTATTTTTTGATATAATATATATTTAATTGGCGCATAATTTAAAGATATTATTTCTTTTTTTTGTAATAAATATATTACTTCGATTTTTTCAAGGTAAAGATATTACTTGGATTTTTTCGAGGTACAAAGATAACTACGATTTTTTCAAGGTAAAGATATTACTTGGATTTTTTCGAGGTACAAAGATAACTACTTCGATTTTTTCAAGGTACACCACGCGTGCTTGGCGTCTTTTTTTTACCTTTTTGTAAAAGGTAATTTTGTACGGATATCACCTCTTTCTGTTATAGATACATCAAACGCCATAATGTCTATCGACATCGATTTTTTTAACAGCACAAAAATACAATGCTAAAGTATTCTAACTTTTTAAATAATTTATTAAAAACTAATTACCATCCCAGATAGCACTGGATGTCCCGAGGACGTCCGTTTTAAGTCCAATTTATGTCCGCACGTCCATGGACATAAAATGGACATTCAAGGGATGTCCGTTGTTGGTAATGAAACGGATGTCCTATTTAAAACATCCTGTGGATGTCCAATTTATGTTCACACTTGGATCTTATTTTTATGACTTTTAATAATTTATTGTTTTTAATATACATACATACATACATATATATATATATATATATATATATATATATATATATATGTACATATTTATACATATACATATATATATAATTAATATTTATACAAAATTCTAATATTATATGTTATATACTCCTACCACGGCATTAGAGCGGTGTGCGTATACGGTGGTGGAAGTCGCAAAGCACAAATAGATTCTGTGTCGAAGGGTGTTCAGAATAGTAATTGCGACTCCCGGAAGATTAAACGACCTGGTTCAAGCAGAGATATTGGATGTGTCGGCTGTGACATATCTTATACTTTATACGAAGCAATCATGTGTCAGAGGATTCAACAGAAATACCGGTAGACGTTATCGCACTTAAAACGGCCAATTAATAATGCTAGAAATATAGATTACATTGTGTTCAGTATAATCAATATTAGGATCAACACATTGTGATACTATTTTTAGTTCATACAATCTCGATAAGATTAATTTCGTAGAACTACTCAATGTTCCTTTTCTTTGTTTTTTATATTTATATATATATATATATATATATTGTTTAATGTCACTATATAGTATAGACTATAGTATAGATATTGTAATAAACTGTTTAGTTACCAAAGCTTGTAGCATCCAATTAATAAAATATTGGTTAACATCAAAAGATCATATTTTTTTATGAACTATTGTATATTCAACACAGCGATAAAAAACACAATTATTTGATTTTTGTTTACAGTCATTTATTATCCTGTATTTTATGAAAAATATTTTTTGTAATAGCCTAGGATTTTTAGGAAAATAATTCCAACAAGAAATATTTTTTATAAAGTACAGATGAATGACTAAACAAAAATCAAATAAATATGTTTTTTAAATACTTTTAATTAAAAACGAAAAACAGAGAGAACTTGAATCGCCAGTGAAAAATTAACAATTAGCAAAGATATTATGATCGACCCAACTGGCAAATTTTATTGATCAAAAAATATTAATTAATATTTGTGAGTGGTTTCTATACGCTTGAAAAGGACCGAAATCTGCGGTCGAAATGTAGCGTTTTTTGATCAATAAAATTTGCCAGTTGGGTCGATTATAATATCTTTGCTAATTGTTAATTGTTCACTGGCGGTTCAAGTTCTCTGTTTTTCGTTTTTAATTAAAAGTATTTAAAAACATAATTAAAATACAATTAAAAAAGGTGTCCAAAATAGGTCCAAAAGCAATCCATTATAGGTCCAAAATTAGGTACGTTTTGGACATTCCGTGGACGTACCCCACCAGCACACGAACGACGGGCGAACGTTTGGAGAACGATTTCTCGTTTGGATCACGGGTAATCGTCCGCCCTCCGAACCAACCGAGCAAAAATCGCCGAGCCGCGCGAAGATGCTCGAGCGAAGGTCGTCTCGCACGCCGCCTGAACGTTGCGAGGTTGTTCGGAATGACCGAATGAATTACCGACATAAAAATATAATACCGATATAAATTAATAATAATAAATAATAAATAATTAATAATTAATAATAATTAATTTAATAGATAATAATAATAATTATTATTATTAATAATAATTATTATAATTATTATAATAATAATTATTATTAATAATAATAATAATTTATTATTATTAATAATTAATTAATAATATTACTGATATAAAAGTTTTCCCTTTCTCTTTACTCCTGCGCGCTTTATTCGCTGCAGTGATTGTGCATGCAAAGCGACGCTGCGAGGGGGGCCGAGCCCGATCGTCTATTTACAACTGTCTACAACATTCTACGAATATTTTTTATGAGAATGTAGTAAATGGTAGAAGTTGTAGATTATTGTAAAAATCACAACTACGATATTTACAACTTTGTACAACATTCTAAGAATATTTTTATGATCAAATGTTAGTTTATTGTAGAAGTTGTACATGTTTATAAAAACAATATATATCAGCCGATTTCGATCAAATTGTTTTGGCATCAAGAGTTGCTTCTTCCTATGTTACCTGTGTTCAAAACTGTAAAAATTTTGTCTAAAATTAAAAGACTATCACCATATGAGAGCATGCAGACAGTCAGCGATTCGATATCGATCGACATCGATTCGATGACTATCTGCATATTTTTATATGGTGAAAATTTTTAGTTTTGAACACAGGTTATAAAGAAGCAACTTTTAATGCCAAAACGATTTGATCGAAATCGGGTAATTTTCGATGTTAATTTCGATGTCGATAAGTCATCGATTCGATATCGAATCGATGACCGACATCAATTTTGTAAGAAATATATATATACATGTATATTAAGCCGACCCTATTAAAAGGGTAATAATAATATAGCTGACACCTTCCGTACGTCTGCTAACAATAAGTGTAACATATGTAGACAATACGAAACGTCTTCATCAATCAATGTTGTAGCACAGTGCGGAAGGTGACTGACTCAAGATCCAGGGGTTCCAGGTTCAAATCCAGCGGTGGACGTAAGCAAATTTTCTAAGTACAATATAAATTTATTTAGTTAAGCTTGGACGTATTCAAGATTTTCAGCAATAAAATAATGGTTTACGAGAAGTAAATTTTATATTTTATTTTGCAACGTATTTTGAAACGTTCATGCGAACGTCAGACGAACGTTTTCGTGGTGGCAGTTCCGAACTGTTTTCGAACGGCTCAGGTTCGAACGTTACCTGAACGTTTTACCGGCGTGCGTGTGCTGGTGGGGTACACACAGTTGTGACAAATGGACGTCCATGGGACGTACATATTTGGACATTCTGCGGACGTACAGAGTAGTGACAAATGGACGTCCATAGGACGTACATAGAACGTCCGACGGACCTTATTTGGGCTTTGTTTGGACGTCCGAATGTCCAAAAGCGGATGTCCACTGAACATACACTGGACGTCCTTGTGCTATCTGGGATGTAATTTTCACCGACTATCCAATGATCGATAATAATTGATTGTGATCGTCGTGACAGTTATCGTAACCTCATCGATGAGTTGCAACTTGAACTCTGACGATAACGACACTTGTTCTAGCGTTACAACAGTAACCTAATCTGTCAGCCTTCTTTTTTTTTTTTTTTTTTTTAACGTGGAGAAATCTTCGACCGCTGGGTTCCCGGGCCGAAGCCCGGTATGTGGCCCAGCGACCCTCTCTGGTGGTTGAAGGGGGAAGACCCCCCCGCTCCTCGGGCAAAGAAGCGAGGGGAGTGTGGGATTCTTACCCACTAAAACTCCACGGGTGTCCTTACCTGCGCCTTATGGGGACGCTCGGAAACGGTGAACACAGCATCCGAGCGCCCCCAGCGCTGGGCCTGACTGGCCCTCTGCTCCGAGCCTTGCGGCTCTGTTGCTCAGTGAGCAGAAGTATCGCTGTGGCGGGGTGCGGACACCACCCACCCCGCCGTTCCTCCCGTTGACTTGTGGGAGAATTGATCGGCATCCGGTGCCCGCCGGTACGTCGACCTCCCACCTCGAATGGTCCATCCTCGTCGGAGGGTAAACCTCGAGGCGTTCCTCTTCCCGTGCGCGCATGCGCTAAGCCGCCCCCCAGTTTTTTTAACGGGGGGCGGTACAGCCCAGATGGGCTGTATTCGCTATTAAGGGGGAGGGTCGTCGGGGGGAGGGTTTCTCTCACCCCGACGGATCCGCTCCGCCTCCTTCTTGGCGGACATTACCTGGCCGCAAAAGGCCAGGAATGCCCGCCACTTCACGTCGTCCCCGACCGTGGCCGCCACCACGGCCGGGAGGGAGAGATTATCCCCGATCTCCCCCCGCAGGACACGGCGCTGCCCGTCCCAAGCAGGGCATACTTTGAGGGTATGCTGCGCCGTGTCCCTCTCTGCGTTGCAATGGTGGCATCGTGATGCTGTCTCCTTCCCAATGCGACACAGGTACTCACCGAAGCATCCATGCCCGGTGAGCACCTGCGTCGCCCTATAGGTCAACCCGTGTCGCCGACTGTCCAGCCATTCAGCCAGACAGGGTCGGACGGCATCGACGGTCCTCTTTCCCGCCAAAGTGGGGTTGGCGAGATATTCTCGCCAATTGTTGATGAGGACCGCCTTGGCCTGGAGCTGGATTAAGCTGCAGGCCCTGTTCCAAACAGGCCCCCTCGGGACCCGCAACTGCCTGGTACGCCGATACACCTCGGCGTGTTGGGCAGCCGCAAGCTCCAATGGAGGGAGCCCCGACAGGACCGTCGCCGCCGCGTGCGAGACGGTGCGATAAGCCCGTGACACTCTCAGGGCTACGACGCGCTGCGCGCGACGCAGAATCGCTTTTATGCGCGCCGAGCCCCCAGCCCTTTGTGCCCAAATTGGGGCACCGTACAGTGCCACGGACTGCACCGTCGCGGCGTACAGCCGGCAAGCACGTCCGCTCGCCCCTCCCAGGTTTGGCATTAGTCTTGCCAAACTATTTGCAACACCCATCATCCTGGGAGCTATGCGAGCAAAGTGCTCGCCGAAACTCCAGGTCCCGTCCAACCAGAGGCCTGGAAGTTGCATCTGGGCCCCCACGGGGACACGGGTCCCTTCTATCCTGATGTGCATTCCGGGTGGACTCCCCCTCGCCTTGTCATAAAAGAAAACGGCTTGCGTTTTCTCGGGAGCCACCCGGAGCCCCAGTATCTTTACCGCAGCCACCACGCACGCCACTGCAACGTTGGCCTTTCGCTGGGCCTCCTCCCAACTGTCCCCCTCTGCCCCCAAGAACGTATCGTCTGCAAAGCCGTTTAGCCAGCAGCCTGAAGGAAGGGGGATCATCAGTGCGGCGTTGTATCCGAGGTTCCACAGGAGTGGCCCTAGGACCGACCCCTGCGGAACCCCCCGCACCACCAACCAAACCATAATCTCGCCGTCGCGGTTGACGTACAGCAGGCCCCTGTCCCGGAGGTAATCATGGATTACCGCGATTAAATAGGGAGGCACGTCGTGTCTTATTATCGCCCCCCTAATGATCGGCCAGGGCAGGGAGTTGAAGGCATTCGCTATGTCGAATGACACGCCCAACAACACCCCGCTCTCTTCCGCAGCGGCCTCCGAGAAGGTCCTGATGCGGTTGATCGCATCCATTGTGAATCTCCCCTCTCGGAAGCCGTACTGGTCCGGCGATAAGTCCGGACCAGTCCGGGACAGGTGCCGGACGAGGCGGTCAGCTATGACCCGTTCGAACAGCTTGCCCGCCTCGTCCAGCAGGCACACCGGCCTGTAACCCGACGGCTGGTTGGCTGGCTTCCCCGCTTTGGGGAGGAGGAGCAGCTTGGCCCTCTTCCATCGTTGGGGAAACCGGCCTTCCCTCAAACATTTCGTAAAGAGCACCCTAAGGTGCTCGGCCAGTTCCCCCGTGGCCAGGGCCCACGCCCTGCTTGGGATTCCGTCGGGCCCCGGAGCTTTCCCCGATTTCATTTTCTTGGCCGCTTTGGCCATCTCTTCCATCCCCGAGTTCCTCGTCCCACTCCACTGGCGGTGGAGCAGGAGGGTCGCCGGTCCTCTCCCCAGGATCATCGGGAAAGAGGGTGTCGACGACCCGTGTGAGAAACTCGGGGTCCATTGACTCCGTCGTGGGGGGCGCCCAAGGTCTGAGCTTGTTCAACACTATATTGTAAGGGCGCCCCCACGGGTCTTCCTCCAGAGCCCGCAGAAGTTCATCCCAAGCCTTGTCCCTGGCCACTTTTATGGCTATGAAGAGGGCCCGCTTGGCGGAGCGGTATCCCTCTCCAGCCTCCTCCAATCTGTCAGGGTCCTGGCTGCGCCGGGCACGCAGCCAGACCCTACGGGCGTGGACGGAGGAGCGCCTTAGCTCGGCGATCTCCTCCGTCCACCAATACATTTTCCGACGTGGATTTAGCCTGGATCGGGGCATCCCGGCGTTGCACACCTCGGTCATGACTACCCCGATCCTCTCAGCCATGTCATCCACGTCGGCCGTTTCGTCGCTGAGCGTGACTTCTCCCCACAGGGAGGCACGGATCGCGGCCCGGAACACATCGCGATCCATCTTCCTCCACTGCCACCTGGGGAATTGCTCAACAACGTTTCTGCGTCGGGCCTGGGCCTCCGGCGCGTCGGTCAGGAGGGAGAACTCAATGTATTGGTGATCTGACATTGTCTCTACCCCCCCGACCACCGTCCACCCTGATACTCGCCGCGCGGCCGCAGGGTTGGCCCACGTCAAATCGACTATGGACCCCCCCCTCGCCCGCACGCACGTCTGCGACGCGCCAGAGTTTAACACGCACAGGCCCAGGCCCGCCGCCCATGCTTCGAGGATTCTTCCTCTAGCATCTGTGGTCGGGGACCCCCACAATGCCGATTTGGCATTGAAGTCCCCGGCCACGACCACCGGAGCCGGGTTGAATCTCTCGACGCTCCTGCGAACATCGTCGAGAGCCGCGCCGAACTCCACCAGATTCCATCTGGGGGGCAAGTACACCCCCACTACGATGATCCGGCCCCACCTCACGACGACGAATCCCTCGCCCCCCTCGACTCGAGTGCAGGGTATTGGATCCGTCGTCCGCCTCCAGGTTACAGCCACGGAGCCGCACCGACCCGCCGCCCAACATGGGTGATCTTGCGGGATCAAGTACGGCTCCGAGACTACACCCAATCCATTGTCGCGTTCCGCCATGGACTGAAGGAACAAGTCCTGTGCGGCGCGACAGTGGTTCAGATTGGCCTGTAACACTTTTGGGGGCATTATTGTCCCTTGTTACTCTTGGAGGCCTCCCCCTCCTTCTCTATCCTTGTCCCTCCTTTTGCGGGATGGTCCTTTTCCGAGGCGAGGCCTTTCCTTTGCCCGGAAGTTTCCTTTTGTTGGCGGGTTTCTTCGCCGCCGTATCTTCCTCGCTTCCCCCCTCTTCCGGGGCCTCCAGCGCTCTCTTCGGAGGGGCCCTGTCTACTTCCATCGATGAGGAGCTTTCCCGCTCCTCACCGGTGTTCTCCACCGGTCGCATCTCCACGTCTTCCCGCTGTGTTGGCGGCGGAGTCTGGGTGGTCGCCCAACCGGGTCTCCCCCTTTTCCTCGCCGCTGCACAGGCTTTACTGCCCGCCCTGTGCGCGGACGGTTCCTTCAAGTCCGCGCACACGGGGCAGTTCACCCTCTCCCTGCAGTCCCGAGCACGGTGGCCATCTGCGCCGCACCTGTAACACCTGGCGCTTCTGTCCACCGCGCTCTTGCACGTTGCTCGGACATGGCCTCCCTCCAAACATCGGAAACATTGGAGGGGGCGTGCTTCCAGCTGTTGTATCCTTGCAACAAACCACCCGAGAAGGAGTTTGTTGCCCCCCTTCTGGATGGCCGTGACCGCCGCAAGAGGGCACTTGACCCAGGCCGTCAACAGGCCGTTGGGTCCTTGTCTGAACGGACCCACCTGCACCTGCGTTCTGGGACACCCTCCAACGTCGGCCACGGCTTCCGCCTCCTCTTCGGGCGATACCGAGTCCTCAATGTCGAGGACCCGGACCTCGCCCGTTTTTACCGGTCGGGACACTATCACCCCCTCCCGGCCGCTGAATAGCTCTCCCATCTTCTCCGCGAGTCTATCCGCCTTTTCCTCCCCTTCCTTGCCGGGGAAATCAATTAAAAGCGCCCCTGTTTAGGCCCTTTTGGGTTTCAGTGGCCCTTCAATGCCTAAGTCCTTGAGGGTGATCTTGCTACGCGCCTCCTTCATGAGTAGGTCGTAATCATCCCCAAGGCAGGTCAGGGTTACCGCCGCGGTTTTTGGCGGCCTCCTTACCCCCGCTTTGCTCCTTTTGTTTGCGTCTGCGTTCCTGTTGTTGTTTGCAGATGCAACATTCTTCCCTTTATTGTTGGCAGGGGCTGACGTTCCCCCTGCTACCTTCTTTCCCTTCGTCGGAGTTTGACTCTGTTGCTGTTGTTGTCGTTGCTACGACCGTGTTGGCGGCGGCTACGTCGACTGTTGTCTTTTCGACCTCGATTGCGATCAATTTCCCCCCTGCTGCAATTTCTTGCCAACCGCTCCCCGTTTAACTACCTCCGTCCAGGAGGCTTGCACGGGTTTTGTTGGCTGCTCGTTGCGTGCGTTCACTGAGGGGGTTCTAGTCTCCCGACCTTTCCCCTCAGAGGGTCCCTTCCCTGAGACCATTTTGGCGGCTTCCTGTGCCCTATTGGGACCTCCTCCCTTCCTCTCCGCCCTGTTACCGCTCTTTCCCCTTCCTCCCTTTTTCAGGTTAGAGGGGGCCAAGTTGGCCAGAGATTTCGAGGCCACAGCTTCCTCGTTCGCTTGGCCCTTCATCCTTGCTGCGGGTCCAGGTATTTTTTCCGGGGGTGGGGGTGGAGGTGGCATGGCGATCCTCTCCATTAATCCCCGGAGCATCTTCTCGAACCGCTTCTCCATCCTGCTCATTTCTGCCTTGAGCCTTTCCTCAAGGCTCGTGTCTGTCTGTTGTGCCCTCTTCGGTGGTACCGCAGGATCTATCAACATTGGCGGCCCTCCCTGCAGCGACGGTCTCACCGCCGCGGGCATTCCCGATTCCTCGATCTCTCTGAGGATCTCCTCCCTGCGAGACTCAGCCTCCTCTTCTTCCGAGGAGTCTTCATCCCTAATTACGTTAGACCTCTTCTTACAACTTCTGCTTAAAGAGGTCCTACGATCGTCTTGCGAGGGAGGGGTGGTGGTGGTCTCCACGACGTCCACCTCCATCGTCTCCTCCCCCCATGGCATTCCCTGTCTCTCCTCCAACTTCTTGCGGAGTTCAGCCACCTGCTCTTCTAGTCTGGCTGTCTTCCGCCGGAGATCTTCGATCTCCACGTCCTTTGCCACCGGATCCTCACCCGTCTGCATGCGGCCAATTAGGTGTGCCGCTGCAGCGCTGATAGTGGCTGCAGCCGTATTCAGGCTGCCTTGGTCCGATCCTCTCAAAGTTTTACTCGTACGATTTACTTTGTCGACCGTGGCCACCTGCTCCACTATCCTTCTCGCCAGATCTTCCGTTGGACAGTGTCTTAGCTCTTCCAACAGCTTGTGCTCCCTCTCTTTCCTATTCTTCGACAGGGTTGCCGGTACCATTGGATCGGACAAGTCCCTGATCCTTCTTTCCTCCTCCTTGCGTTGTCTCTCGGCCCATTTCATCTTCTTTATCTCGTATTTAGCCGTTGTTACAGGCCTGCCCCTTCTTTTCGACTCCGGTCCATGGACCAGTACGCCCTCCTCGTTCTCCACAACGGAGCAGTCCGACACTTCCGATCTGGTCGAACTGGTCGAACTATCCCTGCTCCTGTTCTTGGCCGCAGTCTCGTCCCATTTCTTCAGGTATTCGTCGAACTCCTCGTCGTCCGAATCCCTGATCGTCCCTCCGTCTTGTTCGCTGCCCCTCTGTGAAGAGCTGTGCGACGGGCTCTGTGAAGGGCTCTGACTTGCTGAGGATCTCTTCTCAGCCTGAGCTTTCTTGAAGGACTTCGGTCCAATCTTTTGTTTGTGCTAAGGCCCGGAGACACCGCCGATGGCAGGAGAGCAAGAGCGTGATTTTCGCTCCCCCTCTTCTGCTTTCTCCCCCACCCTCTTTCCTTTTTTTGAGACATTCATTTCTCGTTTAATCCCGCTACCCGCCACGGCTCGGGGTTACCCCCTATGCCCCAGCCCTCTGCCAACAGCAGGGCGACTGGGACTCCAGGCCCTTACTCACCCGTGAGGAGAGGGCATCAAGGCCCAGCCCCCCATGGGCTTTCAGGACTCCCACCGCTCCGACCCGGTGGGCACCGTGACGGGCGCCGCCACGCGGGGGGCCCCACGGACAGACAGGTACCACAGGGTGTCGCACCCCACCCAAGGTCCTGCCCGCCGTGGCGACCGGCATGAAGTCCTTAACCAGGGCCGAGGTAACCTCCGCACCCTGGCTAACCTTTTACTCCGATGGCCGGGTTTGGGAGGAATGCGATCCCCGACCATCGGAGTTGCCTTATTCGCCGCCGGTCTATTTCACCGGGCGGCCAGACCCGCCGGCCCCGACCTCGGAATACGTCCGAGCGGCCCGACAGGTCTTCTCCCACCCAGGTCGCCTGGCCCCGACCTCGGAATACGTCCGAGCGGCCCAGACGACCCTCTACACTCGGCAGACCGTGGGACCACGTCCCTGGTGTGCACCCGCCGAGTGTGGGCCTCTCCTCCGGCCAACCCATGACCACGTCCTGGGCTGGGTCAGAAGAGGGATACCCCCCCTGCCCCTCCTGCCGGAGCACCGGCGTGATCTGTCAGCCTGCTCGACGTGCGAAGAA